>VWZO01021453.1:241338-293065 GCA_013396975.1 Bucco capensis | reverse complement strand
AGAGAACTAGTATGGTTGGATTTGATGGTCTTAGAGGTCTCTTCCAACCTTAATGATTCTGTGACATGTCCTAACCCCTCCATTTATAAGCCTACTGCTCTATACCTAATTAGAGAACTAGTATGGTTGGACTTGATGATCTTAGAGGTCTCTTCCAACCTTAATGATTCTGTGACATGTCCTAACCCCTCCATTTATAAGCCTGCTGCTCTGTAGCTAAGAAGAGAACTAGTATGGTTGGACTTGATGATCTTAGAGGTCTCTTCCAACCTTAATGATTCTGTGACATGTCCTGACCCCTCCATTTATAAGCCTGCTGCTCTATAGCTAAGAAGAGAACTAGTATGGTTGGACTTGATGATCTTAGAGGTCTCTTCCAACTTTAACGATTCTATGTGATTCTGTATTTGTCTTGATGAGTTTTTAACAATTGTTTTAGGTGCAGAAGTCCAGCTTAGTCATGTAACCTCCCCAAATACAAGCACTGCTTGATTTTCCAATTGCTCTGAGGGTAAATAAGTGCTACAATAAGAGCAGAGATGCCCCAAAGTGTGTGTTCCCACTGAAAGTTGTGAATGTAAGGGGCTCAAAGTACAGAATGTTACATATACAGTATGTGTGCAGTTGCATCTGCATGTTCATAGACATTACTTGAGTTCAACCAATATAATGTCAACAATTTGACTCTGTGCCATTTGTTTCAGGCAGTTCTTTGGCAGAAGAGCAGGGTGTCAGATCACAAAATGGCCTGTATGTCAGTTCTGGGAACAGCCGTTATGGGCAGTATGGTACCTTTTCAACACTGCTCTGAAGATCCTGAGGTGAGTTTAAACTTCCTTCACCCAAAGCCTATCAATGAAGAGACCTAAATCAATATTC
The DNA here is from genome assembly GCA_013396975.1 of Bucco capensis. Taxonomy (NCBI): domain Eukaryota; kingdom Metazoa; phylum Chordata; class Aves; order Piciformes; family Bucconidae; genus Bucco; species Bucco capensis. The sequence goes on along the minus strand of VWZO01021453.1, from coordinate 292,186 downwards.
CAAAAGAAGGAGACTGTGGGGGGGGAGAAAAAAGAGAATGTTCCCTCCAGCTTGACATCTGATTAATGCATTCGCTTCTATTACTGGCCCCCTCTGTAAAATTAATTGGTTTGGTGATTGAAAATCCACTCCAAGCACCATCTAGTCAGGACTCATGTGGCACTGATCAAATGGCAGTAAAAACAGTTGTGATGACAAATGCAGAATTGCTGATTGCTCAGAGCTGTCTAAGTTGGGATTCCTGGCCCACAGGCAGGTTTGTGTTCAGCTTTTATATCGTTCTCATCTTCGTGGCCTCAGCCTTAGAGTCTGAAGAATATCCCTTCAATTTTCAGGAAGGGACACCTGAACAGCAAAGGAAACACATACTTAGAAGGCAAGTTATGCAGAATTGCCACTGAACATAACATTTCAAGGAAATACTACTTCTTTTCCCCCAAATTAAGTACACTTTGCTTTCTTTGCCCTTGTTGAAACTGAGGAAATGCCTCATGATATTCTCCTTTGTCTGATACTTCCAAAAGATTTTTCCTCTGCTTCCATTTTTGTTGGAGATCTTCTTATAAAGGAGATTGTGTTCCTGCTGCTGATCCTTCAAAGTTGCATTTTCCTATATCTTGTAGTAATAAATCATGACCAGCCACATAGATGAGGTGAATCACAGAGGCCTTGAAACACAACTTACCATTCAAAAAAGTCTGAATATATGTATGTATTAAAGCTTAACAGTGTTATTCAGACCTCAATCCTGAGCTTGACAGAATGTTTGTAGTATACATATGCAGGGAAATGAGTCAAAAAAGCTTCTGGTAGTTTGCAAGTTTTAGTTGCTGATGGCTGAACAGAACCTTCTTACCTGACTGCAGGTTGAATGTGCCCCCCCCCCTCCCCAGGGAAAATGCTCTGAAGGGAAGCCATGGGAGTATTTAGAAGGGAGTAGCTTGGAGGAGGCACTCAAGTTCTCACATTACCTCTCTGCTATATCATGAGGCATCCCTATTCCTTGAATAGAAGTTGGAGAACATTCCATCTCTCCCTCTGGCTCTAAATAGTGTGTAGAATACCACGTGCCTCATTGATAGGTGTAGCCATGCTTATTGCTCACGCACAGATCTACACTCAGAAAGCATGGCCACTTCTAAATTAAGCAGCCAAACACTAGGAAAGGATAGAGTTAAGGTAGCCTCTGTAACCCTTTCTTTCTCCCTTGGATGCAGGGCTTGGGATAGGTATTCAGTGACAAGGCATATGCTGCTTTTTGTCCTTCCTGTTAGGTCCATGCCCCCTTCAGTCAGTACACAGAGTAGAGGGCAGCTCTTCTGTTCTTTACCTTGCCTAATTTATGTTCTGGCTTCATACTCCTTTGCTGCAAAGTCTGCTCTGAAGGCTAACCTAACCTTGGTATATCTTGCTGGAAGCTGTACCTTAATAAATGTAGAGTTCAAACTTCTGTAACAAGTGACCCAGGGCTTTTAAAGATAAAACATCTCTATATGATGAGTGAATGAAACAAGAACACAGATTCATTAAGGTTGGAAGAGTCCTCTAAGATCATCAGGTCCAACCATAAACACATTTCAAACTGAATCTAAAGCATGCAAACTCAGGAGCTGAACATGAAAATAAACCTAAGACAATAAAGTATTGACACAACTTATTTGCATGTGCAAACCAGCATCTGAGCTTTTCCCATCCCCAAACTTGTAAGTGGAAGGATCTATTTTGGCTGAGAACTTTCACACAGGCAATTTTCCTTTTGTGTAGAGGTTAAGTTTAGCACCCAGTGGGATAAAGAAAAGTACTTAAGAAAGATATTCTACTGACCACTCAATACAGATGTGTTTTAATATGTGTGTATAAGTTAGGTTTTGTTAATGTATTCATTTTGGAAACAGCAAAAATTCTGCACTGTTTTCCAGTCTCTCTAATTCTGCCTTTACCCTTCAATTAGTTTTGATGTGAAAATTCATAATTAAGCCTAGTTTTAGACATTGTTGCCAACTGGTAATGAGCTTAGTGATATTCTGTGTGGCTTTAAATAGTAGCAGCAGTCAGGCATTTCTAAATCAGGCAGCTTCTGAAATGAGTTATCCAGAGACTTTCAGTTTTGCTTTAAATGTTGTCTGCATATAAAAATCCTGCTGGGAAGTGAAAGACTTGAGCAGATATTTGGGCATGGGAGAAGGAGCTTGAAGCACAGAGGACAGAGGATGTGCTAAAATCACAAGAGTCCAAGCTAGAAGGGCTGCATCTTGTTTTCTGATCATCACCCAGCAGCTATTTGACACCTCTTTAAGTTGCCCAGTGGTGTTTGGTTCTGGGCAACATTGCTGACCAGAAGAATCCAGCTTTAGCACAGAATGCTTATCACAAGGAAGGTCAAGAGGGAATAAGGGAGCCACGTGAGCAGATTGCTGCCGTGACGTCGAGGAATGAGAAGGACAGCCCAAATCCCAGGGAGCTGAAATGCCATTTCAAATGGATTTGAGTAAATACATGTGGTTCTGCCAGGTCGGATTTCTGCATTCAGTGATCCAGAACATTCTCCAAACTTTCACACAGCCCCACAATCTCCATCCTCACCATTCCCCAGTGTTCCTTCACCTCTTAGTAACAGTGTGTGGGTTTGTCACCAGGTCAGTTCTTACCCTGAGCTGGCTTTTGAAAAGTTACAATTGCCTTTTCCTCTGTAAGGTCAGGATCCTGAGGCTGTCTCCTCTCCAAACAGCTGTCAGTTATCACAGAAATTGTGGAAATATAATATCTTTGGGATTTGTGCTTCTTCGTCACATTGAATTGAAATCAATCCAATGCTTTCCAAGTTGCTTTGGTGGGGGAGAGGAGGAGGAGGTAATAGGACAGGCAACACAAGTCATCAGCCTCATCTTGACCTAAAAAAACCCAGCCCCTAAGCTAAGGAATCTCAACAGTAAAAAACCTTCAAAACTCAGAGTTAATGGTAGGTCCTCAAATCTTGTGCTTTTTTGAGGCTCCTTGGCAGTGCTCTGTGCTCCCAGGTCCTGCTGCAGCCTGGGGAATCATGGGTGCTGAGCACTCTCCAGAGTCAGCTGATTTGGATACAGGTGGTGTAGGTAAATTTAGGTGCCCTGAATAAATGCCCTAGGACAGGCTATTTAAGGTACCCTGCATGATGAAAGGGAGGGATTGTGTGTTTTGGGCTTTCCCCATCAGGGTGATTCTCTGCTGCCTTCACCACTTTGGGCAGCAGTGCGTGCCTTTAGCTTGGAGAGGGGTTGAGTTGGCAACTGTGCTGTCAGCAAGCCTAAAGCTGCCTGGTAGTGTTCTCCACAGCCCTCAGCTGCAGGCAGCAACCTGGTGCAACTGGCAGTCCAAATGGGAAACTTCTTAAGAACTTGTGTACAGAAAATAGAGAAAAACATGTCCTTGTATCCTAACTTTCAAGACGTAATGCACAGGTTTGAATGACTTGGAGTCATTTCCTTTTACTATCTCACCTGGCACCTTTCAAAAAAGACTTGTGCACTCAGATTTGTTTTCTCCTTGCAGATAAAGCTTTCTGGATTTCTGCCCAAAGCTGAGTCAGACAGTTCCTTGACAAGCCTTTCAAGTTCAGAAAGGAGTTTTATTTTCATTAATAATCGTCCAGTTCAGCAGAAGGAGATACTGAAGGTAACATCCTCTTAACTTTTTACTCAACAACTAGAAGCATGACTTCTTAGAGGACAGAGACACCTAGGCAATCTAAAACCTTTTTCCACTCACATAAAATAACTAGAGTATCACAGGTGAAGATAGTAGCACTTCCAGTAGAAACCACTTCCCCAAGTCTGATGCTCCTGGTGCCTCAGTTCTATGCCATTTGCTGCAGGTACTCCTGATATAAGGAGATATTTACATATAAGGAGGAATTTCTTTACTGAAAGGGTTGTTAAGCCTTGGTCCAGGCTGCCCAGGGAGGTGCTGGAGTCACCATCCCTGGCAGTATTTAAGAAACATTGAGATGCTCTCCTCAGGGCCATGGTTTAGTGGCATGGGAGTGATAGGTATGGTTGGACTTGATGAGCTTAGAGGGCTCTGCCAACCTTAATGATTCTGTGATGCTGTGATCACAGAGCTGGAGGTTATGTTTATAACTGGTTAAGGAAATGTCATTTCATATAGTTTTTGCAAGAGGGCAGAAAAGCTGATTTTTTTCTTTGTATTAGCCTGCACTTTTCCATGAGGGAACTTTATGTAGTTTCTTGTAAGAGAATTCCTCCCTAAATGAAGCTTTGATTTTTGTTCCCAAGCCCCAAGCCAAATACACAGACTTTCCCTTTAAATTTATGTATGCATTGGATAAAAATGAAAGTGATAGTGCAGCAGCATTGGCTGCAGCTAAGCATTGTGTAGGCAGAATTTGATACTCCTGAGTTTCTCACAGCACTCAACCTTGCAGCACCACACTTGGAGCAGCTTTGCTGTCCTAATCTTTGCCCTCCCCAGAAAAGAAAACCACAGTGATGCCAAAGTATACATGGAGGTTTTAAAGCGGAGACAACAGAGTAGTTTTCAGTTGGCAAGGAAAGCTTTGGAGAGGTAAACCCTCAACTTGGCTTAGGGCATGAAGTGCCAAATAAGGCAAATCTAGCTTTGCACTGTGTTTGATGTGCCTGGTTCTTCTGATTTTGGTGGGTTTGGAAAACAAGCTGTAGATCACTTTTCTCTCCATGCTATGTATGAGAAGTGCTGGTGGCCCTCTTATTACTACACTCCAGTGCCAGCTGAGGGCAGACTGTGGGAATATTAAGGTTAAAATAACTTGAAGATACTTCAGTAAGGTTAATCTTATTTACACAATAGTTAAGAACTAAAAAGCAATTAAAAAAAACTAAGCTAAGGCTTTTTATGGTCTCATTAACATATCCTTTTCTCCAGTATGTTTGTGTGTTGAAGGATAAGGTGTTTAAGAACCATCTAGATGCTCTACTTAAGGCCATAGTTTAGTGATAGAGCAGTGGTTGGACTTGATGAGCTTGGAGTTCTCTTCCAACCTTTGTGATTCTGTGATCCCTGGCACTAGAGGGAAATGCAAGGATCTTTATTTGCTCCTTCTCCTTAAGGAGACCCAAATTCTGTAGTGTTTTGGGGGAGGATTATAGAGAAAATAGTAAGAGCAAGCAGAGTTGGAGCTAAAGCTGTGAATTGATACTTGAGTGATTGAAAAGGAACAAATTAATGGTGGTGTGGGAAAAGGGAAGGTCTGTGGGGCAAGTAGTTGCTGTATAAGTAGAGTTTCTTTAAAGAACAACTAAATAATAGTATTTCTGTTGGTTGAGGATTGGAGCAGCAGTCCACTTTGGATACCACATCCTTTCTTCCAAGTGTGATCACAGAAAGCCCAAGTAGCTATCATTAGTGTCTTGGAATTAGTTTCCTTTTGTTTGTAATTTAGCTGTGAAGACATGGAAACCAAAGAGAAAGCAAGCCAAACAAAGCAGTTAGACTTTTCTCCTGTGCAGTTTGCTTTCTGTGGTTTTGTGGCTCTTTCCTTGCCTTCCCTGACCTGTCTCTCTTCCCTCCCTCTGTAGTTAATCCGGCAGTACTACAGTCTGGGGACACGCAAGGACTGCACTCGTTTGTATCCTGTTTGCTTTCTGACTGTTACTGTGCCTGCCTCTGCTCTGGATGTCAATTTAACACCTGATAAAAGCCAAGTTTTGCTGCATCATAAGGTAACTAAGGGTTTCATCTCATTTTGGAGTTGTCAGCCTTTGACTTAGGTTAGCACAATAAGGGTTTCTGGGATTGCTGAAGTGTTTGTAGGTAAACATAGAGGGTGGTTAGTTAGGGTTTGGTTTTGTTGGCAAAATATTGAAGAGGCTAAGTGGAGGAGTATGCAAAATTAATTCCCAGTTGATTTCAAAGATCATTTGTTACACTGTGCATCACTTTGTTTTCAGATGATTTTATAGTGAGAGAAGCTAAATGGCATAAATCTCACACTTATAAAATCATTAAGGTTGGAAAAGATCTCTGAGCTCATCAAATCCAACTGTTAACTTAGCACTGCCAAGTCACCACTAAACCATGTCCTTCAGCACCACAGTTGGGTGTTTCAGTCCCTCCAGGGATGGTGATTGCACCACTGCCCTGCACAAACTGTTACAATGCTTAACCACTCTATCAGGAAAGCCATTTTTCCAAATATCCAACCTATACCTCCCCAGGTGCAACTCAAGGCTATTTCCTCTCATCCTGTCACTTCTCACCTGGGAGAAGAGACCAAGCCCTCCCTCACAACAGCCTCCTCTCAGGGAGTTGTAAAGAGTGAGAAGCTCTCCCCTCAGTCTCCTTTTCTCCAGGCTAAGCAATCTCTTTTTTTCATCCCTTGTATGAAAATCAGCACAGCTGATCTAGTTCAAACCTTTCCTTTGGCATTAGGAAAAGGGTTTGTCTTATAGGTAGAACACCTCCACCAACACACTTAGGTGAAATGGGATGTTGTTGGTGCCTCCATCCTGACTCCAAGCTTCTCACTCCATCTTAGATGGGAATAGCTTTACCTGACACTGCTTGAAGCAGTTGGTACCCTGTTACAAAGAAAACAACTAACTGGTTTGGTGATAAGCAGTAAAGCAGAATCCCTAGCACTAAATATTTGAGGCTAAAGGTTTCCAGTTCAAAGTCTTTTGGAGCATGTGTGAACAACTGAAATGCAATAGCATTACAGAGTCATTAAGGTTGGAAGAGACTTCTATACTCAAGTCCAACCATACCTATCACCTCCATGCCACTAAACCATGGCCCTAGGTAGAGCATCTGAATGTTTCTCAACCCCTCCAGGGCTGGTAACTCCAGCACCTCCCTGGGCAGCCTGGGCCAAGACTGAACAAGCCTTTCATCTGTCCTGATTGGCCTGAAAAAGATTCAGAGTAAGATCACTTTGCTGATTGTTCTCTAAGCTCAAGATCTGTCAGTTGCATTGTCAGGTGGGCTTGTGTGTGTGGCTTTTAAGTTGGGTTTGTTGGGTTTTTGTTCTCCCCAGGAATCTGTCTTACTTGCTGTTGAAAGTGTGCTGAAATCCCTGTATGGTCCACTACCTGCTGCAGTCCCTGGTGAGAGTAATACAACAGATGTTACCTCTGAAGAGATGGTTGGTGCTAGACCAGAGCAAACAGATGTGCTCAGTAATGCAATGGAACCATCTGGAAAGGATGATCCACATGCTCCTGCTTCATTCCTTTCATTCAGCAGTGATGAGCAGAGGTGCCAAGCAGGAAAAGACCCAGAGAGCTGCTTAAATCATCAGAGCTTTTGTGCTGATAATGGACATAGTCACCTGGACAAAAAGGAGGTTTCTAAGGGTGATTCCTCAAATTTAGTATGTGAGGAGGAACAGAATGGGCAGAATATGCCTGATATTCCAAGTAATGATGTTCTCCTGGACCCTGAGCCTCAAAAAGTCAGTGAGAATCTGTTGAGTTGTGATCATCCTGACAAACCAGAAAACAATGAGGAAGCTTCAGCCCTTAAAGACTTACCTGAAATCTCTGCTGATCAGTGGAGTATGGGAAGTGGCTTTAAAGACCAGCTAGGAGACAACCTGCAACCTGTTAAGCTTTTGATTCCTGAAGTTCCAAAGCCAAATGAACCTAGTGGGGAGCAAAGCAATGAAAATCCACAACTCTCCAATCGAAGCGTCAAGCAAAGAAATGTGATCAGTGATAAATTTGGCCAGGTGACAGGCTATGATTTAATTAGCAGTAGAATTATAGAGAAACCCAAGTCTGCAATTGGATTTTTCACTCAAGAATGTCGTCCCAAATTGATCAGTGATCATCCAAAAAGCAGCATGGAGGACATCCTGCTGCTCATTGAAGAGCAGTGGAAGAATCTGAAGGAAGAGGAAAAGAAAAAGTAAGTTTTCCAGGCTGCAACTTGCTAGTTACCAATGAGTCACCTGTAGTAAATCAAACCCTGTACTTTCCCAGTTATTTCTGAAGAAACTAGAGCAGAAAGTGCATTTTGGCTTCTCAAGCTCAGCATCAGTACTGTGGGAGTTGTTAGCATTTGCTGAGTGCAGACATGATTGGAGTTAGACATTTTGCCACTGTGCAGTTAGGGAGAGTCTTGCTGAGTTGTTACTTAGAAGAGGCAAGAAAATGTAGTTTTTTGAGTCCTGAACATTCTGTTTTCTGCTTGTTGTCACTGCTGTCAATGTCAACCACCATAGGGATGGATGAGGCACCAGATAGTTCCTCCAGAGCTTTTCCAGTGAACAGTGCTCTTTTATTGCTCTAAAGTGAGAATTTCTTTCCAAGATCTTTAGTCTTCCAACATTTGCTAAACTCCTTTCCTCTATATTTAGTCCAGATCCCAACCCAGGCTGCCTCAGAATTGTATCTATAAACCCAGGAACTTCTTTTTCCCCTAAGCAGCTATTCCAGTGCTGATTCAGAGAGTAGAATACAGTTTGAATTTGTACCTGTTTCCATCAAACCCAAATCTCTTTTTAGATGACAGCTGAATTCCTTATTTCTCCAAAATGAATTGTCACTGAGTTTTTGAAGTAAGGGAAAAAATTTAACCTAATTTGGGGCAGGAGTTTGATTAAAAGACTAGGTTTATGTTGTCCTGTATGTGTAACTGAAATGATGGTAAAAGATGAATTACAATAGCATCAATGGATTACTTGGAGACATTCAAAGACAGAGGTTTTGTTTAAAAACACCACACCTTCCACATCTTGTTTGTCATTGCATAAAATATCAAGCACTGTAGGGCATCACCCAGATGAGAGAGAGAAGTAGTTGTTCAGTGGTTTTACATGTAATAGTTTGAATGCATTTGGGGATTTGGAGCAGGAAATTTGGGAAATGAGATTTGGATTCTGAAGAGCAAACTTATTGGAAGGGTTGTGAAAATGTGGTTTCTTTATATTAGAGAAGTGAGGAGAGGGAATTAAGAGAGAGCACTGAAAGGGAAACTCTTCAAGCCTGAACAGTATCATTTTAACAAGAAAGAGAAGCTTTGCCTCTTGAATACCTGCTAATAGATTTTTCTCCTTGCCTATTTGAAAACATCTGCATTGTTCTGAATGCCTAGATCAGTGTTGAGTAAAACTTCTTTATCTAGCTTCTCATTGAAAGCTCACTAAGCAAGCAACAAGCCACGATCACCAAATCAGACATAGGAGAGAGTGGTTTTGTGCTCTGCATTAGCAGAAATATTAATGTGCTAGTAGAAATCTCTTCCAGTTATCTTCATGCTTTTAATGAAAACAAACAAAAGGTTCTGCCAGCTGCTTCAGAAAATTTTCATTTGCTCTGCTTTAGCTTCTGAGATTTCATGGTTGCTCTCCTGGTACAAGTGTTATGTTTAAGAGTGTGCCTCCAGATTAGTTCAGGAAGGAGATCTCTCTGGTAATGAAGTTTTCCCTCTGTGTAGGTTTGATTGCAGCATGGTCATGCGGAGGGAAAAACTGGCCATTAGTTGTACATTTCAGCTTTGGTCTGGCTCTTTCACGCTTGCTGCAGAAAATAACACTAGGAAGAGATGTCTTGCAAGGCACAGAAGCACAGGAGAAGTGGTGTAGGTCTGGCAGAGAACATTAAGCCTTGCCTACCACATACTCCTCTGGATAAATTGGGCCACCTAGAGGTAACAACAAATGTATATCCAACAGGGCAGCCAAATTGCCACAGTTCTCCTGAGCACACACACGACAGAATCACAGACTCAGGAAGGTTGGAAGAGACCTCTAAGATCATCAAGTCCAAGCCTCCAACTTGAGGCAAGCTTGCTGGCAAAACACCACTGTTGCTGGGCTCTGCTCCTCCACCCTGTGCTCAAGTCACAAGGTTTCTGTGCCAATGGCTCTGCTTGCCTTCAGCATCTCTCTTTCTCTCTGTGCTTCCTCCAGCAGGTCTTAAATGAGTTGCAGTCCCTTTGGGGAGCAGTACAACCAACAGATGGCTCATGGTGACATAGGATAGCCTTTTCCAAACAAGCCAGCATTTATTACTCAACCGGAATGTCAAATGTTATGGTCTTTAGGTTATAATAGAAGAGGAAAGCTTCCATGCATGTCCATCTTGGCAGCATTGCATATCCTCCTGCTTTGCAAAAGCAGGATTTGATTGCTTGCACTCACCCTGCTCTTGCTTAATCCAGCTTGCCTGTGTTTCTAAGCCTCAAGATTTCTGGCACAGGTAGGAGTAGGAGAAATCCCTCCAGTGGCATGAGTAGTTATCCTGAAAGGTTCTGAGTTACACACACATTATCAAGGGACTAACAAATCACCTTCTCAGCACTCTACAGTAATTCTTCATGAGTGTATTTGTACCTGGGGAGAAAGACCATTTCAGGTAGCATGGCCTTTTGCTGTCTGCTGACAGGTAGGAGCATGCACACAGACAGTCATTAGTGGCTAGGACTAACTAGCTCATGTGTGGTGGCTTTTTAGTGCCTGATCAACTTCCCACATGTCTCAGGGCTTCTCTGTTTGTATGCATTATTTGCAGCTCTTTCCCATTGCTTAGCAAATCCAGAAAAAAAGTCTTTTACTCTTATTTTAGTCTTTTAGTTGTCATGTTCTCTCTCCTTTGGCTGGAGGTGATTTGGTGGTACCACCTGGTCATTGGCCATTTATTCTTATACTAGCAGATAGCAATCATGAATAATGCTATTATTAATTGGTGTGAGTCCTTCCATGCTGTTTCTTGTCACCAGTATCTCTTCAATCATAACAGTAGGTCCATATTGTCCACTCCTAGCAAACAATGCTGCTGGTCACCTGAAACCTCTGCATTTCAGAAGCAAACTAAAAAGCCGAAATGGACAATTAAAAGCTTTTTTAATTATTATTATTATTTTCCTCTCCACAGAGCAAGGAAATAGAGAAGTGGAGTGTAAGACTCATAGAATCACATAATCATTAAGGTTAGAAGATACTCTTAGCTCATCAACTCCAGCCATCCCTGTCACTACCATACCACTAAACCACATCCCTAAGGAGGTGATAGTTTGAATTGATTTGGTTTCTTTGTATGAAGAGGCTCATGCTGAACTGTGTTGCCTTCAGAATGGGATCCCCCTCTATTCTGGACACAAGTGGTCATTTCCAGTCAGAGTTTTTACTCCAAAAATTCAGATTCTCTGTCTTCCAAGGTCTGAGAGACATTATATTAACAAGAGGTTTGTTGTATGCTAAATATTCCAGTTGGGTTTAAGATGCAAGGGGAAAAGAATAAATCAGACTTCATTCTAGTCTTCAACTCCCTCTTTATATCCAGTTTTGCAAATATCCTTGGCTTTAGGTTTTGTAGCCTCAGAAAAGGCTCCTGAATTTACAGTCTTCATTCACAAAGAAACTGTTCTTAGAGCACTTGTTGATTATATTTGCTTCTGTGGAAGGATTTTTGGAAAGGCAAAGGTGATGTTCCCTCATTTGTCAAGCTGCTGTTTAATTAGATCCTGAGCAAGTTGCCAAACACAGTCCAAGCTTTGTAAGGCTAGAATTGTGCTGATAGTAGCCTAAAATGCCAGGCAAGTGGGAATGTCTTTGGAAGTGCTTTTGGTTTGTATTACTAATGGATCAGTTCTTTCCTATATTCTCCTGCACTACAATTGGCTCTATTCAAAACAAAGTAGTTATTGAGCTGCTCAAAGCTCTAAATGTATTAGGGATTAAAAAAAAAACCCAACCCCAAATTCTGTTCAAGTGATTTCATCCATCCATTTGAAAAGGAGCAGCTGGTTTTTATCTTAACATGTACTCCATATTTTCTAGGACATGATTTATGACAAGGAACTCTTGAAGCTGACTCTTTGAGTTAGCTAAATATTGGTACCATATGTGAGTGCTAGCACATCATAATTAATTGCCAATGGTGACCCTTGGGTTGACCTTAATTTTCCAGCCTGCTTACACATCATTGAATCAAACTGTTCCAGCAAGTAGCAATAAATAAGTAAGACCAGTTAAAATACTTATTGCCAAGACTTCCATATGATAGTGCAACTTTTTGTATAGAAGATTGGCCTGGTTTGAGTTACCTGCTAGAATCCAGAGTATCAAATAAGGCCAAAAATAAGGAGTTTAGCAAATCACTCCATTGACCTTCAAAAAAAGTAAGGTTCCTAGGCAGTAGGCAAGCATAAATCTGGCACCTATAAAAGTTTAGCTGTCCTCCTGACATTTGTAAACTCATTAAGAATCCATTCAGCCTGTAGAGATTTAGTATGTGGTGATGTTTTAACCATTTAAGACAGCAGTTAGGAGTAATTCATTAGTGAGTACTCGAATACTCTGTAAGTTTCTGAGTTAAAGAACTCTGTGCTAATCCTATCTGTTCTCTATTCCCCTGGGGTTTAGTTAGGGGGCCATGCTTAAGCATTTGAAATCAAATATACTTCTTTATATGAAGGAAAGTCTAAGGCTTATGAAGTTATTTAGGCTCCAAACTCTTACCTAATTGCGTGGACTCACCTGGAAGTCTGTGGACTATGTCAATTGGGCTGGATGTGCCTGTGACAAAACTCCTTCCAAAACTATATACCTGAGAGCAAATAAGTGTTAAACCCAATCCAGCATCTGCAGGGGCTACAAGAGGGCTGGGGAAGGACTTGTTAGGCTGTCAGGCAGTGCTAGGACTAGGGGGAATGGACATAAGCTTGAGGAGGGGAGATTGAGGTTGGCTGTTAGGCAGAAGTTGTTCCCCAGGAGGGTTCCCCAGGTTGGCCAGAGAGGTGGTGGCAGCCCCAGCCCTGGCAGTGTTGCAGGCCAGGCTGACTGGGGCTGGGAGCAAGCTGAGAGTAGGAGATGTCCCTGCCCATGGCAGGGGGGGTGCAAGTAGGTAAGCTTGAAGGTCCCTGCCGACCCTGACAATTCTATGATTTGGGACCCAAGTCAAGAGCAGTTTGCTGTAGCTCTTTGTGTGGATGCAGTTTACTCGTCCCTCTTGAGTAATTCAGGTTTTTCTGGCTGTCATGAGGAAGGACAATTTCCAACTCATCATCTTCAAAGGGTAACATAATACAGGCACAGANCCTTCCAACCCAAACCATTCTAGGATTCTATGTCCTTCACAGCATGTTGCTGTGGCTCCTTGAATGAACCATGTGAGCTCTCCTTGCCTGTTGAAATGGTCCCTTTGCCTTTTGTTTTAGGAGTTGAGGTTTTGGTGGAGGTTTTATCTGATGATGCTACTGGTTTGTTTTCTCTTGGAAGCTATGAGCTGAAAGCTGCTCAAGACCTGGAACGCTACAACCGCGCGGTGAAGAAAGCAATGGGACAGAGCTCACAGCGACCAGCCAAGGAGGCAGAGAAACACAAAGCCAAGCTCAAGACTTCCCCAGCCAACCAGCAGAAGCTTGACAAGCTCTTTCATGCTCAAATTGAAAAGAAGAGGAAACCTGAAGAGCCTAGCAAAATTGTGACAGTGCCTTTTTCTCTGGGCTCCTGCAGACAGCAGCTTCAGAGGCAGGAGGCAAGGGATGCAGAGGAGCTTTTCCTGATCCGGCACCAGAGTTTTCCTGATGTGTGGATCTTGGCTACTGAAGCAAAGCTGATGCTGCTGAATCCATATAGATTGGAAGAAACTCTGCTACATAGAAGATTACTGATGAACCATAAGCTTCCAGTAGAGAAACTGGACAAGCCAATTGTCTTAACAGACAGGTATGGTACAATTGGTTTTGTCGAGTATCATTAAATAATTACTTACATTAAACTCTTTCAGGCCATTGTTTCCTAATTCCATGGTTATTTGTACATTTCTTTCTCTCTAAGAACAGATTTTTCTGTTTTGCATGCTTTTATCTTACAGTAATGAGCAGGCCTGGTCATTTTCTAGTTGAAATAAGTATGATTTTGGACCATTATTATGGTATTATAGTTTTACTGTTAATACAACAAAGACAAATTCCTTCCCTCAGTGGAAAATTAAATGCTTCATTTTGCCACAACTTCCCTCTAGCAAACTTCCCTCCATGGATTAGAGGTTGGCTGATATAATTATTATGATATGCTTAAACTCTTTAAGCTAGATGAATTTGTTTCTTTAAACAAATTGCTTTTTCAGAATACTTTTGATCACTCTTCATCACTTACTACTTTTTTTTCCCTGTTTTCTCACAGTTTACTAGTTTTCCTATGAGGGATTCAGGGTTATTAATGCTTTGGGGATATGTTTCTTTTCCAGTCTTCTTGGTGGAGCTCAGTATATGGCTGCTCTCTGTAAAATGCAGAAGGATTACCAGAGATTCAGTGGATCAGCTTATTTGTCAGACCCAAGGCTTGTAGCAAATGGATTCCAGATCAAAATGAGAGAAGGTATGATGATGTTAAAACCTTTTAGTCACATTTGGGCTTGTTTCTTCAAGTTTAATGTAGATCATGTTATTCTACAAAGCACTAACATCCTGTTTTCCTTAACATTGAGATGTTATTACCTGGCAAAGAATGCAATATTCTACACAGAACACTGAGGAATGGAAACTGACACCTAAAAATGTAATCATCTGTCAAAGAATGCTCTGAAATCCACATTTTCCTGAGTTTAGATTAAACTGAGGAGAATTCCTTACCCCTGGCAGCTTCTCCAAGGGTGATGCTTACTTGCAGAAGCTTCTGTGAATAGGTGCTTCAGCAGACTCCTCTTGTGCTGAAGAGCAGTTAGGGAGCTCCAGTAAGGAGCTGGAGCTGGTTATTGACTTCCTTTCCCATCAGAGTTGTTCCAGAGAGCCCAAAGAGGCCAGCAAAGAGAGGGTGACAGGATCACCATCACATCTTTGGACACAGTTTAACCTGAACTCATTTTTCTGATCACAAAATCAATCTGTTTCATGTAAGATTCTTTTCCCCTAACAAGAGAGGTGACATGTTGATACATTTTTCCCAAGAAGGATGCTGTTGGAAGCCCAGGGGTGGTTCTCTCTACCAGAATTCCAAGACCAGCAAGCATCTTTTGAGGGTAATACCTAGCTGACAGCCCAGAGAAAAGCTTCTCTATAAGAGCTGTTAGAAATGCTATAGCTTCATGTGTTACAGATCCCCACATATGTACAGTGATGACAGATCTACTGGAACATATGGGATCCTCTAAGGGTAGCTACAAAAAAGGGATGGAGAGCAACTCAGAGGCTGGCCCAAGGAAAGAATGGAGCCTACACTGTTTCCTTCACTGAATCATGCACAGCAAAACCAAGGAAACTTCTTTCTGGCTGGCTAAATGCCATCATAAATAGGACAAGCTTTGTAGAAGAGGTGTTGATGGTAGTACTCTTAGATTGAGTTGGAAGAGGCAGCTCTTCAAAGGTTTATTTGGTCTAGGAAATCAAAAGCTGAGGAGATCTATGATAGATCTCTAGGCAAATATGGGAGAAAGGGATTGAGGCTTAGCCTCATTACTCACACATATTTCTTTTCACCTAATACAACTGGATGTGAATAAATGGAATGGGAATACATGATGACCGTTTCTAAGCAGCAACAAAAGAGAGTTATTGACCAGTCTTGTGGTGCTGGAGATGGGAAACTAGGTTTGAGATACTTCAGAACAGAATTGTACAGTGTAACAACAAGGAATTCAAGCCAGGAACCAGCAACCATCTTCAAATGCTGTGTTCCTGAGTATGTATCATTAAAGAAGTGAAATTCTGTGAGGAAACTACTCATTTGGTTTAGAGTTAGTGAAAACAGAAGTGCTTTATATGGACTACATGTTGACCAAGTATGGTTGTGAGGTTGCTCAGTCCCATACAGCTAGCCCACATGAAGAATGGGAATCTAATTCAGTTCCTTGTCCTCCTCTTACATTTTAATTACTTGAATGAAACGTTCATAGCATCTGAGGCTTGTCAGTCATCTTTATAAGCTTCTGCTGATGATATTAGAGTAGGCACAGCCTGTGTTATTAAAAGAGCATTCAGTCAAAATCCTTGGGTCAGAGAAAGTCCATTTGTTTGTTGGTATTTCTACCTTCTGCAGCCTTTGGATTGTCATAGGGCAAGAGTTGGAAGCTCTTCTTGCCTGTTGTTTCATTTCAGGAGAAGTCTGTCTGGAGGATGTCCAGAGAAAGGCCACGAGGATGCTCAGAGGCTGGAGCACCTCTCCTCTGAGGACAGGCTGAGAGACTTGGGATTAGTCAGGCTGGAGAAGAGAAAGCTCCCAGGAGACCTTACTGTGGCTTTCCAGGATCTGCAGGGAGCTACAAGAGGGCTGGGGAAGGACTTGTTAGGCTGTCAGGCAGTGCTAGGACTAGGGGAATGGACACAAGCTTGAGGAGGGGAGATTTAGGTTGGATGTCAGTGATTGGTCAGTGATGGACCTTGGGCTGTGTAGAATCATCTGCCTGAAACATCATTGAAAGCCCTGCAACCTTCCAACCTTCCAACCCTAACCATTCTATGATTCTATGTGTGCCAAACATCCCTAAGATGTGCTTACAAGGCTTCATAGAACACTCCTAGGTAAATAACTCCTCTTAGAATCCTAGAATGGTTTGGGTTGGAAGGGAGCTCTGGAGCTCATCTAGTCCAACCCTCCTCCAGTGGGCAGGGACATCCCCAGCTAGAGCAGGTTGCCCAGAGCCCTGGCAAGCCTCACCTGCAATGCCTCCAGGGATGGGAACTCAACCACCTCCCTGGGCAACCTGGGCCAGTGTTCCACCACCCTCGTGGGGAGGAACTTCTTTCTAATGTCCAGTTTAAATCTACTCCTCTCCAATTTAAAACCATTGCCCCTTGTCCTTTCCCTGCAGGCCTTTGCAAACAGGCCCTCTGCAGCCTGCTTGGAAGTTCCCTTTAGGTACTGGAAGGTCACTAGTAGGTGACTCTTCCTTGGTGCTAAAAGGTGCCTCAGCTCTTCCAAACCATCCATGGTAATTCCTCATCACTTCAGTTTGATTTGGACCATAGACTGGAAGAGCAATAGTCTTGAGTGTGTCACCTAATCTGGGTGGCAGCTGGAAGGGAACAGGTTTTTCCTGACTGTCAAGAAGGAATTACCTAAGGATGATTGTGAATGCTTTGTTTGGAAGGAGAAAGGGGGAAATTGGTAACAATGAGAAATCCGTATTTTTTAGAGTGAATTGAAAAGCTAGTTTATTTGTTGAGGGAAATATTTTCCTTGGAAGTTGCAAAGCCTTTCATAGCAACTTCCCATGGCAACTGCTGGTTGAGTCCTCAACAAGCTGAACATATTCTGTCAGAGATTTACAAGTACACTGAGGCTCTAACATCTGCTTAGAGCATCAAATGCTGCCAGTATTGGAATTGCTGCAGATCAATATACATTAATCAGCATGCAGTGGGCTAGTTTGCAACCTAAAGAGGGGAAGCAGGAGAGGAGGATGACACCCAAACAGAAAGAGCAAAGAAGAAAGCTTCTCTTAGCCAAGGTTTGTGTTGATTGTTCTTATGGCAGGCTCTTTAAAGCTCCCTTAGACCTGCAGTCTGGGCAAGGCCAATGTGCCTGTTAGTTAGTGACTGAGTTCTCATGTCAGAGAGAAAGCAGCATGATGAAATGGCCTGGAACAGGCACTCAAATCTAGTCTCTCATTAGAGCAAAACTGAGAGAAAAGAAAAGAGCTGGAGGAGATGAAAACCAGACTTGAGCTTTTGCTCCTGTCTCTGGCAGCCTTTGCCATGGGGGAATATTAGCACAGTAGATCATCTTTATCTCACCTTTAATAACTGGTGAACTTCCAGGTAGTTTAACATTTTGCTTTAAGCTGAATCTGAACACAGATTTACAACTGGAGACTAAATAGGTGTCTGGTTTTGCTGGCCACAACTGGGGAGAGACTGCTTGAAAAAGAGGAAGAAAACAATGCTGGGTGAAAGGGGAGAGAGAGGAGAGGGGAGAGAGAGGAGAGGGGAGAGAAGAGGGGAGAGAGAGGAGAGGGGNGGGAGAGGAGAGGAGAGAGGAGGGAGAGGAGAGGAGAGGACAGAGAGAGGAGGGAGAGGAGAGGAGAGAGGAGGGAGAGGAGAGGAGAGGACAGAGAGAGGAGGGAGAGGAGAGGAGAGAGGAGGGAGAGGAGAGGAGAGGACAGAGAGAGGAGGGAGAGGAGAGGAGAGAGGAGGGAGAGGAGAGGAGAGGACAGAGAGAGGAGGGAGAGGAGAGGAGAGAGGAGGGAGAGGAGAGGAGAGGACAGAGAGAGGAGGGAGAGGAGAGGAGAGAGGAGGGAGAGGAGAGGAGAGGACAGAGAGAGGAGGGAGAGGAGAGGACAGGGAGAGGAGAGGAGGAGAGAAGAGAGAATAAGAAAGTTTCCAGTTTAAGGCAGTGTTAAATATACAATTGGAAGAAAAAGGCTTGAAAAAGAGAAGGAAAACAATGCTGGGTGAAAAAGGAAAGGAAGTTTCAAACTTAAAGCAGTATTAAACATGGAATGAAATGAGGTTATTTGATTTTTTGAGGGGTCTGAGGGGTTTGTTTGTTGTGTCAAATTCCCATCCTGGTCAATGTATCTCTTGCCAAGAAGCATAAAAAGGTCCAAGAACTTTATTTACCTGCTGACACATCCATATTTAGAACAATTTTCAACCTACATCTCTTCATCTGTGCACTTACTTAGTGAGTGTCAGATAAACAGTGCCTGGTTAAGGATAAGTGTCTCATTCTACTAGCTCATAAAAGTACTTTATGAGGTTGATCCCCTCTCAGTTTGCAGCAATCTCTTTGTCTGCAGCTTGTGAAATCTCTTACATCTCTGTTTAATTAAAGCTCTGCTCAAGACTTGGAATATGCTCCAAAATGTTTGAAGCATTTCAGCTGAGTGCCAGCTAGGATTTGAATTGAAATGGGCTGAGACATTTGTGATGTGGATAGGCACACATTATCCTCATCCTGAAACAGTGGAAAAATAAATGCTTTTCATTCCAAGGAAGGAGCAGGAAAAGTTTCCTAAGTGTGTTGGATTTGTGAGACTCATTGACTAAGTGATTTTACATCAGTTTATGGGCTAGAAGTGAAAGCAAGTGTCTCAATTCCTGGCTTTGTCTTGTATTTTCAGGTGCTTCAGGTACAGAAAGTCATCTGGAAATAGAAGGGATGGCAAACTGTCTGCCATATTATGGTATTTCTGATCTGAAAGAACTTCTGACTGCAGTGATTCATGGAGATGCAAAGGAAGTGTATGAGTGTAGACCTCTCAAAGTCATCAATTACTTGGAGGTAAGAAGTTTGCTTTTGAAATTTTGGCCAGCTAAGCTTATCATAAACCCTTAAACAGCTTGAAAAATCTTCCCTCAGCTTTCTGGTTGAATTAATTTCTAACAGAAATGACTCTTGAAAAGGGGAATGTGATACCATATCCTCTCTGAGCTGTGTGGCTCCTGCATTGCTTCCCCAAATCCTTCCCTCAGACACATCCAAAACTCCTTGTCCAGTGTGCTAGGCTATATGCTGAAAGCTGATGTGCAGAAGGCAGGGGACTTCAGAACAGGATTGAACTCCTTTAGAACTCAATTTTCAAGCTTAATTCTGATGTAAATGTGCATCATGAACATCAGAAAGTGCAGCATTTCCACTGAGAGAAGACAAATCCCTCTGCTTCATTCAAAGAGAGGGCAGAGAGCCAAATAGAAACTTGCCTTGCTAGGAAAGCAAGGAATGAAGACATGGGAGTACAAAAATGAAGTCCCACACAGGGTGAGCCCCATGTGCCTCTGCAAATGCTGCTCTTTAGGTGACATCAATAACTTCTGCAGTTCCATAGTGACAACCAAGAGAGCCTTTCAAGTCCACTCTGTTCCATGCAGGAGTGACTAAGTTGTGCAGTGTGCTGGCAGAGAGGAACCCATGTGGTGTTCACAAGCAGCCAGCATCAGGTACTGCCAGAAATACTGGAGTTAGAACAACCTTTCATCTGTTTTCTGATAGAAGTTATTATCTAACAGTTGGCATTAGAATGACTCTTGTTCATATTTGATATGCAAATAGATCAAATCATCCATCCAGAGACAATAATGAGCATGAAGTTTCAGGGACAACTAAGATATGTGGTCCTAGTAAAGCTTGAGTATCTAACAGTACTAGTTTTCTCTCTCTTCTCATCTGGGTCTTTCACTAACTCTTAATGTCTTTTAAACATTTATTATACCACTCTTTCCCTGCCTTTTTGGGACAGTAAGTTGATTTGAAGCTGTTGTGTACTAGTGAACCATTCTTCTGCACTCTTTGAGTAGAAGCTCAAAGAAGTAAGTGGTGAGACAGGAATGGTTTGTAACTTAGTTGGGAAGTGGAAGCTTTGTTTCTCCTACTTCCAGATGCCCCTCAGCCAGCTTTGAGTGGGATGGAGTTAGTTTATTTATAGAGAGAGATGTACACACACACACACACACACACAAATGTGTGTGTGTATATATATATATATAGCTATACACACATCTAAAGGTATGTATCAAGAGATTATCATCGAAGGCTTAGAAAGAGCAATGTTGATCCTGTGAGAAGCTGTTAGAAAGAAGATGGATGTGCAGCAGTAACTCTAGCTGGAAAATACATATTACTTAGGAAGTATACGGCTTGCCAGTATGAGAAAAAAACCCAAAGCTCTAAAATTAAGCCCTGAGTGAGGGTTTTGACTGGAAACAGTGTTCACTTCTATCCTAAGTTTCATGTTTGAGCAGGCAGAATGTCTGCAGCTTTTGCTGTCTTCTCCTTAGGGCCATGGCTTAGTGGTATGGGAGTGCTAGGTGTGGTTGGACTTGATGAGCTTAGAGGTCTCTGCCAACCTTCATGATTCTGTCTTCTGGTAGACTCAGAAGAAACACTAGGATAATGCTTAAAGAAGCAGCTTCCTAGGTGGAGAATAGGAACAGATCTTTTTTCCCCTTGGAAGAGTGGGAGAAGATATCAGACAAATAAAATGAGAAGATTGAGATGAAAGTGTTCTAAATACTGGCACCCAGGGGTTCCAGCTGAACATCAGGAGGAACTTCTTTACTCTGAGAGTAGTGGACCACTGGCCCAGGCTGGCCAGGGACGTGCTGGAGATACTCCAAACCCACCTGGATCCCATCCTGTGCAAGCTGCACTAGCTTCTCCTGCTCTGGCAGGGAGGTTGGACCTAGATGATCTCCAGAGGTGCCTTCCAAGCCCTACCATGCTGTGGTTCTGTGAGCCATTTCTGTCTAGGCAATGTTACCAGAGTACCGAAGAGCAGGCAATGGCAGGTAGGCCAATCTTGGAGGAAGAAATAAAAAGCCTTACAACTTCTTTATGCTTGATTCTTGGAGGCTAGGTGCTTCAGTAATTGTGTCCAGCAATCCCTTCTGCTTTCTAGTATTGTGAGCTGACTGGATGCAACAGACAAGAGTTACTACAGCATGAGTCTAGAACTTCCCTGTGTGTAGCTGACTGTTTGACTTGCTCTGTGTTAGTTCTCCCAGATCTTTGTTCACAAAGCTTAGCCATGATGATGATGTTAGTTCTAAAGCTTGTGGTGTACAATGTGTCTTGTGCACTAGTAAAGATCTTCAGCTGATCCTGCTGCCAACAGCAAATAAGAGATTCAGAAACACAAAGCACCTTGGAAAAAGAGGAGCCTGAAAGAAAAAAAAAGTGCAGGAGAAGTGAGGAATGACAGGAGCAGTGTAGAAGTGAAATGCCCAATAACATCTGTGTAGAGTGCCAGTTGGGTTGCTGGGCTTCTCAGCAGAAAAGAGAAGAGTTCCTCTTGAAACAGGGAGTGCTTCATTCCTGCTTTGTGCTAGCCCCAGATTGCTGTGTTCCCAAGTGGTACTTGAAGTCTCTTGGGGTTGTGGCTTTGTTTTCCCTCTCCCCAGGGAGAAGCAGTGCGCTTAGCTCGGCAGCTGCCCTTGCATTTAGCACCACAAGATGTCAGGAACATCATCAAGAGGATGAAGCAACAGCTTGGCCAGGAAAAGCAAAGCTGTGTGCATGGGCGACCTTTTCTGCATCACTTAACAGATATTCCAGAAGCTGACAAGCACAACTCCATGGAAATTAGGCAGTAAAGGGAACATTTTGTTTGGCATCCTGTTTCTCTTGCTTCATTTGGATGATTCCTCTGGTTTGTGCAAAGCTTTTGTATGACAACTTTTCACTGTCATATGTTCACCTCCTAGAGACTTCTTTTTTACTGGAGTTAAAATACTACTTGAAAACTGGGAATAAAGACTGTAAAGAAGCTGGGAATAAAGACTAAAGAAGCTGGGAATAAAGACTAAAGAAGCTGGGAATAAAGACTGTAAAGAAGCTGGGAATAAAGACTGTAAAGAAACTGGGAATAAATACTAAAAAAGCTGGGAATAAATACTAAAGAAACTGAGAATAAAGATGGTAAAGGAACTGGGAATAAATACTAAAGAAGCTGGGAATAAAGATGGTAAAGGAACTGGGAATAAATACTAAAGAAGCTGGGAATAAAGATGGTAAAGGAACTGGGAATAAATACTAAAGAAGCTGGGAATAAAGATGGTAAAGGAACTGGGAATAAAGATGGTAAAGTAACTGGGAATAAAGACGGTAAAGGAACTGGGAATAAATACTAAAGAAACTGGGAATAAATACTAAAGGAACTGTGAATAAAGATGGTAAAGAAACTGGGAATAAATACTAAAAGAACTGGGAATAAAGATGGTAAAGACACTGGGAATAAATACTGTAAAGAAGCTGGGAATAAAGACTAAAGAAACTGGGTATAAATACTGTAAAGAAACTGGGAATAAAGACTCTAAAGAACCAACTCCTCCCTATTATTTTTGTCATTAATTAATGTATGTTCTCTGCTGGGCTGCTGCTTTTCTTTCTGCTGCAGGTTCAGTCTGTCAAAGCTTCCTAGATGGGAAGTGCTTTCAACTTGCTAAAGCTGATTTTTCTAAGGCTCTGAGATGTTCATTTTTCAAAGGAATGGCAGAGAGCTGTAGGGATTGAAGTGGTTTGTTTCCATTTGGAAATTGTTAGCTCCTGTTAATGGATAGTCAAGTCCTTGTAACCCATCTCCAAAGGCTTTTTCTACACAATTCCAAGTGCAGTACACTTCAAACTTTAGCTCAAGCCCAAGGGGCCAATGCCTTGGGAGATGAAGAAGGAGCAGAGGTTAGCACTGCAAGCAGATGCCAGTACAGCTGTTGGTGCAGTGTTTGAGAGGAGCAAACACCAAGTGTCCTCACTTGGCTGCTGAAAGACCCAAGTGCTGTGAACAAGAGTATTGCACCAGGGCAGCAGAGAGGCTGAAAAGAGACAATTCCTGCCCTGCTGCTTTGGATCAAACAATGCTCAACTGCTGAAGAAAGCACAACATCTACCTTCTGAACTGAAAGGCAAGGATTATGCTCTCATGCCATTAAAGTCCATGATCAGAGGGCACAAGCAGGATATCTTGCCAAGCTTAAGCAGAGAGGAGAATGTCACTGCAAAACTGGACACTTGTGGCCTGTAAATGTCACTCAGTGCAGAAGATGTGACTTTTTAGAATGGAAGTGAGAAGGTGGATGGAGACAGAGGAAGGAGACATGACTCTTGGCTCCCAGGGGGAAACAGGATCCCAGCCTTGCAGGGGATGCAGAAGGTTCTAGTTTGTTTATTTTTATTCTTGTTTGGGTACAAACTGAGAGAGTTTTGAGAGGAGCTGTTCCAGTGGGAAAAGCCAAAGGCAAGCTGGAGAAGGGAAATTTCTCTCCAAACTAAGTTGGTTGGCACTTAAATGAATATGCACAGCAAATTCTAGTCAGGTGGGAATATAATGTGCAGCATTTAATGAGAGGAGTTCTTTACCAAGAGGTAAAATAGCTGTATCCTGATAATACTGGAGCAAATACCAGCATCTTTGATAAGTGCTTTCATAGAATAGAAGCATTGCAGAGGACAAAGTTTTTGATTAGGTCTTCAGGCCCTAGATTGAGGGTTGAAAGTGATGGGTAAATCAGTGTTCCCAGGTGCCAAGTTGCTGGGGAAGCAAATTATCATCAGGCAGGCTGCAGGTGCAGCAGGTTAAGTACTTGAGAGCTGGGTCTTTCCTGCTGCTTTCCCTCCTGCTCAGGTTTGCTGTCCTTTCCTTCAGAGGGTTGCTGAGGCTTTCTTCCTTAGGTCCAGGTATGCACAGTTTGTTTTCTATCTCTGTGGCATATTGGGGGTGTTGTGGGGCTGGGTGCCAGCAGTGAGGGCTGTAGCATGGCTTTGGAATGGGAAATCTGGCTGTATTCCCACTGTGGTGCTCATGGTTGAGGGGGCAAGGGGAAATTGTGAGTTGCTCTGATGCTGTGCTGGTGGGAGATGGCTTCAGATAGGGTGAGTTTCCTTCCTTTGTCCAGTGGGGACAGAAAGAATGATGACTTCTGTTTCTAGAGAAGCTCTGAGCAGTGCTTCTGGTGATGCATCCCTTTTATGATCCTTATTGAAACAAGTATCTCAGGTTTAGGTGCTCAAGTTGAAAGGAGGTGAGGTGCTACTCTTGATTTAATGGCTCTTCCCAAGGAAGGCACATCAACTCCCTGCCCTTGCAGCAGCATCTGGGGCCACTCACTGAGCAGTGAACCCCATGATGCTCTCTGGCCTTGTGGTCCATTAGGATCCAGCTGTATGGACTGTTGGAAAGGAAGGTGAAAGCCTAGAACATAGAACTATGAGTAAACTTGGTTCTTGTTGTGCTTGAGCTTTTACCTTAGAGGAAGAAGCAGTGGGGCAGGACCTGGAGGGTGCAGTGAGCAAAGAGCTTGTTCCATCCTTACTTGGGGCATTTCAGGAGACATCTACTATTTGCACTGCCCTCTGCTGACATTTTATTTTGCTGTACAATTTTGACCTCTTAAAATGATGGGAAGCTAGGTCTGAGGTGGACCACAACCAAGCATCATTCCTTCCTTCCTTATTTTCAGTGTGTTATTGCCTGTGATGCTTCTCCTGGTGTGTCAAGGTGTCAGGGCTTGTGTTTGCTGTTCATTAGGTATTGAATAGCTTAATCATGCATGCGCCTTGCTTGGCTCTTAGGCTTGATGGAAGAGACCCCCAGGCCCAAGCTTGGTGTGTGAGAGTTTCAGGGAGTGACCCTCACTTTTAGACAGAATATGAGGACTATGGAATGGATTCTAGCTTGTTCTGACTCAAACCAGGCTGATCTGCAGCTTTGCCTTCCTCAAATAAACTTAGTGCAGGTAGCAATGTTCCCAAGGTGAGAGTTGAAAGCTTTCCAGCCTAGAGTATGATCTCCTCATAAAACTTCCAGAACCTTTTGGTTGCATTCTTCAGAGCCTCATGGGTTTGACCACTTTGAGCAGGTTTAGTTCTGGGCATGGATTTGCAAGCTCACGTGTCCAACTCACCCAAATCCTGAGAAGTTACCTATTATTTTCATAGGAATCCATCAAGCATCCTCTTTCTTTTTCAAATCTCATTGAAAAACAAGAGGGTTGTTTTTTTCCCCTGCATATAAATATGTGTATAAAGATGAAATAGAGGTAGTGCCTTTTACATGTTGGGGTGACTTTTTTTGTCTGAATATATTAGGACTCTTGAATGAATCCTTTTCTGTTTCTCTCAGTTCAGAAGTGTATGGAGGAATGGATTTGGAGTATTTGTGGGGATTTTCTTTCTTCCTCCCCAGACTTGTGCTCTAGACCCTTATTACCTTATTTTTCCCCCCTCTACATCCATAGTGATCTTACTTCCATGAAAGTAAGCATCAAAAATAGGCTTTTGAAAGGGTTATAAGATTGAGTTTTTCCCTTCTAGTTTTGCCTTAGCTTTTGTTAACCTCAGAATTCTGAATGAACTTATTGGCTGCAATAGAAGTATAGAAGGATTCCTCAACTCTTTCTTTTCTACTCCACATTTCACAGGCTGAGTTAAGAAAGTGAAGGTATAGCCATTTACATTTGCAAATGGAAAGCTCCCAGAAATAGCTTTTCTTTCTTTCCCTCCTCCTGCTCTCTCTCTAAGTATGGAATATCATATCTGGAATTATGGAGAGCATCAATGTGGCAATGTTAAATCTTTTGTTAATGGCTTCCAATTAAGCACACATTGTTGCAGATGATCTGGAGGACTTATTTAAAGTAAATATACAATTTCAAGCTCAATTATCCTTCATAGTTGAAGTGAACAGAGTGAGCTCTGAGGCCTGGGGATTGGACACGGTGTTACTTCCTAATGACAATGCTTTTTTTTTTTTCTTTTTACAGTATAATTTGATATAGAACAGTTGCTAAAGGAAAAGCTGCTGACTAGTGTGACCAAAGCAGTTTATGGGACACATCTGGTGCATTAGTTCAGGGTGTTGCAGTGCAGAAGAACAGAGCTCTCTGCCCAGAAGGAGAAGGAAGCTAACTCCACATGTATATGTTTTGGGGACATGCAGAGAGGTGAAACAATTAGGAGTTCATGATTAGGGGTAGTGTTCCTAATGTCCTTTCCAAAGAGCTGAGGAGGAAATGGAGGAGAAATGATTGTTGTAAACTCTCAACTGGCCACTTTCCACCTGTTAATGGTACATTGAGAACAGCTGTTTCTTTTATTATCAGTAAACAGATGCAGAAAGTCATGGAATGTTTTAAAGCAAGATGTTAATCCTCTCTTCCACTACTGAACATTCTCACAATGTCATGATTAAATATTAACTGTAATGCTGCTGTCATCTGCAGCTAGAGAATTCCTCCTTAATCACTTTTCTCTCTGCAGTTGGAAATGTTTATCCCAAGTTCTTGTAGTCTTTTGGCCCATCAGGGATTTTTATTGGGCTGAATCCCTCAGGCAAAGCAATGTTCATTTGTTTTTCCTCAAAGGTTATTTCTCTATTGGTTATTTCACTCTGAAATCAAACAAGCTATATTTATAAGGGGAGGGAAAACAAATTGCTAAGGGCCTAGGCTCACTCACATTCCCTATGAAGTTGGTTGGAATTCTAGGTGAAGCTTTGCCAGCTCATGTCTCAGATGAGACAGGGAAAGTTCTTAGTGCTTGGCATTGATGTGAAAATCATTTTCATCTTAGTTCCTTTATTTTCTGGTTGTGCTACTAAGGTTTGGAACTAAAGAACAGCTCTGGTTCTGCCAGCCTCTTGGAATACAATTTGTACCTAGGGGAAAAGAAAAGCTTAACAAGTAGTTCAAAAGAATTCACCATTAGTACCTGCAAATGTCCTAGAAACCAGCCCCTGCCACTCAGATGCTACAAGGTGGCAGTAGCAATCCTTCCCCTGGAAAAATCTATCTTCATTCAGAACTTGATTATCTGTAAATCACAGAATCATGAAGGCTGGCAGAGACCTCTTTAGCTCATCAAGTCCAACCATCCCTACCACTAAACCATGGCCCTAAAATGCTCTCCCAAATTTCAGTGCAATACCATACAATTGTGGAGCATTCCTAAGGCAGCACTGCAAGAAGGGAAGCAGAGAACATGAATAGTAGAGAACTTGTTTGGCAAGATTAGCTGTCAGGAAATGCAGAGCCCACTGAAGGTGGCAGCTGCATTATTAAAACACTCTGCTGGAGCCCAGGTCAAATTGGTCATTCATGCATGGACTAACTCAGCATTAATTGAATCATTACATTTTTTAGATAGTTTAGATCACTGATATTTTTTTTTTCCCTCCAGCACTTAAAATGCTTGTTTCAATCTCAACAGGCACAAGGAGCAAGAGTTTTGACAGAGGAGTGTGAGTGTTTCCTTCTCAGGTCATTACAGGAATAAAATTGCATCAGTAGGATGAAGGTTCTACCTTATTTTTAATGCTTATTTTGGGGCATTTTAAAGATACTTAGGTAAAATAGAATCATAGAATCAACTGGGTTGGAAGAGACCTCCGAGATCAAGTCCAAAACAGCATCTAAGTATTCAAAATAGTATCTCAGTATCTACCCAAAATAGTGTCTAAGTTGATCTAAAATAACAAAGTTGTTCTATCTTTCCTTCTTCTTGTTAGGCTGCTGCTGGTTTTATTAGTAAATGAGAATATTCTGAAGATAATTTATTTTCTCAGTTAAATAAGAAGAGGAGGGAGAAACTCTCTCCTGTTTGATAAGTAGCTTGAAAAGAGTCCTGTTACCTCAAGAAAAATGGAAAGGAACTTTCTTTGAATGAATTTGAGTTTCTATCTTATATAAAGTAGTTGTTGGAGAGCAAAGAGTTTCAGCTAGGAAGAGCAAATCTAGATATGATGCTTGTCACATTTGGCCAAGAGATGATTTCAAAGCAATGTGCTGTTGGTTTTCACTCCTCCTTCATCAAGAAGCAGAGTTGGGCTATTATTTAGTCAATGAACATTCCTGATGTTCCCTAACAGCTTAGCTGTGTGCCATTTAGAACAAGAAGCTGCCTTGCCTGTTTTCTTCTGGTTGCCAGCCTAAGTCTCTGAACTGGAGCTCAAAAATCTGGAGCAAGTCTTTTTGGCATAGCCCAGTTTGTTGTAAGGAAGATTTAATAGCTTGTTATGTCCTCTTTCTATAAACAGAAGTCATTTAGAGTTCAGCAGATATATTTAGACTCAGCATTTGTGCTGGGAATTACAAGCTGAATCAAATAATCTCTGAAAAGCTCAATATACAGAAGGGAAAATGCAAGTCCCAATTTACCTCTTGACTAATTCTCTTCCCAGAGGCTTTGGCATTTTCACAATGCTAACCTACAGCATTGGGAATCACATTTATTGTGTTCTTTACAAGTCTTTATTACTGAGTTGGAGTGTTGTGTGCAAACATTCATGGTTGAAAGAGAGTTTTCTGTGCATTAGGTCTCTTTATTTTAGGGCAAAATGCCTTAATCTTCACAGAGGAAGATTTCTCTGTCTCCAGGAGTGCAGTACAAGGCTCAATGGAATGGACACCTGGAAGCTCTGGAGAGGTCTCTTCTACTTGGGGCTGATTTAGGTCTAAATATTAATAGGAGTTTACATGGAGTGATTTGTAAGCTAAGCTGTGCTTTGTAGACTTCCAGGGATGGGTAATAGCTGAGAAACTAATGTGAGGTCAGCTTAAGACATGAGTTTTATAGCAAATAGTAAATTAAAACCATAGTGACCTTTTGGTCTTGCTGATCATGTGGATGAAGGTGTTCATCTGTTGGGCACAGTCACAGGGCTCTTGCTCAGGGGATAGCAATACTCTTCTAGATTTGCTTTTCTACCATGGTTTTTGCTGAGAAAACGCTGCAATTCCAACCTTTATAATCACACCTTGATGCAAGGATTGCTTATTCTCTTTGGGTAAAAAAAAGAGTGGTTTTTTCTTGCAAGAAAGTGTTCATTTGGTGGTGCAAATAGACATCAGTCCTCTAGTTTAAATAGCAGGTGATATTTCTGCTCTGCTTGCTGCCTGTGGCCAGGTTGGTGGGAAGGCTGAGAGCTTCTACTCTATCATTTCTGGTACAGATTTTGCTCAACACTCAGAAGCTTGATAACTATTAATTAGAAGTGTATTATCTGCTGGGCTTAAGTATCTTTTGACTCTTGTATTCTAACACAGTAATAACTGTTTCTATTACCTGGCCATGCTTTCAGCTTCAAGCAAGTCACAGCCTCCTGGGCTCACTCCATCATTCAAGAAGTTTTACTTTGCAAATCACTGAAGTCTAGTCTTGGGCCTGAACTCCTCTGTCTGTCTAGTCTTGGGCCTGAACTCCTCTGTCTGTCTAGTCTTGGGCCTGAACTCCTCTGTCTGTCTAGTCTTGTGCCTAAAAAGGACATTTTTCTGTTGTTACCATGCTTGAATTTGGATTGTTTCAGTGATAGTCAAAGCGATTTTACTGTAGGTGTATTTTTTTGTGCCTGAAGTGAGGGAACATGAGGACATTTTTCATTTCCTCATTCCTTGAGGTAATTCATTCCCTTTTTATTAGTGATTACTTAAAAAGATACTGACATTGTTGCTGTTCTAGTGTCATTTCTATATGCAAATATGTCCCCTCATTAAACTGGTGTGTTGAAAAGAGGACTGACCACTTTGCTGGCTGTTCCTAAATCTGGGAATCAGAACCTTAACAGGCTGATAGTGTTTCTCCCCTTTCCATTGGAAGCCTCCTTGTTGAGGAAAATGATCTGCTGGTACCAAATGAGATATATGATGTGCAACACAAAAGAGTTGCTGTTTCCACTTGCGAGATGACATGACCTGAGGGGGGTGGGGGGGCTGCACTGAAGCAAACATCACTGAGAAAGTGCTCTATCTACAAGTGGGCCTATTGATATGTTATTTTTCTTAGATTTTGCTGAGTAAAGCTCTTTCCATACATAAGCATTTTGGCCATCTGCAACTGCTTGTCAATGAGGCTGCTTTGAGAACACTGCTCCTAATTGTAACCTCAGGAATGTGTGACCAGCTCGCGGCCAGCTGTGCATGCCCTGACTTTTCCCAGGTGTTAAGATACATGGCCACTTTTGTTCCCTTCAACCAATAGGGCAAAATACACTCCTTGTTTTTTTCCCTCCACCTTGTATTAAACCTAAAAACTGCTCTGGAGTTTCTTGGTTTCCTTCATTTTGTTTTCCTCCTGTGTCAAAGCGAACAATGAACTGAAGTTGTCCCTGTGATTTAATGATTGTGCAGTGTGCTGAGATGAGAAATACATCTAAGATACCTTAGTTATACTATCATATATTTAGCTATCTAAACAAATGGCAGTATGTATTCAGAGATACCTTAGTTATACTATCATATATTCAGCTATTTAAACATATGACAGTATGTATTCAGAGATACCTTAGTTATACTATCATATATTTAGCTATCTAAACATATGACAGTATGTATTCAGAGAAATACAGAAAAGAGTCCTCACTGTGTCATAGTCTTGCTTGACCCTGCAAATCACACATACTAACTTCTTGTTGTCTGAAAAGAGTTTTATTTGTGTTTTAATAGCATAGATAGTTCTGCAGTTTCAGTCTCTGTAGGCAGAGTGGGTTTGGCTACATTTAGTAGTTGGTTTTAGTTTAATCATCCATTTTATGCTCATAAATCATTAAGGTTGAAGAGACCTCTATGATCATCAAGCCCAACCATACCTAGCACTACCATGAGACACTAAACCTAAAAAACACTAACTGTCTTCTGCATGGGAGCCTAATTGGAACTCTTCCTAAATCCAGCCTGGAGTTGTCTCCATAGGGGATTTTGTGGTTTGTCTTTACCTGTGTAGCATCTTCTGTATTCAAGGAGAGGCAGGAATAACTTGAAAGCACTACCTAGGAGCACAGGTCTTCTCCTTGCAAGTGTTGGAAGGAGAAGAACACTCCTAGTAATCCTGAGAACAAACTTTGCTCCATGGCCTTTGATACTGTTAAGTAAAAACTGAAAGCATGAGATGAATTCCTGGGCATGATAATTAGCATGATGTGATTGTTCCAAAGGAATAAATCCACTTCTCAAGTCACTGTTGGCTCCTGTTTGCTGGCATGAGCTCCACATAGTAGATATGAACAAGAAATAAGTTTATAGCAGACCAATTCTTTTCATGGCCCAAAAGATACAGCTTGTCCCTAAAAGTAACCTGCCTACTCAGAGCAGTGTTCATGCAATGAACTTCAGACCTCCTGTAAGAAGTTCTAAGTTCATGCTGTATGAATTTTCTGCTCTTTATGGCCTTGCTCTGTTGGGTTTAGGTCATCTTTGAATGTAGTAAGGACACACAGATTCTAAACCAGTGCTAGATTTTGCCTCCATGTCCAGAAGTCAATGAGGGATGAGCACACCTAACAACTTTTGTTAAGGACTCCAAAAAGGCTCATTAAATCTTAAAAGTCAGTGAAAAATGAGGCTCCTAAGCACTTGCTTAGCCCTTGGAAAATGTACCAGAAATGTCTGGGGAGGAGGGAGAGGATCACAGCAATCTAGCACTAAGAGCTGCAAGGCAAGGCAAGTTCTCCCTTGCCGCTGCAGTGCTCTGGAGCACTCTTGCCTGATGGCCTTGTATCAAGGGCTGAATGATGTGCTTCCCAAGGGGAGGGTGTAGGTAAAAGACTGGTGTGTGAATCCTCCTTCAACAGCAGGTACCAGCCACTCTTCACCAGAGCACACACGAGAGGTGATAAGAGCTGAATGGTTACAAACCACTCCTGATTTGTGCCTCTGCCTGACATCTTCTCCAGCCAAGGCTCCCAGATCCTTGTGAGATTCCTGGAATCAGTGGTCTTGGGTATTTCCTGTGAAACTTAAGCCTAATGTTCCCAATCTGCATCAGCACTGAACTGTTGTGCCCTTTGTTTTCTGTTAGTCAAGGTGGCTTTTCTCATTAGCATAAATCACCAAGCTCCTGCAGCACTAGCAGTGTCCATATGATCCACAGCCTCTCTGCTGAGGCCAAGGAATATTTACAGCCCAAAAGGCTCTGCTCTCCCTGCTTTGGAGAGAGGCCCTTTTGCTGTTTCTTCTTCTGTTTCTTGCATCCTAACAAACAATTCTGGTTGTAAGATGGAACAAAGAAGAGAAAATCCTATAGCTACCTCCACTATGAACAACATAAATAAGCCAAAGGCAGATGCAGTGACCACCCCTGTGGACATTTAGAAGTGAAAACATTTCTTGCAGAAGTATGAAAGACAAATATCTAGGGTGCATTACCTTAGCCTGTGGTAAAGAAGTAAACTGGCTCTACATGGGGTGTAAGCAAGAAGAAATCAGATCATTCTGGAGGGCATGGATCCATCAG
Source organism: Bucco capensis (assembly GCA_013396975.1). NCBI lineage: Eukaryota > Metazoa > Chordata > Aves > Piciformes > Bucconidae > Bucco > Bucco capensis. The sequence goes on along the minus strand of VWZO01021453.1, from coordinate 259,614 downwards.
GTCAACAATTTCAAGGAGTATTTGGCAGTTCAAAAGCTTGTGGTTCAATGGGAGTGAAAAGCCTCACCTTGCTATGGTTGTTGGGCTTGATGATCTTAGAGCTCTCTTCTAACCTTAATGATTCCGTGATATGTTATTTCAGAGGAAGGAAACTTGGAAGCAAATCTACTCTTTCTTTATTATTGTTTATTTATGGCTTAAAGATAACAGTGGAAAAGAGAAGTAAGATGAGCTGCATGCTTGTATTTCTTGGTACCTCCTCATCTTTCTCACTCCCATTGTTGTCTGTAACTTTCAGTCTTAGTTAAGGAGGAAGAATTCAAATGCACACACAGAGATCTACTAAGTTATATTAATAAGTGTAATTGGTGGCAGTTGCTTCATCTTCCTGCTCTTTCCCAGAAATTTTGGAGAGGGAATAGGTATTTCTGATGCTGTCTTCTTCTTTGTGGAACTTTGATTTGTTTATTATTATTAAACCTGCTGAAATGATCTTGAATGCTTGCTGAGTCCTCACACAGAACTCACTGCAGTTAGGAAACATTTTCTTCCTCTGTAGCTTTGGAAAAATCAGGAGGCATTGCTGCATGACTGATTCAGTTGTAAATCATGTTGCCTTCTGCTGCATTTGCATCAGATGCTGGAGGCTAAGTAGCATTAATGTGCTTAGTGGTTGGCTAGAAAGCACAGGGAGCAAGCAGGAGTTGCTCTCTTGCCCTGCTTGCCATAGCAGCACGGCAAACCTACTGGAGCAGAGCTCTTTGCCTTCCTCCTGAGGGCTACTAGAAATTCAAAGGTCCTGAGCAACTAGGGCTTGGTAAAATTCTCCTAGGGCTCTTTCTAAGCTATAAAGCCCCCTGGTCTGGCCAGGTTCCAAGCAGGGGAATTACATTCTTCCTACCTAAATTCCCCCTTGCAATTGCAATTCGCTGTGCTGGTATTCGTCGCTTCCTCTCCTCTGCCGTGCAACAGTTGTTCCATTTCATCCCAGAGGTGCTTGCTTCCAGTGACTGATGGAGTGATCTGTGTGTCGTGCCTCTGAAGGACCTGAAGAGCCTTTGGGATGAAATTGAGGAGGCTTAATTTCTTGGTTAGTTAATTATTTGCTGTTTCAAATGGACTAGGTTCATCTGAGCCTAGGCTGACAGACCTAGAATGAAGACAGTGTCCAAACCTGTACTCCTTCCTCTTTCAACTTGCTTTTAGAGAGAAGAAATAACAGATCAAACTAAAAATAGAGGAAGGCTTTCCTAAAGGGTTCATGAACTCTGGAGTAAGGCTTAATGTGATTTTTGCCTCAGTTGAAGTGTGTAAATACATAAAGCATGTTCCCTCTGCTTGAGGATTGTTGTAACCTTCAGTGCAGCATCTAAACATGTTCTAAAAGTTACTCTTTCTCTACCACTTCTTGTACTAGAAATGTCCTTTATTATCAAAACACTCTCATTTTTATTAGAGATATTGTGTGCTAATTGGAAGTAGGCTATATATAAATTGAAATGTAAGCAGACAGATCTGGAGTTAGTCCTCAATGTTTAACAAGCTAGGAAGGGAATATCTGTATGTGCCAAAGATATAGACTTGAAAATACAATGTTTTCTAAATATGGGATTTTCTTATCATATACCTGCAGCACAGATAGGGATAGAATGATGCTAGGGGCATTTTATGTCTGATTTAAGGATAGTTTCTCTCTTAGTGACTCCTACTAAGCCTAACTGTCCTACAGATGAAGTCTTTGTGCAGACACTAAGTTGAATGAACCAAACTTGTATTGTCTGTTGGGTCCCAACAAGCCATAGCATTTCACTTGGTGTTAGTGTCAAGCCTAAATATTTGTGTAGGTCAGGTATTCCTTTCCCAGAACATCAGCAGATAAGCTAGAGGTAGAAGCAAAAGGTCACTGCTCCTCCATGCCATAATATCCTCACTAATTGAGATCTCTCAAAGTGTCCAGGCAGGTGAACATGCTACAGGGCAAGGTAAAGGTTTTGCTGGTAGCCCAAGAAATGTATTTCCAGTCCCAAATGGCAAAAAAAATCAATATATGAGCCTGGGCAAGTGAGTGTGATGCCTAGTTGAGCTCCTGAGGGGTTTCTTGGTGTTACTGTCAGCATCAACTCTCAGGTGCTGCTGAGGGAGGTTGAAAAAGCCAAACCAACCAATCAACAGACTGAAAAAACTCCTCTTTGGGTTAAAAAAAAGAATAAACAAATAAAAATCTGTCTCTTCTGATACAATATTAGCTGCTTTCCTTAGGGCCATGGGTTAGTGGCATGGCAGTGCTAGGTATGCTTGGACTTGATGAGCTTAGAGGTCTGTGCCAACCACAATGATTCTGTAAAGTGGTTCTTTGATTTGTTTAAGCCTTGGCAAGTAGCATCCTTTAACATTTGGTACTGGAGAATTTTATGCAGGGGGGGGAAAAAAACCCAAACAAAACAAACCCCAACCACATGTATTTTAACACTCTAGGAACATCTCTTTTACTGAATCATAGTTTTAGGTCAAGGTAATCTGCTAGAATAAGGCAGGAGAGGATTTCCTTCAGTAGAAGATGGTTTGTAGCTGGATAGCATGGAGGTGCACACCCCATAATTTGGGGCATTTGTGATCATTGGAGCTTTTCTTGTGTTAGATTTTTTTTTATTCATTAGCTGACACTGGGGTGTAACTTCTAAAGCATCTGTTTTCTGTTCTCAAATGAACTTGTCAATGAAATGATCAAGTGAAATGGCATGAAATTCACATTTTCAGGCATTAATATCAAAGACCAATACCTTAAATTTGGAATTCTCTTCTGCTTTTCTATTCTTTCAGAAGCTGGTCTCTGCTGGTTGTGTTTTCCTCCCCACCCCAACCAGCAGGCTTCACTTTTCTCCAATAAATTCTCTCCTTCACTAGTTTTGGGGTTTGGTTTTTTTCTGCTGCTGCTTCTTGCATTCTTTCCCTGTGGAGAGGAGGAATGTGCTTTTTTCCTCTCCTCCTGCATGACTTTCTCCTTGTCTCTTGCTCTTTCTTGTTGTCTGTTTTCATCTACAACTCATTTCCCTCTGAGCACTCATGAGCAAGTTTAATCTCATTAGAAATGCCTTTTTGTTGCACTATAAATTCAATTTGGTAGCACTCAGTAGAAGCTTTCATCACTGAGGTTAAAAAAAAAAAGGTTGTTCTTTGTGTTCTGCAATTTCCTACCTATTTTTTTGGTCTCGTTACCATTTTTCTTCTTGCTGAACATCTCTCCACAACACCCCAACCTCAGAAATATTCCTTTCTGTGGCTGCATGTAATTAAAGACAGAGCCTGATAATGAAATAGTCTAAAATACACAGAAAATTCAGTTCAGTGGATTTGCATGAGGATTTGTGGGGAGGAAAAAACTCATTTTCAGTACTAATATCCTAGTCAATGTAGGGAAAGAGACTTTAGACATTTCCACCAAAGCATTAAAGGCATTTTTCTCCTAGTTAGGGTATTGTGTAGTCTCTTCAGAGTAGATAATTATTGCCATTCACTGGGGTGAAGCTGTAGCATCACATCCATGCTCCAAACAATTCATCCTCAGGATGGGATGGGGCAGCTTGGCCAGGGCTTCTCAAGGGCAGAGTCCATAACCTCCCTCAGGCTTCTGCCTCTCTGCTGATGGAAGCACTGCAGAGCTCAACTTGGAGAGGACTTCTCCCCCCTTGACCTCAAATGAAGCACTTTACTGGTGAAGGCATGTCAGCTGCAGCTCTATGCCTTGTGTATAGCCTCAAGTTGCAGCAGGGGAGGCTTACATTGGATATAAGGAGGAATTCCTCCATGGAAAGGGTTGTTAAGTCTTGGCACAGGCTGCCCAGGGAAGTGCTGGTGATAATTTGGAGGGGCCAGAGNGGGTGGTGGAACACTGGCCCAGGTTGCCCAGGGAGGTGGTTGAGTTCCCATCCCTGGAGGCATTCCAGGTGAGGCTTGCCAGGGCTCTGGGCAAGCTGCTCTAGTTGGGGATGTCCCTGCCCACTGCAGGGGGGTTGGACTAGATGAGCTCCAGAGGTCCCTTCCAACCCAAACCATTCTAGGATTCTATGTGATGGAGTTATCATCCCTGGAAAGTCTTCATACAACATGAAGCTGTGGTGCTTGGGGCCATGGTTTAGTGATGAGCATGAGAGTGTTGGGTGGATGATATACAAAGAACTCAGACCAGAAATCCAGCCTTTTGCTTTCTGAACACCAGGTTAAAGAAATGGCTACGTGTCTCCATCCCATTGCTTCTGTAGCTTGCTTGATATTGCCAACTAAATCCCTGGAATGAAATGCATTTATTGGTAGTCACCTCTGAAGTGTGCTAAAGCAAGTCACCATCATGGCATTATTGGAATATTTTAGCCCAACTGAAGTTTGAAATGAAACACTTTGATCTCACTGCCTGAATAATGCTCCTGAAATTGAGATTCCACTCTGATTTTTGTCCTTGAGTCCAAGGGTTTTCAGTTATTCATTCTTTTTACTGTTTGCTGACAGACAAAATCATTCGGTGTGGCTTTTTGTTAACAATAATGCCAATAACTCTTCTGAGTTATTCATGCTGGCCAAGCATTAGTGGAAAAGGTCAAATAGTTGGGAAAATAATCATTAAAGAGCATAATTAGGCTTAAAAATGTCACTGGAAGTGTTTCCATGTATTTTCTTTATTGCCTGAAGCCACACAACCTGGAGTTTTGCCCAAGTTTCACAAGCTTTTAGGAGAGCAAGGATTGATGGAGCTGTGCTTTGTTTTGAAGGTTTTTAGGATGGTTGGCTGTTTCTTTTTCTTTTGTTATAAGTATTCAGCTTCTACAGAAGACAATTTGGCCTTGGCTCCAAGTGCCTCTGTGTCTTTGGTCTCTCTGTAAACAGCAGAACTTCAGTCATGAAGTGAGGTGTATCTCATTAGATTTTCCAGAGGGGCTGGAGATGAGGTAGCAGTGTGGCCAATACGGCCAACAGCATCCTGCCTTGGAGCAGCAGGACTAGGGCAGGGATTGTCCTTTGCACTGGGGAGGACACAGCTCCAATCCTGGGCTCAGCTTTGGGCTCCTCACTCCCAGAAGGACACTGAGGTGCTGCAGTGTGTCCAGAGAAGAGCAAGGAAGCTGGGGAAGGGTCTAGAGCACAAGTGTGCTGAGGAGCAGCTGAGGGAACTGGAGAAGAGGATGCTCAGGGGAGACCTTCTCACTCTCTCCAGCTCTCTGACAGGAGCTTGGAGCAAAGTAGGGGTTGGTCTCTTCACCCATGTTACTAGTGATAGGACAAGAAGAAAGAGCCTCAAGTTGTGCCAGGGAAGGTTTAGATTGGACATTAAGACCAATATGTTCCCTGATAGAGTGGTTAAGCCTTGGACAGGCTGCCCAGGGAAGCAATGGAGTCCCCAGCCCTGGATGAGTAGCTGTGGCTCTGAGGGACATGCTTTAGTGGTGACTGTTAGGTTAATGGTTGGACTTGATGATCTTAGAGATATTTTGCAAGCTTAGTGGTTCTGTGATTCTATAATTTGACCAGGATTTGGGGATAGTTTTGTCTCTGTGTGGATGAGCAGAAAGCACAAACTGTGAGGTTTCTGGAGAGGTGTTAGTGGAGCTCAGCAGCACAAGCTCAAGTGCTCAGTCCTGAGCAGCTGGCTTGGAGGCATCCATCCAGCTCTTTGGTGCTGCATCTTGTCTGTTGCTCCTGCATCAAGCAGATTAAGTCTGGCTAGTCTGTAACTGCATATTCTACTTGGAAGAAGGTTTAACTTGTGAAAATCCAGAGTGAGGTATGGTGAGAAGAGCTCAGTCTCCACTGCCACAGCATCCCATCTAACATGGGCACCTGACTGTGGCAGGAGCAAGCTGTAGGTGTACAGGAGCTCTTGCTGTTTGCTGTAAGCTGGTGGAGAAGGTGTTGCTAAATCTCTTGAGTGAGATCCATGGCAATGATTCCAAGGAACAATTGGCTTGGGAAGCAGGAGCAGGGTCCGTGGGAGCGGATCTGGGAAAGCCTTGGGAAGGCTGCGTGGCCAAAAGCAAGTAATTGCAGTTTGTTCTAACTGAACTCCTTCGTAAGCACAGCCAAAAGACATTTGTGGAACCAATTCCTGCTGCTTTTTCAGCTGAAGATCTGAAGTTTAGCCATAGCTCCTCCAAACAACAGCTAGCAGGGATCGCCTTGGACCTTCTGTAGGCATGGTTTGGTTTGAGAGCCACTCAGGAAAAAAAGCAAGAGGCTGTTGTATATGATTCTGTGGTAGCAATAATAATTAGCACAGAGTAAGCCAAAGGAGAGGTTGGACAAGGTGTAAAGAATGGGGCAGTCACAGCCAGCCACAGCTTGGGCAAAGGCAAGTGGTCTTCACACAAGTAGAGATCAGAGTAAGATGACAAGAGTATCACTGTCCCCAAACTAAGAACCAGTACAGTGTTATTCACTCTTCCTGATTGCATGTAAGAAAAGTCACAAATACATAACCTGCTTCACTAAGAAGAAGAAACCTAAGATGATAGTCCCTTTGGGCTTATTGTTTTGTGGCTTGAGTCTATAGTTTGGGAACACCAAAGGATAAGATGCTCCCAGAGATCAGGAGAGAATTTTGTGAGGATGCTTGAGTAGTGTTTCCAGTTTTGATAAGACACTGGGAAACTGAAATGAGAAGAGACCAGAACAAAAGAGTAGGAGATAAAAGCTACCAGGTACAAGGTCTGTATCTGGTATCTGTTTGCAAAGGCCTGCAGTGAAAGGACATGGGGCAATGGTTTTAAATGGGAGAAGAGTAGATTTAAACTGGACATTAGAAAGAAGCTCCTCCCCACGAGGGAGGCAAGTAGCTACATGGTGACCTCAGAAGAGCATATTTGGGCTAGCTACCTTCTCCATCTCCCTAGGAAAATGGCATAACTGGAAATGGGATGTGCTGTCCGAATGGGTGCCAGATACCAGCTGGAGAAAACCCTAGCCAACAAAATCAGCTTCAATACATTCTGTTGAGGGTGCTTGGCAACTCTTCCTAGCTAGTGTTGTGGTGAGGGCTTGGATTCCTGAGAGCTGCAGCTCAGGATATACAACTCTGATGCTGTAGCTGCAGATTGGGATGGCACTTCAGAGGAAAAGGCCAAGTTTAATGTGCTCTTAGACCAATTCCTCTCTAGAAGGAAAATACTCAGTGATGATCAAGTTCTGCTGCTGTTAATGCCTTTGGGCATACAGTGATCATACCTGGATTTCTGTGGATTTCCTTTAGGTTGGGAAAGACCTCCAAGCTCATCAAGTCCACCCATTGCCACTGAGCTATGTCACAAAATCTCCCATCTACACTGGGCCCCTCACTCCAAGAGGGACATGGAGGTGCTGGAGAGGGGACAGAGGCTCCCGAGCTGCTAAAGGGCTTAGAACATAAGCCTGATGGGGAAAGACTGAGGGATCTGGGCCTGTTTAGTCTGGAAAAGAGGAGACTGAGGGGAGACCTCATTGCTCTCTAGAACTACCTGAAGGGAGGTTGTAGAGAGGCAGGGACTGGGCTGTTCTCCCTAGTGGAGAGTGATGGGACAAGGGGAAATGGATGGAAGTTGCATCAGGGGAGGTTCAGGCTAGACATTAGGAGGAATTTCTTTGCTGAAAGGGTTGGAACAGGCTCCACAGAGAGGTGCTTGAGTCCCCATCCCTGGAGGTGTTTGAGACAGGTGGATGTTGCATTGGGGAGCATCATTTAGCAGGTTGATAGAGCTAGGACAAAGGCTGGACTGATGATCTTCAAGGTCTCTTCCAGCTGGACCTGTTCTATGATTCTATGTGTTTTGAAGCCCTCCAGGGATGGTAACTCCACCACTTCCCAAGGATTCCCCACTCTTTTAGGCAAGACAGTGCTCCACACTGTGATGGGTGAACAACACAACGAACAGAAACCTCTGGCCAAGCAGGCAGGTGAAGCTCTAGGTGAAGTGTCACCTAGAGCTGTGAAGCACCAGGCTGGTTTTTTGCCTGAGACTAGAGAGCAGCATACAGTAAGCAGCTGAGCTCAGCCTGAAGGCATGTGCTTGACATGGCTCCTGCTTCTCTGACCACCTGCCACCGTGCAACCTGATGCTCTAATGCATGGGAGCCAGGTGTTCAGCTTGGCTGCTTCATATGTCAGTGCTAGCAAACCCTGAGGAATAACATGCTGAAGAGTGATGATGAAAAGGAGCTGAGAGCTCTGGGAAAAATACCTTTGCCATGTATTTTTGTTTGTTTGTTTTAAATGATCTTCCTCACACTGTTGTCTTGAAATATCAATAAGTAAATGAATCCCTTCAGAAGTTTTTAGTGAGGATAAGATCAGAGTAAGGCTGGTGCAGGTGTTAAAATCTTTGCTCTGCATGCTGTTTGTGTGATGCCTAAGAAAGAGCATGGTCTCAGAGTGTTTTATGGCATTGAATTTGCAGTATTATATCCTGGGCTGCATTAAGGATGTGAGCAGCAGGTCCAGGGAGGTTCTCCTCTCCCTCTCCTCTGCCCTAGTGAGGCCACAGCTGGAGGACTGGCTCCAGGTCTGGGCTTCCCCGTGCAAGAGAGACAAGCAACTGCTGGAGAGAGTGCAGCAGAGGCTAGGGAGATGCTGAGGGCACTGGAGCATGTGTGGCAGGAGGAAAGGCTGAGAGCCCCGGGGCTGCTGAGCCTGGAGCAGAGCAGAGCCAGAGGGGAGCTGCTCCATGCTGAGCAAGAGCTGAAGGGTGCAGGGGGCAAGAGGCTGGGGCCACACTCTGCTCAGGGGTGCCCAATTACGGGACAATGAGCACAAACTGGAACCCAGCAGGTTCCAACTGATTATGAGGAAAAACTTGGGTGTGAGGGAGCAGAACCCTGGCCCAGGGTGCCCAGAGAGCTTGTGGAGTCTCCTTGTGTGGAGAGATTCCAAGGGCAGCTAGAGGTGATGCTGGGCAAGGTGCTGTGGGTGACCCTGCTGGAGCAGGAGAGCTGGACTAGATGATCCCCAGAGGTCCCTTCCGACTCCAGTATGCTGGGATTCTGGGATTCTCTTTGGTGGTTGGACAGGGTGAACCTGAGATGTGAAGAACTAGTACAGTGAGTATTCTACTGTCTGCCCTTTAGACATTGGTAAGATCCTCTCTGAAATGATTGATTAAGCAGAGTGATTGATTCTGCTTAATTTATCAACACACCTAGTAATTCATTTCAGAAGTTTACATTTGATCAGTTTGTTTGACCTTCTCCCTTGCTTTTTTCCCCCAAGATTGCTTCAGCAGAACCTGGCACTTCTCCTTTTGTGATTATTTAGCCAAGAGTGAGCAGAGCTGTACTTCTCACCTCTTCCAATTCAGAGCTTGACCTGTACCCCTAACTTCTTCCTTTTGGATCTCATCAGGCCTTCTATAAACTAAACAGGAGAGAGAATTGGAGCTTTAGTGTTTCCAGAGCTTGTTAACATCTTATTTTTATGGATTCAAAGATGCTACACATGGATTTAGGGTTGTTAAGTCTTGGCCCAGGCTGCCCAGGGAGGTGGTGGAATCACCATCCCTGGAGGGATTTAAGAAACATTTAGATGCTCTGCTAAGGGTCATGGTTTAGTGGTATGGGAGTGACAGGTGTGGTTGGACTTGATGAGCTTAGAGGTCTCTTCCAACCTTAATGATTCTGTGATTTGAAGGGAGAGAGTTATAGTCTCACTGCTTGCAGGGAGAAGATTGCCTAGAGAGGCAGCTGTTATCACATTAGTAACTTACTGAGTGATTCTTTGCAACATGTCTTGGTATAAAATCAATGTATCAATATCTACTAGCCTTGGGAAATACAAGGAGGTAACAAGAAGTGAATGAGTCAATAAAGACATTAATTATGACTTGTTTAGTAGCTAAAATAACCAGCTCAGCTCAGCACAGGTTGCTTAAGTAGCCTCTTGTAGGTGATGTCACTTGTAGGAAGATGCTTGGGGGGGAATTCATGTTCTTGCTTTAATCATGTTTGGTTTCTTCTTGCTTTCATTGCTACCAGCAAACAAATCTCATCACTTGTGCACTGCCTTTGCCATCAGTAGTTATTACTAGGCAGCTAATGATGACACCTAATGAGTTTGGATTAGCTTTGGTTTAGCTCTGATGGGTAAAAATAATCCTGCAGGCATCCTAGCAGGACCAAAGTGTGACTGGGAGTATATGTTGTTTGCTCTCAGCTCCCCAAATCCATGCTGCAACAGCTGCTGCTATATGAACTGACCCAGTTAAAGCTAGAGGTCGGCTAACTTAACTAACAGGGGATGTGGTGGAGGTTAATTAGAAGTCTCTGAAGGGTTCAGGAGGCTTTTGGTATGCCTCGTGCAGAGAGATGCTATTGATAGTTCATAGGAGCAGGATTGGGACTGTCTGGTGCCTGAATGTCACGAGTTAAAAGTCAAAGGGCAAACCCCTTAGTCTCCCTTAAAGCCAGTGGAAGCCTTGCAGTTAACTTCAACAAACTCCCTGAATTCTGTAACCTTGTTTTTTGGAGAGGAAGGAGTTATGTCCTTCTCATGGCTTCCTCAAGACTCTAAGAGGTTGAAAATGATCTTTGACTTAGTCTGATGGTGTTTTGTGGGAAACTCAAGTGGAAGTGTGTTGAAGGGCCCCAGAGACCTGCTGTGCTGCACTACATCAGGAGATGCTCAGGTTCTGCTTGATGCTCAGGCAGAGCTTTAGCAGAACTCTGGAGCCTTCAAAAGGAAGGGTAGGAAAATCTCCTTTGCTTTTCGGTTTCAAACCTGATTGCTCAAACTTGGAAGTTTTCATGTCCTTAGATACAAAGAGAAGTAGAAAACTCCATACAAAATATTTATGACCTAGACAGGAGATATACAAAAAGGAAGGGAAAGAAAATCAAGCAATTTCGTAGTTTTAGGGTGATCTTTACACACAAGAAAGTTCCTAACTAACTTGTGGGATACAACAAGGATGTATCTCATGCTACTATGAAGCTGTTTTAGCACTGCTGGTGTTGCCTTAACAATGACCTGGCTTAGGAGTTGTGCTTCACATGTGGAATGAAATGGATTTGATAGTAAATAGATGAGTTTCATTCCAATTACCCATTTCTTTTTTACCCTAAGGAAAATGCACAGAATTTGTGTGGCTCTCCACGTGCTGCTAGGTTTACTCAAAGAAAGATAATACTTTGCTGCAAACTGTTAAATATAATAAAATGCATTTAATAGCAATCTTTTGTAGTAGTATCATCATTCTTTATGGACATAACATTCAAAAGTAAGGAAAAACAGTTGTGGATCAAAATGACCATAAAAAGAGTAACCCAAAGAACCTTATAAACATGTCAACACCCATCAGTTATCACAGGTGGCTCATACCAATGTAAAAAACATAGAAAATAGAGTATAATTCTCACCATATGGTTTACTTTCTTGCATTGTTCCTATATAATCTTTGTGTTAAAAGCCAGGAAGTTCTGTGAGGAAGAGAATATTGCTTTCTGTTTATTAAACTAAAGTACAGGTTAAAGTCATTCCTGTCCTGTGATGAACAATATACCAACAGTGATTAAAAAATAGACATTTATTTACAAAATAGTGATGCATACATATTACACAAGTCAGTGATAGCAAAGTGGTTTTGGTTTTGGTTTTTTTTTTGGTTGGTTGGTTTTTAAAACAACATCTGTAAGCAACCAACTCTTTGCATTGGTTTGCCATAGTGCAAATGGTAATGTTGCAAAGGCAGGTTCTGCTCTGGGGTTCTGCTGTGGGTGCTAGGACTTCTCTGCTGCCTTTTGCTTTGCGACGTCGAGAGAAAAAGGATTGCATGGAAAACCCAGCTATTTTCCTGTCAATGTGGAATAGTGTACCTGAGGAGAGGGCAAAATCATGGTTAGCCTTAATTCTTTCCCTTGGATAACTAGCTCTCTATTGACTCAGCCTGCTTAGTAGCACCATTGCCATTGATTACTAACACACTAATGAGACAAAGGAATGGAGAACACACTAAATACACTATTGCCATCCTTAATTTCAAGGTTTGTCCATTCACTTGGAATTTCATCTGATAAACCTGTCACAATTCGGCACTATATATAGATTCAAGTGTTTAAGGATGATTCTGGTGGTGGTGGTGTGTAGTGGTGGCTATGTTACCAGGATATAGCTTTGCCTGTAAATATGCTATGAAGTGAAGCTGTGAAGAAATGGACTTTAAAAGCCCGCTCCTTCCGTCTTGGGCTGAGAAGGAGCTTGCTTTTGATCCCCACGCTGGTCACCAACATGGGTTGAAACCTGCATAGACACTTTATACATCTGAATGAGTGAACCTTGCTTCCCTCACGAGGTGAAGAGCTTGGTGTCTTAAATCCAGGTGGTGGAGATGGTAGCTGTTCCAGCTGGTAGCCAGCTGTCGGGTGACTCTCAGCATCCTTCAGTTCGCCTTCCGTAGCTGCTGCTGCACTAACTGTGCACCACAGCATGGAGGATGGAGGCAATCACAGTTTCAAAGCCTGGTGAGGGGATATAACATGATCTACTTTTCTTTTGGGGGGTTGGTTGGTTTTTTTTGGAGGGGGGATGGGGTTTTTTTTGGGTAGCTTCCCCAATTTCTGAAGCCCTCAGGAGCACCCACAGCGATCTACAACCATGGCCGGGATCTTGCCATAGATGATCTGTTCCTTCCCGTTGAAGTAGAGCATGTTGATGGGGGACATCTTGGTGGGCGTGCAGCAAGGACCTGCTGACCCCCTGGGGTTGGCTTGGTGAACCAGGTGAGTGTGGGGGTACTTTTGTAAAAAGACAAATTCACATTCTCCCGAGCAGTAGTTGGCTTTGTATCTTTTGGGGGCAATAATCCAGTCCCATCCGAAGGCTTCGAAGTCCACGGTGAGCGGGTAGCGGCAGCAGCGCGACTCTGTCGAGTGCTCATCGCAGTCCAAGCCGAAATCCCGGCGGGAGCGCTTCGGGGTGTCTGTGACTCTGACCTCTAGAAAGGGGTTCTGTGAGGAGAGGACAACGAGGAATCAGAGAGGTTACTGAGGTGACCTTAAAAACCTGCAAATAATCCTCTTTCTGCTCTAGAGCTCTCCAAGGGAATATTCTCAAATGATACTAGCAGGTAAGACTTGGTCCTCATGTAAATCTCTCTGCTGCAGGTGATGTCTGCTATGATTCTGTGATTCTGCTCAAAGATTATTCCTGGTTTTCATGCATTTCACAGAATCACNTCCAGGGATGGTGACTCCACCACGTCCCTGAGCAGCATATTCCAAGACTTAACAACCCTTTCAGTGAAGAAATTCTTCCTTATGTCCTTCTGTTTCCCTGCTGTTTCTCTATAAAGAGCTTGAAGTCCTTACTATCTGTTCCTGAAATCACCATTAGGTGAGTGCTAGCATCATGTATTTCTCTTAGTTGCTACAAGAAGAGTTCAGAAACGTGGAGTTCAGGCTTCCTGGATATCAAGGAATTGTCCCAGGAGGTGTTTAAGAAACATAGATATACTACTAGTACCATGGTTTAGTGGCATGGTACTGATAGGTAGATGTTTGGACTTGATGATCTTAGAGATCTCTTCCAGCCTTAATGATCCTGTGATTCTGTGAAGGCTTCTTGGCCAGAGCAAGGAAGACAAAGTTTTCTCTTGTAATTGCTGTCATTCCTGAATGACTGCAGTGACCCTAGCAGTGAGTGCTTCACTTGCTACTCCAGGTTACTTGTGCTTCACAGCTTTCCTCTCTGCCAGAGGACTGAACTTTCTGCCCTGGATTTGGAGGGGCAGCCAATGTTTTGGCTCCTGAATGAGCCCTGTGGCCAGGAATGTACTTTTGGCAGGTCTCTGAGCCACGTGCCTCCTACCAAAGATGTGTTTCCACAGTCACCAACTGAGAAGAAATTGCAACCTTGAGTTTCCTCCCTTCCACCCCACGTGTCACTTGGGCACTGACTGAGCTGTCCCATGAGGGAGGACCATTCCTTAGGAGTAAATAACTTGGTTAGGTGAATTTCTCCCTTCCATGGTACCACCCTTTATGGCTGCAAACTGTCCAGCTGCTCCTCCTAAGGGTAAATGATATGGGAAAGGGCTTGGCCAGAGAAGCATCCCTCTACTGGGAGCTGCAGAGAGGAGCCAAAGGGAAGAGGAGTTTCCTCTCCTGCTATCATGCTGTTATCATCTACCCCTGCTCTGCTGCTGAATCAGTTTGTGTTTCTAGATGATGCTAACCATGGGTTATCCACACGAGGGCAAGCACAGTGTTGGGTATGTGAATGGCTAGAGGTGGTGAGGAGATTCCTTGGCATGATATCCCAGCTCTGGATCCACAGTGAAGATATTACAGTGGGTTTCTTTGAAGTTCTTTTAACTGCATTACACTGCTAGGCAGTTAACCATTACATATGTACTTAAATATACAATGGAACTCAATGCTCTTAAAGGTCTTTTCTGGCCTCAGTGATTCTATGATCTACTGCATGCAAGTTAAGGAATATTCTCTACATTTAATCAGAAGGAGGGATTTTGGGGGGTTGTTTGTTTCATCTGTGATAGGTTCAGGAATATTTAGAGGTTGGATGTGATTAGTGATGTGCAGAAACAAACAACAAGGAGAAGGCTGTAGTTTCCCTGGTACACTTGAGGTTTAACCAGTTCATCCATACTTAGAGAATAAAGTAACTGTCTGTTTTCTTTTTCTTTGTCATCACTGTGACTCATTTATCACAGCAAGCAGAATTTCTCTGTCCAAGCACTTCTACTAGGTGGAATGGTGCACTCTGCCACATGCTGACAGGTACAGAACTTCACATTATGAAGCAGAATCTGTTGTCACCTTCATAAGCACAGATAACTCTTGCTGCTGTTCATGGAATATAGATGCATGCAGAGCAGGGAGAAACTCCCTCACTGTCTCAGAAACATCAGAGGCAATTTTGCTATTAATGAAACAATCTGATGACTCTTCTAGCTTTATGTGAAAAATCTGCTGACTAAGCAGTATGTGCTCTCAAATAGTACAAGTCACCAGCAGCTAGCAAAACATTTCCTAGTTAATGCCTGAAATACTGCATTTTTCAGGTAGGAAAACAGGGGATGCTTTGAGGGCTATGGTTTAGTGGTATGGTAGTGATAGGTAAATGGTTGGACTTGGACTTGATGAGCTCAGAGGTCTCTTCCAACCTTAGTGATTCTGTGATCAGAGTGCAAAGGATTGGCCATACAGAACTTTCCCTCTTCCATTCCCCAAGGAATGCTTCCATTTTACCCTAGAAAACACAACTGAAATGCTTCCCCCTCAAAAGCAAGCTATTAAAATGGTAGTTTTCCCCAGGAACTTACCAATCCATCTTCCCCTGGTCCTGGGAAAGTGACTGCCAGGTCTCGTCCGTTCTCATCGAAAGCTTTGATTTCGATGCCTAAATTGGATTCAGGCTGTTTGAGCCAATTTTGCAACACTGTCTTCACATCAATACTCTGCCAAATTCCAGTGCCTGGGTTCATGTCCAGTTTCAAAGATCGAATTCCAGTATATCTTGTGCCATCTTTCATGGGTTTAATGAGTCTCAGGATCTGCACAAACACCGTTGTAGGTTTTTGGACTTGCCTCAAGTATATCCACAATTGTGCCTTTACTACTTTGTTATATTGTATTTTAGAGCTAAACTTAAAGAAGCAACATTTTGGTTTCCCCTCCATTTGTACAAGAAAATCAGCTATAAATGAATGGAAAGAACAGATTACTGAACAGGGAACAGAAAGAAATATGCATATATAAACCTAATTTATTTCCTTTTCTCTAGACCTTCTAGGAGGTCTTACAATAGGTTATAAACATATATAAATCTAATTTATTTCCTTTTTTTTCTCTAGACCTTCTAGGAGGTCTTACAGTAGGTTACAAGCAGTAACAAAGTGGATGGAACTGAGTTCATTTTCTGGGGTGTACAGCAAATTTAAGGGATGCCAACAAAATCATTTATGCTGTCACCTAAAAGGGACTGATGGTTGTTTAGTAAACAAGCTCAAATGAGGTTTAGCTAATTGTTTTCTGCATAACTCTAGCTCTGGTGCCTTGTGCTCCACCAGGCTAAGCAGAGCAAAGGTGTGCTCAGGCTGGAGCTCAGAAATGATGGGCAGTCCTGAGAAGATGCAGGCTCTGGAGGACTTTTGCTGTCCTCAGGGCTCTGACCAGTGGTACAAGTGTTGTACAGCTGCAAAATGCACTTGGCCCAATAAAAATTACCTGGGGAAGAGGGCACAGCCTATTCCAGTTCCCAGGGACTCTGCTAGTTATCTCCTGAGCACCTTCCTACAGCATGCAGGATAGCAGCTCTGCTGAAGCTGACTCAAACACGTGTGATCTTGCTAATTCTGCTTCACTGCCTAGCCTTAAGTGTGCTACACATCATACAAACAACACAGTTTCCTTTCTGTTGTCAGTGGGGAGGGGGGAATGAATTAAGAGCCTATTCTCATCTAAGGATCATTTTGTTTCCTTTTCATTTGAAGAACATTATTGGCAAGTCATGTGCCAGGCTGCGTTCCTCCTTCCTGCAGCCTCCCCTGCAGCTGTCCTACCTAGTCACAGCAAACCCTTCTCCATGCCACGAGAAAATGGGGAATGCTGAGCTGAAATGGTGCAGGCCTTCGGACATGCATAAATCTTCCCCACTTAAGAGCCCTGTCTCTTTAGGGCATTCAAGAGAGTAGCAAAGTGAGGAAAGGAGCATTTCAGAAGGATTGAGCTAGATGATCTCCAGAGGTCCCTTCCAACCCCTAAAATTGTGTGAGATCGAGTGAAGTACTCTTCTTCAGACACTGTAATTATGTAACAGGTTAATTAAGAGTAGGTACAAAGCCTTGGACATGAACAGGCTGGAAGGAAACTGCTGGCTGAGCTCAGCTTTGTGATAAGGCTGCACTAATATCTTGCTTTTAAGTACCCATCTTATTAATAAGTTGAAAAAGCACAGAGAAAGTTACTTTTTGGTGGATGGGCACATTTTTAGCTGGCTGGAGCAGCTGATCTTATTCTAGTTATGGGTATTGTACTTGATCTCTTATGCCTTATGCATCCTGTCATCTTTTTCCCTTTTTGACATCATATTCCTAAGTGTTCCTTAAAAAAAAACAACAAGCCAGCTGCCATAACCAAATAGCTTAGCTGATGAAGAACATGAGATACTATAGTATTAGCTGTGCAAAAGATACTTGATAGGAGCCATAGCAGATGTTTAGCACTCAGGAGATAACTCAGGATCTGCTCCTTCAGTAAATGCCTTCCTTCTCCTCTTGGCACGACCACTGGAGCCTGATTGCTCTAGCATGGACATTTGAATCCATGACACACAGATTTGCTTTAAAAGTAGAGTTTGAACTGGGGGGGGAGGTGGGTGGTGCTACTGCATGGGAACAGCAAAGGAGCAACAATTTAACTCTCTGCATGCACTTGCTCTTACTCTCTGGGCAGTTAGGTAAGGTCTAGTGCTCCCTAAGCTGTATTTCTGCTGCTTTCTGCCTCTCCTGCAAGCACTGAGCAGTGAAAGCTCCCTCAGCCAAACATCTCGAGCTCCTTGTCGGCAAGATTTGTGATAGGAAATGCCCCTGAGTCCTGCAGCTAACCAAGTTCAACCACACTGCAGAGCTCCCTTTTGCTACCTTGCTTTCTAAGGCAATGAGCAAATGCCCAAGTGCTCCGGGGAGCACACACACACCACACTTCTAAGGAGCCAAAAACCAAACAGGAAAACAAACCAGGCTCCAATTCTGTAGGAATAACCCTTCTCCTCCCTCCCTCCCTCTAGCAGCCTTCAGCCCAGCAGCCTGGTGGGAGAGCCCGAGGAGGAGTTTGTGTGGTTCTACAGCAGGGGACACAACTCTCTGGGAAGAGGTGAAAGCAACAGGCTTACTTACCCTCTGTAGGCATGGTGATGATGGTTTCAGTGGTGGCATGATAGTCATCATCTTCCAAAGAGCCATCGCTGCTGTCATCCCTCTGGACATCATACTGATCAATCAGTTCCTGCAGTGGAGGAGCTTTGGGGAGAAGTTGCTTGATAACATCCCTGCTAATGTTTGGAGCTTGTTCCAGGCGCAGCTTGCTGAGGATCTGGATTTTGATGGCTTCTATCCGGGAGGATTTGGTGTTCTGTCTCCAGGTGCAAGCATTGCACAGTCCCTCTTTCTCCACATTGTCCGGGGGCTGGTTGCTGTCGTCGAGAGCCACTGGCTCGAGTGGAATCAGCAGCAGCAGGTAAAGAGAACCATAGAGCACTAGCTTTTGCATGATCTCACATTCAGTGCTGGACTTTAGTTTCCTTTTTTTTCC
>VWZO01021453.1:100721-241306 GCA_013396975.1 Bucco capensis | reverse complement strand
TTTTTTTTTTTTTTTTTTTTTTCCTTTTTGGCTTCCCTCCTCCTTTTCCCTTTCAGTCCTAAGCAGATCCAGGGAAGTAAATGCAAGCTGAGAGACAGCTTTGCCACACTGGTGTCCCTTAGATATTCCAAGGGGGCTTTTTATACTCCCCACTTTGATTAGGCTCATGTCGTCAACCCCGACGATTGGTTGCTGTCCCAACAATGAATCTGGCTGTCAGGGGGGAAAGCTCTGTCGATCACCACTCACTAGACAGCATCTAGTTACAGCCAAGGGTGAAGGGATTGCTTCTGGGTGCCTGGGAGAGGATATGTCTTCCCATGCTGAAAGGGAAAGATTTCCAAGTATTGTGGGCAGCAGGACTGAAAGACAGCACTGTCATTCTGAAATAGATCCCCAAGTGGCTCCTGAAGTGAGCTGGGACCTCTCTCAAAACTTGCTTTAGGCTTTTCTTTTTGCCTTGCAAGTGAAAAGAAAATCCCAAGGGATTACTGTTAGCAGGCGGGGGGGGGGAAATATGCTTCAGAAATGCCTTGTTGTTCAACAACTGAAACATCCCAAGTAGTTCACGTTTCAGAAAAACTTTAATGAGTTTTCCTGCTAGGAGTAATAAAGATTTTGTGCATGGGTGACCCTGTGTAAATGTGGATCTTAACTTTTAATGTATATCAAAATCAACAGAACTAATCCTGTTCCTCAGTTAACAGTCAGTTAGGAAAAATGAGCCTGCCCCCTCTTCACACTACCACTGGGTCAGCAGAAAGCTGGGCAGTAAATGAAATATTGAGAGCTCTTTAGCAGCAAAGGTATTTTTAAGGAATATCTCTAGCTACTCCACTAGTCCACAGAAACAGGAAAGCTTGGTTTGCCCTTTAGGAATAAAAGGATTGAAAGCCTTAAAATATTTACACCTCTGCTGTGAGTCTTATCTCCTTTTTCTATGTCATCTTTTGTTCCTGTTCCACAATCTCCCAATTTCAGTGATGCCTTTGTGAGCTTTCTTTTGCTTTTTACTCAAACAGTTAGAAGTTCTCTCTATCCATTAGGGTTTTCACATGCTTTCTGCACAGGACATCTAGATGTGATTTTATACTCACAGGATATGACTTATGGAAATCTTAAAGCAATGTAGTTCAGATTTGATGTGGGATAGAAAGACAAGGAACAGACCTCTGCACAGAATCCTTTCCCTACCTGGCCATTCATATTATTGTCTATCACCTCTCCAGGGTGATCAAAATTCACTGCACAGCATAGAACTGAGCCTAATATTCAGCTCCTGCCCAGTGCCATAAATGAGGAGCATTCCATTGAGATGGACTGTAAAGTTGACACAAGAGAGAGATGTGTCACACTCCCTGCTATCTTCTCATTTCAGCCCAAATCCATGTTTAAAGCAAGCTGTTTGCCCTTGTAGTTGCTGAGGCTCCTCTCAACCTGTGGGGACACAAATGGGCTGGTGGCTCACTGGAACCAGAAGTCAGGAGAGAGCCGAGTTGGCAGTGGAGGCTGGTGCAATGCCTATAACATATTTTAAACAGACTCTTTTAGGGAATGTATTTCTCTGGATGAGTCACAGTGAGAATCATTTTGGAAAGCATTAACCCTGTTGTGAGTGTTTGGGGGGGTTCTAGGTTGGGGTTTTTTTGTTTGCTGTCAGGACAGTGAATGTCATGATAAAATTGGGTTTATTCTTTGTTATTTTACACCAGAATGATGCAAGCAGTTGGGTATAAAAAAGGAATTCTACCCCCCAAGTGGAAACCTGGACAGGTAGCAGTTTTAAAGAGAACAATGATCAGTGATGGAAAGAATGCTGCAATCGTTACTATCAGAGCAATGAAATAAATGCTCTGGCACACCATGGCTGTAAGCCACTCCTAGGGGACAGGGAAGAAGTGCTCAAGTACCACCCTGGCACCTAGCCTGCTCCTTCTCCTCCAAAGCCTTCCCACTCTGACTCTTCATGGCTTGCCATGAGCATGCAGAACTTCCATAGGGTTTGTTCCTTTAGCATTTCTTGGTGACTGCAGGGCCAAAATCCTCAATAGTATTCCTAATTATTCCCTCATTCAATGCTCTTCAGATCCATGCAGTCTGAGTAGCTCTAGGCTGGTAGGAGAACACCTTTCTGTTCACCTTTGCTTGTTGGCCTCTGTGTCTTTTGTAGGAGCTTGCAAGGCTTTGAAAGAGAGCTTCAACAGTTGCACTTGAGCTGGTGAAGTAGCTGATGTCTTTAATGAGATTAATACACTACCCAAACTCTTCTTTTTCTTGGCTTTCATTGTAGGTAGTGTTTTGGGGAAGTGATGGCTACAGAAGTTGGGGACAGAGGTAAGAAAAGTAGGTGATAGAGTGACCAGCTAAGAGTTGCTCCAAAAAAGTTGATTTGGCCAAAAATGATTAAAAGAAGAAGGAAAAAAAACCACCCTAACCCCAAGATAATCACCACCAGCAAAACCACACAAGAGTTAAAAAGGAAATGCACATCTTCCTGAACTTTCTAGCACTTTAATATGATCCTTGGGATTTGTGTCATTCTATCCACCATGCCTGCCAACAGTGACTAGTGTTCCCAATCCTGACTGCTCAAAGATCATGGCTCAGGCCCCCAAAATCAAGCACTGGATGAATGTGTAGCTTTCTAAAGGAAAACAAGGCACACAGCTCTCTACCTGTCAGCTTCTCTTCTCTTTCTCCCCTTCCACCAGGAGGGGAAAAACTTAAAAAATAAGAAGGAAAAGCCCACCCTAAAGCCAACCCCAACAAATGGGAGGGTTCAAAGACACTGTGTTGCTGCAAGCTTGCTGGAAAAACAGTGCCTGTGGAGGGGAAAAGGGGATTACTAATGCCCTCCCTGAGGAGAAGGCAAACAGAGCCCAAGCATTACCCAGCCCTTTTGGCAGCCAATTAGGCAATCAGCTTGTGCTTCTCCAGCATTAGTCAGCATGCTGAGAGCTCTGCTCCATCTACAGTGTGTCATCTCCTGCTGGGCCAGCAACCCCCCAGAAAGAAAAGAGCTAGGGAGCACGATGGGATTTGAGCTTGTTTTGGAGGTGAACCAAGTGCACATGGAAAGGAACCAGGAGGTTTCTGAGAAAAGGGTAGGCAGGAGCTGCTCTCGCGGCAGGGAAGGACAAGGGAGATGGCTTAGAACCCTGCCAGAAAGCAGATGGCTTCATCCTGTTGTCCAGGCTAGATTTCCAAACACTTCCTTACAGCCTGCAGGAGCAGCAAGTCACTCTTGGTTTTCAGTGAAATGAAATAGTTCCCCTAATTGCTTCACCTCAGAAGGTAGAAGAAAGAAAATGAGGAGGTGTGAAATGCACTGCCAACCTGGGACTGCTGTTTCCACTGCTGTCAAGTCCTCCCTCTGAACCAGCTGGCTTCTCTCCCTGCTTTGTCTTACAAGGAAGACACAACATTCCTCCTGAGCCACTGAGGAAGGTACTGAGTCATCTTTTCTCTCACTTCTCTCAGCACAAAGCCTAAAGTATTGAAACAGAGAGAAAAATTCCATTTTAGCTATTTGGGGAACAGTTCACCTCTCAGAGGCAATAAGCATCACGTTTGGGAAATCATTTGGGTCAGAACAGTTGAATGTGGATAGGAAAGTTCAGGTCTCTCATGAAATGTGATGGAGTTAGGTTGATTTCACTGTTTAGGTGAGAGCTCAGCTGTCTTCTCTCACCAGGTACTTGCTCTGAGCCACCTGAATTGCAGGAGCAACACACTCCTTGGAACCTCAAAGCAGGTATTTCCTGGCTATAAAACACCTAGAAAGAACTCTTGCAATAACCAAAACATCATCCCCATCCAGTGATGTCAACTGGAGCTTGCAGCTACCATGAGGCAAAAAGAACTCCATTTAAAATGCAACTTATCACCATCAACTAAAGCAGGAAAAGCTGGAGCTAACAGGAATTTTTGCTCTCTAAGAAATGCCTTGAAATAGTTTGTCTTCTGCTATACAGGTGCAGGGTACAGAGCCATTTAGCTCCTTAAAATCATTTCAGGAAGGATGCAGATTAGATGCTGGGAAGAAAGTGTTTACTCAGAGAGTGGTTAGGCACTGGCACAGGTTGCCCAGAGAAGTTGTGGATGCTCCATCCCTTGCAGTGTTCCAGGCCAGGTTGGATGAGCCCTGGGCTAGTGGGTGGCATCCCTGCCCATGGCATGGGGATGGAGCTAGATGATCTTTAAGGGCCATTCTTGACACTCCTCCTGATGTTCATCTTTGCTGTCTTTTGAAACAGCTGCATCAGGCACTGCCTGGGGAAGCTCAGCTTCCTCCCAGCAGCTGTTCCTGTGCTTGGAAAGAAGGTTTCACCCCTGCATTTTCACTCTCAAAGTGCCTGAAATACCAAAATCCTTCCTCTCGGGACTACTAGCTGCAAGAATGCATCTCTTTTCTCCAAGGCACCACTCTTGGAAGGGGAATTCTGAGCCCTGAAGGTCAGTGATTTGCTGGGAGTGGCCTGGCCTCTGCTGGGTTATTTGGGAATGGCATCCAGTGAGGAATGAGGCACACAGCTTGGAAGAGCCTTTGCCTTTTCCCTACTTACTCTTTCTTCTTGTTTGTTTGGGGTTTTTTCTTCTCTTTGAAGTGTTTGATGGGTTAAAAATTAGCACTAAAAGTTCTTATCCCCAGAGTGGGACAATTTAAAGGTTTCTGCTAGAAGAATTTCTGGAGCTGGTTTGATTTCTGAAAGATTTTGTGTTTCTAATACCTATCTATGGATCTAAATGGGGTATAGATAGGAAAAAAATGGGATTTTACTTACTGCTTCTAGACAAGCAGGTACCTGAAAGAAGGTTGGAGAGAAGTGGGGTTGGTCCCTTCTCCCAGGTAACAAGCAACAGGATGAGAGGATCTGGCCTCAAGTTGTGCCAAGGATCCCCTCCAGCTGGGCTTGGAATCTCTCCACACAAGGAGACTCCACAAGCTCTCTGGGCAGCCTGGGCCAGGGCTCTGGCATCCTCACACCAAAGTTTTCCTTCCTGTTCAGGAACATGCTGCAAAACTTGTCTCTTTTGAGTCATGGGAGAAGGCTAGGCATAGAAATAGAGCAGTGCTAGAATCCATTGTGCATTCCAGAGATCTGAGGTGTGGAGAGAGAAGCTAATCCTTTGCCTTTCGTCTGCATAAAGCTTGTTAATGTGGTTTTAGCTTAATTAGAGGCAAGAGCCTTGCCAGTGGCCTGGGAAGCAGTTGGTGACGTTGTCAAAGGCCTCAAAATACACTGAGCTCCTGAGTCACCCAGGAAGGCCTTTGAACCTGCTGTGTGCACCAGTGAGAGCCCACAGCTAGCTCACCTCAGCTCACCCTCATGCTGCCAATGCCCATCCCCAAAGAACCTGGGAAAAAACCACCCCAACCAGCCCAGTTTTTAATGGCAAAATAGAACAAATGAAAGCTTTCAAGAGCCCCAAATGGATAAATGTGATTTTCCACTCTCTCCTTTCTGTGTCTGTCTTTGTGGTTTGCTCCCTGTTGATGCAGTAAACACTGCTCCTGTTTCTGAGCCCCTTTGTGAAGCATCTCAGAAGAGCATCAACTGCAGCAAAGCTTCCTTGTGCTGCCTCTACTTTGCCCTTTCCTCCTGGGGAATTGTCCCTGGCTCCTTCACTAGATGCCTCCAGTTCCTCACTGGTGCTTTTAAAATGTACAAGTTTGGGGTTTTGGGGACTCAGAAGCTTCTCTTTCCAATCAAGCTGTTAAGTGACAGCATCAGCCAACTAGTTGATGAGAAACAAGGACAAAGCACAAAGGAATTGAGTGTTTGGGTTTAGTTTGTTTTTTACCTTCAGCAACAGATTTTGAGAGCTCCTCTGTCAAACCCAACTCTTCCTAGTCTTGTGGCCAAGAACTTGACTGTCACTGTATCCATGGAAAAGAGATGAGGATTTCATGTTCTTTGACTGTGCAGATAATGGCAAGGCTGCTTGCCAAATTCCTATCATAGAGCTGAAATCATGTTGCTCCAGAGATTAGCTGGAACAGGCATGCTCTGAGTAGTGAAGAGTGGAGCATGGCATTTAGGGAGTAGATCTGGAAGGGTTAATAGGAAATCAGCTATTCCTAGGCTAGGTAGAAGAACAGAGAGAGAGTTATTTGTGTGCTACTGATTGATGCTAACTGCTCACCAAGTGAGCTGGTTGGAGGACACAAAGCTGAGGAGCTTCAAGCAGGAGTGGATGACTCTTCAGACTCTGTCTGAAGTTTTAACAAGGAAGGGACAAAAGTGTCTTGCAGCACACAAAAGCCAAGCTTTCCAATCAGTTAAAAATATGATGGTTTGGCCAAACCTTGTAGGGCTTTCTAGCACATATTGATTCAAAGAGATGGATGGCACAGCTAGGAATGTAATGCAGAGTGGAAATAAAATTGACTAAACCAAATGACTTTGTTAGACTTTCTACAGATTGTCAAAGTAGCTCAGCAGGAAGAAATGGAAGCGTTTTGTCATGTTGTCCAAAACCTCTAGAGCTAAGGAAAATGAATGGATAACTATTGAATTGTGCAGTTGGCTGCTTTGCTAATTTTAAATTTGCCTGCTGCACCTAGTCATTTGTCTCAAGAACTCCAAGAAAGCAAAGGGATACATTTTAGTATCCCAGCAATAACTTGGTAGAGAGAAATTGCTGCAAGGAGGTTGGAAAGAGGTGGGGGGGGTTGCTCTCTTCTGCCAGGTAACAAGTGATAGGACAAGAGAAAACAGCCTCAAGTTGTGCCAGGGGAGGTTTAGGTTGGCTAATAGGAACAATTTCTTCACTGTGGTGAAGAAGTGGTTAAGCATTGGAACAAGCTGCTTAGGAAAGTGCTGGAGTCCCCAGCCCTGGAAGGGTTCAAAAACCCTCTAGATGTGGTGGTGAGGAACATGGGTTAGTGTGGTGACTTGGCAGGGTTAGCTTAATGGTTGGACTCAATGATCTTAGAGGTCTTTTCCAACCTTGATGTTTCTCTCATTCTCTGAATATCCTTCCTTTCCTCTCCATTCTTTGTTCTATTATACTTATTCCAAGAGAACTAGGAAGCAGCAATTTCTTCCCTGCATGACTGCAGGGAATGTATCATGTTCGTTCTTTTCTCTAGTAAACAGCTCTGCTCTTTCCACATTACTGCTTCAGCCCTGTGTCATTTGTTTCCCTTCTCTAGGCTTCCTCCCTGAGGAGTTTTGTTCCTCTTCAGGTGGAGTTATCAACAACACTGCAAATATCTACATCACTTCAGGTAAGGGATAACAAATTGCTTCTACAGCTGTAGATAAACTAGAGTTGCCTTCTATTTACCCATCCTGCACACTAGGAGCTGAAAGGTACAAAAATCACCTGGATGTTGGACAGGAGATTTTAATGGACCTATTCCCAGAGACATTCTCTTTAAATCCTCTTGAGAGCTGAGGTTTTTAAAAGCCACACTCAATTGTTCCACTTTGGGTGCTTCTGGCTATTTCCATGAGATGGAAGTTTAGTTTCTTGCTTCTCCATAGAAATGTGCACAGGTTAAATTTTCCTAAACAATCATGGAATCACAGAATCCTCAAGGTTGAAAGACACCTCTAAGATCATTGAGTCTAACCATTAACCAGCACTAAACCATGGCCCTTAGCACCACATCTGCATGGTTTCTGAACCCCTCCAGGGATGGGGACTCCAGCACTGCCCTGGGCAGCTTCTTCCAATGCTTAACCACTCCTGCAGGGAAGAAATTGTTCCTAATATCCAACCTAAACCTCCCCTGGTGCATCTTGAGGCTGTTTGCTCTCATCCTGTCACTTGTTAGCTGGGAGAAGAGACTGAGCCCTACCTCACTCCAATCTCTTGTCAGGGAGCTGTAGAGAGTGAGGAGGTGTCCCTAGTATCTTAACCATGTCCCTAAGCAGAGATTTTTCTACTATCAAGTAGCTTTCTTGTTTCAAAGGATGAAATACCAACACTAAATCTGAAGCATAATAAAGATTCAAAGAAGTCCCAGTGCTGGCTGAAGAGCTCAACCCTCATGTGCAGTTCTGTTCACCTCCACAAAGCCATGAGTCAATATTGCTAAAAGCTGGTCAAATAGCACTAAAGACAAATCCAGTGTAACTGAAATCCTTTGGAACTGAGGGAAAAGATCACACATGGCCTCCCAAAGGCTGAGTGAATGAATGGAGCCTGAAGAGAAGTCAACATTCCAGTGGCCTTTGGCCTTTTGCCTCAAGCAGGAGCTTGTGCCCAAAACACTTTCCTGCATGCAAATAACTTGTTGTAGCACTTATTGCTTGGGCTATGATGTCCAAAGCAGAAGGGAACCTTAAATGAGCCAAAGTCAACACAGATGAAACTTGCAACTTCTAATAATAGTGGAGCAAGCCTTCCCTATGTTGGTCTAAGTTTCAGTTGGAGATGAAAACTCCTTTATTAATTGATGGCCTCAAGTTGCAGCAGGGGAGGTTTAGATTGGATGTCAGGAGGAATTTTTTCCCTGCAAGGGTTGTTAAGGCTTGGCCCAGGCTGCCCAAGGAGGCGGTGGGGTCACCATCCCTGAAGGGGATTAGAAAACATCTAGCTGCTCTCCTTAAGGCCATGATTTAGTGTCCTGGGGGTGCTAGGTATGGTTGGACTTGATGAGCTTAGAGGTCTCTGCCAACCTGAATGGTTCTGGGATTCTATAATTAAAAGGATGCCAGTAGTAAATTGGGCTGCAGGTTGATCACAGTCATAAAGAAGTTGTAATGGCCTGGGATCTTTCTTTTGGCTTAGCAAATCTTGACTGGAAAAGCTCAGGGGATTGGTTTGGGCAATGAAGAAAGGTTATTTGGGTTCAACATCTTAAAAGCTGCGTCTTGGCTCTGCTGAAATCATTGAGAGTTCTGCCACTGAGGCAAATCTGAATTCATCTCTTCATTGGATGCAGTCTTGCTCTAAGGAGTGACAAGACCAAAAGGCCAAGATACTGCCCTGGTGAGACCTCAGTCCCAAAGTACCAAAGGTGAGGAGATGGCAAGTGCTATAGGTTGGAGACATGAAGCAGTTCTTTAGTTACTGATTGCATGTGATGCTGTTCAGAGATGAGAGACACAAACATACTAAATATTCTTGTTTGGCTGCAACTCTTCATCCTGATTCATCCTCTCTGGTTCAGAAGAGCTGAGGCTTGCAATGTCTGTCTGTCTGTGCTACTGACACTTCCTTGAAAGGAATTTGTCAGCCCATGTGTGTGTTGGTGAACTCTTGGAAGGGTCTAAAGCATAAGTGTGGTGAGGAGCAGCTGAGGGAACTGGGCTTGGTTAGCCTGGAGGAGAGGAGGCTCAGGGGAGACCTCAATCTCTCCAACAACCCGAAGGGAGGTTTATCACCTTCATCCTGTGCAACCAAGGATAACTTGGGAAGACAAACATCATCAGGACAGCCTCCTCCTCTTCCTGCTCCTCCTCACTCTGAGCTTGTATTGCTGAGGGCAACATCACAGGGTGTGAGATATCCCTTTGGCCAGCTCTCCTGGCCATGGGAGGAGCAGGGTCTTAGTGTTTCTTCTCCTGATCCATGGCTTTGTCTGCACTGACATCTGTCTGTATCTCTGCTTAGAATCACTTTCCTACTGAATGGTTTATTTTAGTACTTCTTGGGGATTGGGAAGCCTGAATGTGATTTTTATTTTGGAGACAATGGGGTCCTTAAATTCCTCTTATTCCTCTGTATTAATTCCTAGTGTGTGGCAATTGTACAGCTGCTGCTTTGTTGCTGTCCTCAGGGCTCTTAGTTTGGGGCATGCCAGTGAGCATATTCCATGTGATTTGGGGGCTTTTTTGCCTGCTAATCTGTGACTCTGAGGACACTCTAATTTTCAGCATGGAGAGCAGATGCCATTGTCTGCAGCCTGGTGTCCCCACGCATCCCAAAGGTTGAGTTTATTCTAGGAGAGCTGGAAATGTCCAAGATTTCCCCCCTCTCAGCCTGCCTGCCTGCCTTCTCAGCTGACTGGCATTCTGCTGGGTGGCTTTTCAGGCACAAATCTCTTTTTGATCCTCTTTGCAATACTCTAATGCCTCATGTTTGGCTAATCCCCTGGCTGCACTGCTGGCTGGGCTTTGCAGGGCTGGCTTTGCAGCTCCTCCTGCCTCTGCTTAGTGAGTTATTGCTCTTAGGTGTTGAGCAAGAGGACTGGCACCTAAATGAGAAATATTTCTCTGGCTGGTATATTGCCTTTTTAGCAATAAATGTAAATAACATTTGGTGTTTGCAGTTTGCCTGGTTTGTGTTTTCTAGGTTTTCTAAGCCTGACTAGTTTATGGTTCTATGATTATAAGCAGGCCTCAGCATCCTGACTAAAATGCAGGAATAAGGAAAGCCCTTTCAGGTCTTACCTTGCAAAAAACAGAGGACCAAAAGCTTCCAGGAGCCTTCCTGGCTTAATGCTGTCTTGTAAACTTTGTCTTCTCTGCCCTACAACAAAAAACCCAACACATTTTCTTAACAGGACCCTTTGAAGAGTATTTCAGTGCTATGCAATATGATACCAGTTCTAGAAGATGTTTACAGGGTTTATCAAACAACCCCCAAGACCAATTTTGTGAATTAATATTGGTTTAAAGCTTCTTAAGATTGCCCTAGAGAGAATTCCACTACAAGCTTTCCATTAATTTCTGGATTAATGGCTACAAAAACATCCAACCACTTCCCCATTCAGTTGGCTCAAGAGTTGGGCTGTTAGAAACATGTAATTTATTTTAGAAGCCCTCTCCATTTGGGCTGTTAGAAAAGTGATTTATTTTATAACACCTCTCCTGGCTTTCTTCTGGTAGAGTTGTTCCATGGGAGAAAAGAAGGAGTAGCCACAGCTGACATCTCATTCTGTATGGGCACAGAGACTTAGAGGGTAAGAGATTGTCCTCATGAACATCTGAGCACATTTTGTGAGTCCCTAAGAAAGTTCTCAGTTGTTTCTTCATGGAAAATGTTGGAAATATAGTGGTTTCAAGAGTTGGAAATGTCTTCACACAGGTGATGGTGCCTGGATGGAATAAGCTGCTGCTGCTCAGCCTCTCTCCACTCAAATGCTGCAGTGTAAGTAGAACTATGAGCATCCACACTGATGCTTCTTGTTGTTTATTTCCTTTGAGCTATAGCAGTAGATGCACATTCAAGTAACAACAAAAATAAATCAATAACAATGGATTAAACATGATATTTTAGATCTTCAGGGTATCTTCCTACAAGAAATTGGAATTAGGTTTACATCTATCTTGTAAACTTGAAGTTAAAATGCTATTATATCCTTTTTGGAGAGCAGGAGGATGGGATGTTCCAAAAATAACCATTACCTAGAAATCAATGTTGTGCCCTAAGGTTTGAAGCCAACATGGAATCAGCACTGCAGTGTAGGAACAGAGCTGAAAACAGGGCAGCAGCAAGTGATGTCTGTGGCCTGTGTTTGGGCCTTCCCTCTGATCAAAGTGGCTGCAAACATCAAGGAAATGTTTTAAGAGCTCTGAGAAAAGGCTCTGGTAAATCTCAATCCCTAATGAAACAGGAATGAGGGAGAAAGGAGAGGGGGAAAATCCCTAGCTGAGACAAGGAACACCTTCCTCATGCACAGAGCTTTTGAACATAGAGCACTTTTTGCCCAGGTGGAGCACTAGACCTTTGCTTCATGGCTTGGATTCTGCAACTCTACCTTCTTGCCAGGCTGTCTCAGCACCTCAGGTTTATCCCTTTAAGGCTTTGAGCTTAGGAGTTTGTAGTCAGTGAGCAAACTTTGGGGTGCTGTAGTAGCTCTTCAGACTCCCTATTGATTCTTGTCAGGCTGTGTAACATTTTCCACCCCATTCAGTTCATGGATTACTGCACGTAGAAATAGATTTTGTGGAGTCTCCATGTGACTGTGGCTGGGAAGTGACTAATTTTACACCAGAAGTAGTAGGTTAGCACCTTTTTCCCCGTTACAAATGTCTTAATGCTGGGTGCACCTCAGTACCTATCAGCAAGTGCTGACAGATAGCAAGTGAGGTTGTTTAGTTTGGAGAAGAGGAGGCTCAGGGGAGACCTTCTCACTCTCTACAACTCCCTGCCAGGAGCTTGGAGCAAGGTGTGGGTTGGTCTCTTCTTGCAGCTAACAAGTGATAGGACAAGAGGAAACAGCCTCAAGTTGTACCAGGGCAGGTTCAGGTTGGATATTAGGAGTAATTTCTTCCCTGAAAGAGTTGTCAAACCCTGGCCCAGGCTGCCCTGTGCTGGAGCTGGGCTGCCTCAGATGTGAGCATTGTGGTTTCCAACATCCCAGCAGCCATATCTGGCCCCAGCCCTTCACACTGAAATTGCTCTACCAGCTAAATATTTCATGTGCCTGCTAGTGATTCCAAAAGGATGCTCCACCTTTAAAAGGAATTGAGCCAAGCCTAATGAGCTCTCTGCTATTCTCCACAGCTAATCACATATTAAAGATGATTTGGCACCCACAAATAAACACCAGCTCGACGTGCTCATCACACCTCCAGGGACAGTGTTTCCACTACTTCTCTGGGCACCTTGTTCCAATGTTTAACCATTCTTGCAGGGAAGAAACTGTCCCTAATGTCCAACCTGGTACAACTGCTTGTCCTTGGTGCAACTTGAGGCAGTCATTTGTTACCTGGGAGAAGAGACCAATCCTCACTCTGTGCTCCAACCTCCTTGCAGGGAGATGTAGGAGAGATGTGAGATGTAGNTGCTCTAGTGAGGGCAGGGGTTGGGTGGTTTGTTTTGGTTTGTTGTTTTTTTTTGGTTGGACTCGGTGATGTGAGAGGTGATTTCCAGCCATGAATGTTCTGTGATTCTGAGGGGGGGGAGGTGAGTCTATTTGCAAGCTTTGGGGTCTAATTCTCCTTTTCCCTCGACTTGGCCATCCTTTGATGCACCCAGAAAGAGAAGAAAACACCTTCCAGCCTTTCCCACCACCTTCCTTTGTCTTCCCTCTTCACCAACGCTTCCACCATCCTTAACTAACCAACATTCGATTCTTTTCTCCCCGTTTTAGACCCTTTTAATCTCTAGCCTTTCAAAGCTCAGGCCTTCATCCCCGTACCACCACCGGAGGGCGGAGCGGGAGCAGCAGCAGCAGCAGCAGCGGCGGCGGAGCCTGCCCCGCCCGGGTACAGCGGCGCCGCCGCCGCCCCGGCGGTGCCTCGGGCAGGGTGGAGAGAGGAGAAGCGGCGGAACCGGAGCGCTGTGAGTGCTGGCGGTGGGGCAGGGTTCGCTTCTCCGGGGGATTTACCGGGCCGAGGACCGCGGGAACGGCCCGGTAAATCCCACCCCCGGGAGGGAGCTGCGCGGCTGTGGGGAAGGATGCGGGGAGGTTGAGGGGTCTGGGGTTGGTTAGGTTGGAGAAGAGCAGAGCCAGAGGGGATTTGCTTCATGTTGAGGAAGAGCTAGAGGGTGCAGGGGGCAAGAGGCTGGGGCCAGGGTGCCCAGAGGGCAATGAGCACAAATTGGAACCTGGGAAAATTGCACCTAGACATGAGGAGAAAGTTCTTTGGTGTGAGGGTGCTGAGCCCTGGCCCAGGCTGCCCAGAGAGCTTGGGGAGGCTTCTTTCTCTGAAGAGATTCCAAACCTAGCTGGAGGTGAGCCTGGGTTGGACTAGATGATCCCTAGAGATCCCTACCAACCCCTAGCAGTCTGTCATTGATGCTTTGGAAGGGAAGGCAGAAGAGCAGAGCTTTGAGGTGGGGTTCTTGAGGACAGGCAAGCGTGACACCTTACTCCTCCCAACATCTCCCAGTGAGCTTGTGAGTCTTCAAAAGAGAGGTGCTGCTCCAGTTGGACACCCTGAGAGGAGGTACAGCTGTGTTCTGTGAGCAATGGGAAGGGAAATGTGGCTGCTGCTCTGTGGGCTGTGCTTCTGTTCTTTTGAGACATCAAACAGCTTTATTTGCTGGCTGAAGTGATTGTGAAGGCTTCTGGTCTGTGCCCCTGCTTTGCTGTGAGTACCAAGGCTGTAGCACCTTGTAAAATACAGCTATAGGAGTGTTAAGATCAGCTGTGGCAAGGATTGTAAAACATTTAGGAAGATCTCCTGCTTTCTGGTCATTAAGGAAGTAGGAGTCCAAATTGGGTTTCTAATTTTAGTAGTTTAAAAAAACCCAAACCCCAAAAAAACAGAGATTTAGACTAGTCCTAACAAAGAGGCATTTTTGACCTTCAAGTTCATACAAATGAGTTTTCTGCTGAACATGATGTTCTGCTGAGAAAATTCCTTCTTTCAAATGCCTTTGGTATCTCCCAAGGGCTTGAGCAGAGCCTCTCCATGCTCCTGTCTCCAGGGACAAGGTGGTTGGGTGGACAGGGTCCTGGGGGGGGACAAGCAGTAGGGGCACAGCTGGCTGCTGCCTCTCCCCACTGCTCAGGCTCTGTTAGGAGTAGAAGCTGGCACCTTAGGAGTGGTGAGATGCAAGAAAACAAATCCTGGGGGAGAGCTGTGAGACAGAGTGGGGTTTTTTTAAGGCTGACACAGTTCTTGGTTGCAATTCTGAGCAGCTTTCCTACAGCTGGAGCATCTGGTGGTTAGCTCCTCACGTTGTTCTCCTACTCCTCAGTGGATTGCTGCCAATCATTAGTAAGAGAGCTGTGTATTTCAAACGTGGGGAGGTGTTTTCCTGTGTGTTCCCATGTCAGACATGGAAAACTAGGTCTTCTGTTGCACTCCTCATCCTGATTCTCAGTTTTACAACTGGCTTCTGTGTAAGGAGGGGTAAGGAAGAGAATGGGGTTGTGTGCTGCTTTTCTGGTACCCTTCTCTCCTTGATTTTGGGCAGATCCTGGCCAATCTCCTTCCTTCTAACTTTCCTTTGTGTTAATCCAGTGAGGCCTTTGCCTTAGTAAGGGCATCACAAAGCAAACCTCTGTACCTCATTCCTACCTTATGATCTGCAGCTCCATATGTTTGGAGTCAGATCTTGTGACAGATAGTACAATAAAGCAGCACCCTGGCAGGCTGAGCTACTGAGCCACTGTGCTACCTGCTGCTGCTCCTCCTCACTTCTTGCTGGCAGGATCCCCAGGCTGGGCAGCAGCCAGGGATGATGGCAGGAAGAGCTTTCTTGCTTCTCAAGAGTTGGGCCTCCCTGTTGTTATCTGCAGCGCTCTAGCTTGGGCTGGCATCTCAGGGGGACACTGTTGTGCCTTTCTAAATGAGCCTAGATCCTGAGCTTTAGTACAAGTAGGAGGAAAATATCCATTTCCACTCTAGTTCGTAGTGTCACTGCATTGTAAGAGGCCAACAGCCTGCTTTGTTTGGACTCTGTGTCAGTTAGGACTTGGCCAGTGGCTCTGACACCTCACATGTTCCTCTCTTTGGTCTTCTTCAGGCTATAGATTTGCAGCTTAATATCTGGGGGTGTGGGCTGCTGATTTCAAGAACAGAGGGTTTTGCTGGGAGATGTGTTGAAGCCATAGCTTTCCATGTTACACAGAACCAGGAAACAGTTTTTCCTGTTAAAAACTTCATTTTGTTTCTGTTCTCTCACTAGTATTTGGGTCCTGAGAGAGTTTGGGGTCTCTTCTGTGACCATTAGCTTTTCCTTCCTCTGAGCCAAGGTGTTGTTCTGTGGTTGAGTTCCTTATATCTTGGCTAAACTTGCTAAGGAGGGAGTTTCTGAGAAGCTCCATGTTTTCTCTATGCCCTTTCTCCTACAGCCTTGCTCTGAGGCCTCCCTTGCTCCATCTCCTCATCTAGAAGCAGGCTTTCATCAACAGTAGGCATCCTGCTCTTGTTCAGGTGACGTGGTCTGGCAGAGAGTCTGTACTGATGGATGTCTGCTTGCTTGTGTTCTGAGACATTGTGGGGGGGGGGAACCCACCAGGCATTGAAAAATCAGGCAGAAATAATACATTGTGTGTGTTTCTGTCCAGATTGGGAGAAAATAGTAGTGCATCGAGTTGCTTGGTTAAAATGAGAGCAGAACATGTAAGAAGTTTTCAGCATCCTCTTCCCCTCCTGCCTCCAGGCTGCTGGATGTGATTCTGGTAAATAAACTGCTGGGAGGAGGAAGGAGGGAGGATTTGGGGACAGCTTTACTTTCATGAAGTCAGACAGCTACTAAGCACACAATGTTCTTTCCTTTTAAACAAGACTGGTTTTTTGCTGGATGAGAACTACCCTTGTAGCTGCTGAGGACTGAACTTCCTGGTACTGCTGTTTTCTGAAGTGTTGGTGTTTCCACCTCAAGGTTGCTTGCTCTCCTTCTCCTTTGCTTGCTCCATCAGCTGTCCTCTTACTGCAAAGCCTTTGGAAGTAAGCTAGAGGTCATGTTTGATTCTGAAGAGCAAGTGTGGAAAGTCTGAAGAATAAGCCTGGAAAAGTTTTATCAATTCTAGCCCCTGGAGGGGAGGGAGAAAAACTGAAGCCTCTGAAATTCCAGCCTGTGCTCTGAGACAGATAACCAGGAGACTTTCACTGCCATGCTAATCCTGCACAGCAGTTGTTTGCAGTCCCTGCATCCAGCCCTTTCTAATCTGCAGCTCTTATCTCTTGTGGGCAGAGGGATAGGATGGCCCCTTGAGGAGTGAGGGCTCCAGATTGTGCTCTTCACTGCCTGAGTTGTTTTCAGGGTGTTTAGATATTTCAGAGCTTGCCTGAGGTAAGGAGATTGTGGGAATCATGCTTGTCTTAAAATAACTCCAGCTTCTTAAAACTTCCTTTTCCTTATGTGCCACATTAACAGGGGCCAGCATGCCACACTGGGACTAGAAGGAGTCTTCCCACTGTGTTACTACAGTGTGTCTCCTCTGGAGGATGTGCAGAGAAGTGGATGTTAGGGAGAGGCAGGACTTCAACCCAGGACTGCTTGGAGAGCCCCTGCTTGGGGCTGTGCACTGAGGGAGTGATTCATCCCTCTGCTATTTATGTTTAGAGTAGATGTCAGGAAAAATGTCTTCACTGAAAAGGTTGTTAAGCATTGGAACAAGCTTGCCCAGGGAGGGAGGTGGTGGAATCACCATCCCTGGAGGGGTTGAAGAAACATCTAGACATGCTACTTAAGGCCATGGGTTAGTGGCATGGGGTAATAGGTATGGTTGGACTTGATGAGCTTAGAGGTCTCTTCCAACCTTAGTGATTCTGTGAGTCTGTGTGCTGCTGCTCTGCTCAAAACCACAGAGCATAACCTCCTGTATCCTCCTGAATCACATCCCAACCTGGATAGGGAGAGGAATGACAGAGAAAGGACAGGCTGGGATTCTGTTTCTCTCCATTCTTGCAGAAAGGATATAAATATTTAAGGCAGTTTGGTGCAGTTCAGAGGTCTGGATGCCTAAATGCTGTTTGGTTGACCTCTGCTGGTACATCTGCTGGGTCAGCTGCCTTGAATTTGGCTAGCTTTGCTACAGAGTAGTAGTGTGGCAGGACTGTGATTATCTGACTGTTCTGTGTACTTAGATGAGAAAGATCCAGGTCTCATCAGAAGCTCTGAGAGAAGGAAGGGGAAACCAGAGAGAACTTGTAAGCACAGGCAAAAGATGGGGTGCTATGTCCTTGCTGAAATCATCCCCTGCAGAGGGAGGTTGCCATCCTGTATGGAATACAGGAGCCACTTGGCCAGGCTTAGGTGCTGTATGGAAGAAGTGGTGGCAGCCTTCCATTCAATCTGATTTCTGAAGTGCTGCATCATCCTTTTACCTTTGCCAGAGTGAAGGAGTGTGGCTGGACAGACAGACAGACATCTGCAAGGCCATCTGACTTGGTGATCATAAGGAACTTGGACACCTTGATGAGCATTCAGTGTTATTTCTTGGTTCCCTTTGCAGAGTCCCAGTTGTGAAGGTGTGTGTGCTGCACTGGGGACAGGTGGGGTGACTTGTTAAAAGCAGACACGTTTTGGTAAGTAGCATGCTGAGCTTCTCTTGGGGCTACCAAGGAGAAAGCTAGAAGCCTCCCTGGCTGGAGGACAGTTAGAAGGAGTCATGTTTGAGCCTAGGAGTTTGGAAAGGAAGGAGCCTGGCTCTGTCACAGCAGAAATGACTGGCTGGGTTCAGCAGGACAAAAGCTGCACTAAGCTATTTTGAAGAGAGTGACATTTTTAATCTGGTGCCTGCTAGAACAGAAAGAGTTATGGAAAGCAGTTCCTTGCAGTGGAGCTTTGAACTTCAAGGAGATCTTTTCACAGGTCTTAGAGATGAAAACCATTTAAATAGTAGCAGGAATTTATTTGCCTGTGATAGCTAGAGATGTTGTGCAGTAGCAAATCTCCTGGGTTTATGTCTGTCTTCCTCTTATGAAGATACATTGCAGGGAGGCAGGAGAAACTCTTAGTTTTGGAGAGCTCACATTTATCACAGAATCACAGAACATTCATGGCTGGAAATGACTTCTCAGTCATAATAATATAATAATTATGCTTCATTAATTATTTCTTGTTGATATTTGTAATACCTTCAGGAGTCTTAGTTATCCAAATAAATCTGCTGTTATGCTATAAATGCTTTTTTTCCCCCCTGTGTTGTATAATAGTGAATTGCAGGCATCCTTTTACCATTGTTTTGTTTCCTTCAGTGATTAGAAATGAACTTACCTTGGCAGGAAAGACTTAGCCAGGCTGGCAAAGAGACTGCTTAACCCTCTCAGGCAAGGTGAGTTCCACTCTCTCCTTCTATTACCACAGGGCACTCATGTAATAAATAACATAACAGGTAAAACAACACCTGAATTTGCCCTTGGGAACTTCCAGTTCCAGGGCTATGGAAGGGAATAAATTGTTTTCAGGCCTCTCCTTAAAATAATACCCAGTGTTGATAGTATTGGAGTTAGCTGAGATATTTAAAAGCATATTGACTATATGTCCACTGGAATTGAGCACAACTAGGAACCTCTACTTTTCAGCAGAATGAAATCACCATTTCATTTCCTGGGAGATCAGTCTTTAGAAAAGAGAAGCTGTGCTGAGCTTGGAGATGGTGCTGATGATGTAAGAGAGCAGATTGCAGCTCCCTAACCTCTGCCTCCAGCTAAGCACAGCAGCTTGCCTGTCACGTGCCAGACAGCATCTGCAGAGCTTTTGGCCTCAGCCTGTGCTTTCTGAGACAGGGCTGGCAATACACTAGAGCTTGGCCACTGAAAGAAAGAGATTCCTATCAGGCAATTCTGCCTTGGGCAGTTACTGAATGAACCATCCTGCTGGCATCCTGCTTTTGGGTTTGAGGTTCCCTCAGCAGCAACCTGAGGGGGAGAGCTAGGGATGTGACAATCCCTGTGAGAACATAGCACTCTGGAGGTGACTTAGGTGGAGAGCATTGAAACAGCACTTTTCCCCAAGTAATGGTTGGCAGAAAAACCAGAAGGCAGGTTCATTTGGGAGGATTTGCATGCTGGAGGAGAATAGGCAAACTCTCCAACTTCCTGCAGTGACTCAGAAAGTCCTGTGCTTGATAAAGAGTGACAGGAGCAACAGGCAAGGATTTCAGCTAGACTTGGCAACTTTGCTTTTAAGCTCAGCCACTAAGGCATTTGGAGCAATTTCATTGTCTTGCATGCCTTGCTAGCTACAAGTTTTATAGCCCACCCCTTGCTCTGTGTAGGACAAGCACACAAAGCTGTGCCTGAGGTAAGAAGGTGGGAAGAGAGGAAGATGCTAACCTGGGGGATTTCTCCATCCTTGCTTTAGGAGATGTTTGTCCTCCTTCTACTCATATTTCTTCCTTCTTTCATGAACTCATCTGCTGGTGTCCCCTAAGAAGAGGAAAGGAAATCTCCAGTTGTAGGGTGGGAACATCTTAAACCAGTGATAAAATCCTAACTAGAGCTGTATAAAAGGTATAAAAGAAGATGGCTCCAAAGTCCAACTAAAGTGTCAGGGATGTGTATGCAGTTGATAGACTGGAGTGTAAAGCTCATGGCGTTTTTTTGTACCCTTCCATAGGCATAAATGTGGTTTCTTGTGCAGTGAAAGGAGTCTTTCCTTTTACTCTTTTAATAACAAGGTATTACAGTAAAAATCTCCCTGATCCTTTAGCTTGCCAGCAGCAGGTTTGATGTTGCAGGCTTGTCACCTAAACCACCCTGCCATGTGCTGCAGTGTGTCCTTGTGCACAGAAGACACTTCCTGCACTTGATTAAAGCCATTTACAGACATTTCTCTCCCAACACGGAAATGTTTTGAAGGTATTCAAACATTTGTGCATTCTTGGTGGTTTCAGAAGCCCTTTAAGGGCTGACCTTCTGTTTCCTAAACAGGTAGTGATGTCTTTATGAAGCAGCAGGAAGAGAAGTTGGTCACCATCAACCTGGTTCTCCTGAGTCAGCTCTTAGCCTGAGCAAATCCCATCCTACCTGTGAAGTACCATTTGCCTGCAAATGGGATTCATTTCCTCTGCCTGGGAGCAGGTTCCTGCCTGGAGCCTCTGATTTCCCCCAGCATACAAAGCAAAGAAATGAGGCTTAACATCTTTGCCATGATTATGTTTTCAGAGGCTATTTACAACCCCAAATCTTTAACTTTGGCTGACCTTAGTGCAACGTCATTGGGTGAAGCTGGAGGGAACAGTTGCTTTCTGTGCACCAGAGGCTTTCTTTTAGCTGGCAGTTGATTAACTCTTGCTTAGTGGCTAAGCTGATGCCAAGCAAAGTTGGGCATACCAGGAGGTTCTGCTTTGCCTGGGTAGAGAAAGGAGCCTGAGGAACAGCTTGGTGTGCTAGTAAACAAACAAACAAACATATGCCAGGATTCTGGTTGTTGAGGAGCCTGCCAGGTGTTTCATTGCTCACTCTCCCTTCTCTAGCTGTAGAGTTGTCCTGCTGGAGTTAAGAACCTGCTCTAGCCCTGTCAGAGCTGCCCTGAGCACAGCAGTTTGCTGCTGCTGCTTTACACTAAGCTCTCCAGGGAAAACCCAAAAAGCAGCTCTTGTTTCTCCTGAGTCCCTTCTCCTCAAGCCTCCTGGAGCAACAGCAGAATGACACTGAGAATTAGTGTCACTGCTGGCCAAAGGGTGTCCAACAGCTCTTGTTAGCTGGTGGTTGGGTGTTTCTTCTTCTGTGGAATGCTTTGGGGGCTTTATTTCTGTTTTCTTTAGCAGCAGCAGCAGTCACTGGAGTTAAATGCTGCTTGTTCACAGAGTCAGAGAAAGAGCACAGCACTGTCAGTTAGGGAGAACCAAATCCTTGCTTTTTCCAAGACCTTTCCCTTCCTAGATGGCTTACAGCATGCACTGGGAATTGGACTCCAAGGCAGCTTGAATTCAGGTCAAGCTTTGCCTACTTGTGGGTAGATGGATGTTAGCAATAAAAACATTTTAGGTGTATTAAAGTTGCTCCTACAAGTGTCTGCAGTGAATTCTTTGAGCTCTCTGAGAATGGTAAACTATTCTTTGGACTTGATCATCTTAGAGGTCTCTTCCAACCTTTGTGATTCTATTTATTTGGGCAGATTTCTTCAGAAGTAAAGAAGCACAAAAGGAAACCTTCTCTTCCTTGAAGATCATTGGAACCAGTGGCAAGAAGCAACAGCACTGTGCATGGAGCAAGGAGACCACTTGCAGGCTCTCCAAAGATGCTGTTGAACTGAAGGTTGCAGCTGCATCTTCAGATGTACCATGGGATGCATCAAATCCAAGGGCACCTTTGCAGGTTCAAATGCTCTCCAGGATGAAAGGCTCAGGGAAGGCAATGAAGGATGCACTGGGGAGAAATCCTCCCTGCTAGCAGGGAAGGCAGAGGAGAGAGGCCCATCAAGCACTCTGGTGCTGGACTATGCACAGCGCCTGTCCCGGGAGATCCTGGATCAGGCTGTCAAACAGTGGGCAGTGACTGAGAGCAAATACAGTGACATCCCTTTCATTGAGAGTGATGTGCCCTGAGCCCTCCCCACCAAGCACTGGGGCTTCTTCACAGCCTGTGTCCTCTCTCTTGAGCAGTTTGTCATGCAAAGAGAGCCAAACCATCTGTCATTGGAGCATAATGCCACCACCACACGACTGTGTTTGCAAGGAGAGGCTGAACAAATTTGCCTTTTCTACTGCTAAGAAACTAATTGGATGACAGCAGAACCTCTTCATTTGTGATCAGTGTATTCTGTCTTTGTACATGTTGAATGTGATCAGAACGGGGGGTGGTGTGTGAGAATGTGGCTGCCCTGCAGCGCCACAGAGGCCCCAAAGGTGCTTAACAACAAAGCTTGGATTCTGTTTTAAGTCAGTGGCCTGTTGATAAGTGAGAAAAGAAGAGCTCTAGGTGCTTGGTGAGTCTGTCTGCAGAAAATGAAAGCAAGGTCTGCACGTAGCAAAGGTAACTGCTGCCAGGAATTTGACTTGGACTCTTTGGCCTGTAAACCACAAAACAATGAAGGTGAGGAGAAATGCTCTGCAAAACCAAGCAGTGTTCAGGGAACCATATGGATGAGGATACTGTTCCATTGCCATTCTGAAGTGGAACCAGTGAGAAACACCCTGATAACAGGGCAGCAGCATTCACAGATGCTTTGGCTTCCCTAAGTGCATGAAGCCTACTCGCTCTAAATCTCTTAAGACAGTTTAATGCCATCTGATCACTGTGTTCAGACCAAAGCTGTTGGGTTTTTTGGTTTGGGGTTTTTTTTGGTGTTAGGGTGCTGGGTATGGGGGGGGGATTGGTTTGGGGGTTGTTTTTTTTACTGTAACCTGGAGAGGTGTGCAAAAAACTACTGATGATAACTAGTGAAATGAACTTTCAGAGGTGTGACAGGACTAGGGCAGTGATCAGCCCCTTCTACTTGGCACTAGGGAGGACACAGCTCCAATCCTGGGGTCAGGTTTGGGCTCCTCACTCCCAGAAGGACACTGAGGTGCTGGAGTGTGTCCAGAGAAGGGCAAGGAAGCTGGGGAAGGATCTGGAGCACAAGTGTGCTGAGGGAACTGTTGGTTGGTTAGGCTGGAGAAGAGGAGGCTCACAGGAGACCTTGTCACTCTCCAACTCCCTGAAAGGAGCTTAGAGCAAGGTGGGGTTGGTCTCTTCTCCCAGGTGGCTAGCAATAGGACAAGAAGAAACAGCTTCAAGTTGCTCTAAGGGAGGTTCAGGTTGGATATTAGGAACAATTCCTTCCCTGCCAGAGTGGTTAGGCATTGGCCCAGGCTGCCCAGGGCAGTGCTGGAGTCACCAGCCCTGGAAGGGTGCTGAGGGGACATGGGTTAGTGGTGACCTGGCAGGCTTAACAGTTGGACTTGATGCTCTTTGAGGTCTCTTCCAACCTTAATGATTGCAGATTGTGTGTTTTAGGACTCTCTGTTTCAGGGGAACTGTGGCTGCATAACACTGAAAGGTCACTCTCAAGTAACACCCTTGGGCCATACTCCTTCCTTCAGCTTACCTGTTGGTAAAACCCCTTGTGTCCAGTGATGCTACAGCAACCTAAAGCCTGAGCAGTGTCCTGAATTAGTGACTAAGCCTTAGGCCCAGAGCTAGTGGGCTCCATCCTTTACTTTCATCTAGCTTGCATCCACACCCCGCCCCTGCACCCTGCTTCTTCTCCAGGACTTGGCAGCCTGACCTGCTGGACTCCTACCTAGCATCTGAGAGATCAACAAAGGGATGAATTCATCAACTTCAAGCTCCACTTTTGCTGGTGTTTTATACAGAATGCCTTGAGAGGTTTAACACCCATTTGTTCCTTTTTCTGTTATGGCCAGTTCAAAATGCTTTCCATGCTGGCCCAAAGTGTTCCTGTTTCTCCAAGGTACATGTAGTTCTGGTAAATGTTGTCAAACAGGATGATTTTTCAAGCCATGGGAAGCAAGCAGGAAGAAGAGCATGTAAATTGTTATTTTTAGCTTCTTGCCAGACATAAAAGAGTGTGTGAAGTGAGCTCTTCTGCAACCTCTGTGACACAGCCTTAGTCCTTTGAAATTCACCTAGGTGGGGAAGTGGTTGTGTCAAGAGTCAAGGGTGAAAAATGCTTCTTCAAGACTGCCATTCACCTCCAGCCACCAGACCAGACCTTGCTATTAAGAGTGTGCTTTTGCTGAAAGAGGGGAGAAAACCTGCTTTTGTTGTGATGTCTCCTTCTTTGAAGCTATATGTAAAGTGGGGCTAAGGTTTTCTGGCCCATTGAAATTCTGCTGCTAACAGTGCCATGGAGCTCTAAAGCATGTAAAACATTACATCATACTCTCTATTTGCTCTAAAAAACCTCTCTATATTCAGGTGAATGGAAAAGTAAGACAAAACCACTGATCAGATCAGCACTTACTCATTGGCTATTCCTTAATTACACCATTAATAATATTATTCTAGCTAAAATAAAGCTTTACTGACAGAAAGGTTGGCCTTTTCTAGGAACACTAGTCTTGACTTAAGAATGTTAACACTGCCAATAAGAAAAAAGAGCCCAAAACAAGCCCCTCATCCACAGACATGATTCAGTATTATTTATAGGTGAACAGCAGATTGAAAACTGCACTCACTTGAAAAGTGCATTTAGGTTTCTGTTTCTTGGCCCTTGTGCAGAGAGCTTGGTGGCTGCAGGGAGAGTGAGGTGTCCCAAATCCTTCCTTTGGAGGTGGCCTTGGCAT
This sequence comes from Bucco capensis, assembly GCA_013396975.1. NCBI lineage: Eukaryota > Metazoa > Chordata > Aves > Piciformes > Bucconidae > Bucco > Bucco capensis. The sequence continues at coordinate 216,819 of VWZO01021453.1, read as the reverse complement.
GGGACACTCTTCTGGAAGAGTCAGGCTAGCAGAAGCACTTTGGAAAGCAGCTTCTCCTGAGAGACTAACAGAGAAGAGCCTCAAGTTACATCCTAGCATCCCTGCTGAGAAAGCCTCCCACATTTCCCTAGAGGAAGAAGTTATCCTTGGTAGAATGAAACATGGATGGCAATGAGCTTGCCCTCAGAGCCCTTGTCACCCAGAGGTGACAGCATCTGAGTTGCCTGCTGCTTGCTATGTCCAGCTGCTCACTTCCCTGCAAGCACAGGGNACAGTTTAATGCCATCTGATCACTGTGTTCAGACCAAAGCTGTTGGGTTTTTTGGTTTGGGGTTTTTTTTGGTGTTAGGGTGCTGGGTATGGGGGGGGGATTGGTTTGGGGGTTGTTTTTTTTACTGTAACCTGGAGAGGTGTGCAAAAAACTACTGATGATAACTAGTGAAATGAACTTTCAGAGGTGTGACAGGACTAGGGCAGTGATCAGCCCCTTCTACTTGGCACTAGGGAGGACACAGCTCCAATCCTGGGGTCAGGTTTGGACTCCTCACTCCCAGAAGGACACTGAGGTGCTGGAGTGTGGCCAGAGAAGGGCAAGGAAGCTGGGGAAGGATCTGGAGCACAAGTGTGCTGAGGGAACTGTTGGTTGGTTAGGCTGGAGAAGAGGAGGCTCACAGGAGACCTTGTCACTCTCCAACTCCCTGAAAGGAGCTTAGAGCAAGGTGGGGTTGGTCTCTTCTCCCAGGTGGCTAGCAATAGGACAAGAAGAAACAGCTTCAAGTTGCTCTAAGGGAGGTTCAGGTTGGATATTAGGAACAATTTCTTCCCTGCCAGAGTGGTTAGGCATTGGCCCAGGCTGCCCAGGGCAGTGCTGGAGTCACCAGCCCTGGAAGGGTGCTGAGGGACATGGGTTAGTGGTGACCTGGCAGGGTTAACAGTTGGACTTGATGCTCTTCGAGGTCTTTTCCAACCTTAATGATTGCAGATTGTGTGTTTTAGGACTGTTTGTTTCAGGGGAACTGTGGCTGCATAACACTGAAAGGTCACTCTCAAGTAACACCCTTGGGCCATACTCCTTCCTTCAGCTTACCTGTTGGTAAAACCCCTTGTGTCCAGTGATGCTACAGCAACCTAAAGCCTGAGCAGTGTCCTGAATTAGTGACTAAGCCTTAGGCCCAGAGCTAGTGGGCTCCATCCTTTACTTTCATCTAGCTTGCATCCACACCCCGCCCCTGCACCCTGCTTCTTCTCCAGGACTTGGCAGCCTGACCTGCTGGACTCCTACCTAGCATCTGAGAGATCAACAAAGGGATGAATTCATCAACTTCAAGCTCCACTTTTGCTGGTGTTTTATACAGAATGCCTTGAGAGGTTTAACACCCATTTGTTCCTTTTTCTGTTATGGCCAGTTCAAAATGCTTTCCATGCTGGCCCAAAGTGTTCCTGTTTCTCCAAGGTACATGTAGTTCTGGTAAATGTTGTCAAACAGGATGATTTTTCAAGCCATGGGAAGCAAGCAGGAAGAAGAGCATGTAAATTGTTATTTTTAGCTTCTTGCCAGACATAAAAGAGTGTGTGAAGTGAGCTCTTCTGCAACCTCTGTGACACAGCCTTAGTCCTTTGAAATTCACCTAGGTGGGGAAGTGGTTGTGTCAAGAGTCAAGGGTGAAAAATGCTTCTTCAAGACTGCCGTTCACCTCCAGCCACCACACCAGACCTTGCTATTAAGAGTGTGCTCAGGCTTTTGCTGAAAGAGGGGAGAAAACCTGCTTTTGTTGTGATGTCTCCTTCTTTGAAGCTATATGTAAAGTGGGGCTAAGGTTTTCTGGCCCATTGAAATTCTGCTGCTAACAGTGCCATGGAGTTCTAAAGCATGTAAAACATTACATCATACTCTCTATTTGCTCTAAAAAACCTCTCTATATTCAGGTGAATGGAAAAGTAAGACAAAACCACTGATCAGATCAGCACTTACTCATTGGCTATTCCTTAATTACACCATTAATAATATTATTCTAGCTAAAATAAAGCTTTACTGACAGAAAGGTTGGCCTTTTCTAGGAACACTAGTCTTGACTTAAGAATGTTAACACTGCCAATAAGAAAAAAGAGCCCAAAACAAGCCCCTCATCCACAGACATGATTCAGTATTATTTATAGGTGAACAGCAGATTGAAAACTGCACTCACTTGAAAAGTGCATTTAGGTTTCTTGGCCCTTGTGCAGAGAGCTTGGTGGCTGCAGGGAGAGTGAGGTGTCCCAAATCCTTCCTTTGGAGGTGGCCTTGGCATGGGACACTCTTCTGGAAGAGTCAGGCTAGCAGAAGCACTTTGGAAAGCAGCTTCTCCTGAGAGACTAACAGAGAAGAGCCTCAAGTTACATCCTAGCATCCCTGCTGAGAAAGCCTCCCACATTTCCCTAGAGGAAGAAGTTATCCTTGGTAGAATGAAACATGGATGGCAATGAGCTTGCCCTCAGAGCTCTTGTCACCCAGAGGTGACAGCATCTGAGTTGCCTGCTGCTTGCTATGTCCAGCTGCTCACTTCCCTGCAAGCACAGGGCTTGTCCTCCCCTTCCTTACTGCCTGAAGTGCCATTGCAGCTGCTTTAGGATGCTCTCTACAACCCTGGGCACTGGAGGGGAAAGCAGGCAGCACATGGCAAGGCAACAGGCTGCAAACAGCAGGCAGAAAGCTTCTCCCTAGGAAAAGTAGCTCTTCCTCAATAAATAATGCACTTAATAAATCAACAATAACAATCTGTTCAATGCTACAGCCTGGGGAAAGAGCCAAGAGCATTGAAGTTTCAGAGTTCTGCTGGGGTTTTTAAAGAGGAACAATACTAATATAGAATAATAATAATGATGGTTTCTTTATCTAAATAAACTTACATTGGTTTACTTATCATTAGGTTACTCTAAGCTGTGCTCTAGTCTTAGAAAGCCATTTCTAGTGGCTTTCCAGCTAAGTTGCCACTGATTTTTGGACTTGATTCTGTGTAATAAAAACACTCCAGTATGAGACTGGCATACTCTGCAAACACTTCTATTCAGGAGTTCAAAAGACCTTTGGTTTCTCTTTTCTCCAGGAAATAATATGTCTAGGCTGAGTGGGTACAATGGGAGTGACTTGATCTCCTAATAACAATGCTTCAAAAGACATCAACTTGCAGCACAACTCTGTGACATGGACATTTCTGGAGTCAGACACATCAGGATTCCCAAATCCCAACACACTGCAAGCTATTTTTTACCAATTATTTTTTTTGTGGGGAAAAAAAAAAAGATTCTCTTGTGGACCAAATAAAAAGAAACTTGCCACCTGCCTGGTCTGACTTTTCTTGGCTGAAAATGGACAGGAGGTTGTTGACCATGAGTTTGGGAGAAATTCACATCCATTCTGGAAGCAATTGAGGATGCAAGGCCCAAGTTTATTGATTCAGAAGTATGCTCTTGCTTCAAAGGTTGTCTTTTGCAGGCATTCTGGGGATTGCTCTGGTTTGCATTCCATGTAGGCACTGAAGATTGTTCCTTTTGTGCAAAAATGATGGAATGAAGCAATTGGCAAAGAATAAGATGCAAACAGCCACTGTTTAAGAACATAAAACAATTATTTGAGAGAGTAAGGGGAAGAGAGGTCTACATTGCATTATATTTCAGGTCAGGTTTTCAGATTTTTCCTTCATTTTGCTCACCTCTAAGGCTTGGAAAGTCACTCTAATAGTTCACCTTGATGCCTGAATGTCCTGGACTTAGTTTCCAGGCAACAGCTTGTAGGAAGAAAGGAGCCTTAAGCCATTCTAGACCATTACTGTCAGTAATAAAAACAGCCCAGTGTTGAAAGCTCCAGAATGGTTCTGCTGCAGCTCTGACTGCTGTTATCTGAACACAAGTTTTCTTCCTTTAGTCTCAGTGCTTCATCCTCAGAGAAGGCAACATTTATCTTTGTGACCTGCCTGGAACTGTAGAAACAAGTAGGAAAGGCAAACTTACACAGGATGTGATTAACCAGAACAAAACATGCAGTCTGAATGGTGAAGAAAGATGAGGAGCTATGTGTTGCATACACCATAGAAAACTTGATTTTACCCCACACCCCCCCCAAAATAGTCTACTTTTATCAAGGAGCTCTGGTTATGTCATATAGCTTCAACTATTCATTCTATTAAAAGCTTTAATGCACCTTCAATAAGCTTTGGAGTTTGATCCCAACATAGACCTGTAGCAGCAGCAGCTAGTTCTCTTCAGTACACACTGCTGTCCTCCTCCTGCTTCCCACAGCTTTTCCACCCAGCAGACAGGATGTTTCTGGGCACCAGTAAATGGGAACTCAAGACTAGTTGGTAGAGATCAACTCTAGGCACTTGTATTAGGGTCAGGCTGACCACTAAAATTATTAGCCATTCACTCACAGCAACAGGAAATGTGCTGCTTAGTGTTCAGAGGAAGCTCTGAGGCAGACCAGGTCTTGAAATAGTCAAAAATACATTAGGCAGTTCAATCAAACTTAATGGCATTAAGAATATAGCTATAAAACAGGTTTTACAAGCAAACAGAAGTGTGCTCTAGGCTCTGGCAGCATTATGGCATTGGAAAGTGTCTATTATCCCATGGCAAGACTGAATACTGACCAAATGTTTAATCAATAGAACAATTTCTTGCTCTCAGACTGATCTTTTATTTAAAAGACTACTTAACACCATGGATTTTGTTTCTCTTCCATTGGCCTCTGTAGCTCTGGCTGGTTTAAGTCAATTTTCATTGTCTAGAGAATGAAATCCCAATTTATCAGTGACAGAGCCAAGGACACAAAAGTCTCCTGACTGCTTGCTTGGTAGGTCAGCCTTTAACTATACTCTCTCCTCTAAAGGTTCCTCCTAAACCAAGTGGTGATGCAAAAAAAAATGACAGTTCCTATTCATTTTTAGATCCTAGAATAAAGCAGATGTAGAAGAGGTCCCTTGGCTTGGCCTTTACAGCTTGAGATCATTGTTTCCCAATGGCTTAAAACAGTTGTCCACAAATTCATCAGTGACTTCTTCCAGAGCAGCTGGCTTCCATCTGGGGGATTGGTCTTTGTCAACCAGCACTATCAGGTGGAGGATAAAAACACAAAAGTTAATTGGAAGCATTCTCTAATGAAGAGGATTTCAGCTTGATTCAAGACAGGCAAAAAATCCATACACTCTGAAGAAGACAGGGATTTGGTAACATAGTTCTACTCTGATTACTTCAGAAGAGGCCCAAGCTTTGAAGGAATAGACCTGAAATTAGTGCTTTCTCTTAGATCTGCTACTCTTCACCTGCCTCCTGCTTTTTCCTGTGAAACTGGGAAGGGGTATGATGCTGCTTTGGGATAAGAGCTTTCCCACCTCTGTGCAAAATCTGCTGCATTGGAGAGTGTAGGAGATAACTCAAAGTAGGTGTTGAAATGCCTAAAGCTGATTTAAACACCCTGTATAAACTAATAATGAAGTAAGTAATGAGGAGAGAGTAAAGCAGAGTATCTTTGTGGCAAAATCAGATCTGTTACTAAATACTGACAGATCCTGCAGTGCTATGTGAAGATTTGTATAACCTGAGTGAGTATCATTTACACTGTATCCTGGCAAATACAGCACTCATCACATCTAAAAGTGTAACAAGAAAATCTCCAGCCTCAAAAAGCATTCCTTGGATCACAGGATCCAGCAAGAACAGCTGCACTAGCAAAATATAAGAGGACAACATTTTGGAGAGGTTATCTGGGTGTAAAAATGACCAATAGGAATGGAATTTTAGTGTCTTTCAAGCACCTTTCTGGCTCTGATCAAACCCATGAAGGTGCTGTTTGCTCAGTTAAAAAGAAGAGCTCTAACATCTGTGGCTCTGTAGGATGCACTGACTCCCCAACCTCCCTCCTCAACACATGATTCCCTTCAGATGTGGGATAGCAGCCACTGCTCTGGAGATGCACCTGTGACCAGCAGAGCCCACAGCATATAAGGGAGGATGTGAGCAAGAAGAGCCTCTTCAGTTTTTCTCTTAAAGACAGGAATTTGGCTAAGAGTTTAGAGGAGGTGTGTGGACACAAGACACACAAACTAGGTAGTTGGAAGCACATCAGCTGGTTTTTAGGTAAGTTGTTGTGTCATTCTAAAGAGACTTCACTCTTGGGAACTGAAGTAGTAAGTGCAAGTAATTCTCCCCAATATAACACTACTGTGTAACCAAATTCATCTTTCTGTTTGGTTCTGTGGCCTGTTTTACATTGAAATCTTTGTTAGTCTTCCATCAGGTAAAACTAGTTGTTTTCTAATAGTATTGTAAACATATTTCCTTTCTGCATTAACTTCTGTTTTGTTTCTCCAGCATGAGACAGCAATCACTGTAAAAACAGAACAAAACCATCTGAAGACTTCTAAGGTAGGCTAAAAAGGTCCTTAGGATAACAATAACTGACTATAGGCATTGTGTTAAGGGTTTGTTCTTCTGTGGCAGTGACTTTAGTTCTGTCTTGCACCTGAAATTCTCTTAGTTGCACTGCAATCTCTCTACAGGAGGTTGGTGTGCTCAGGGTAAGGCTCCCATCTGCTACCCCTGCAGGGGAGAGGCCAGAAGCCAGAGAGAAGGAAGATCTTTGTAGGCTCAGCAATATGGAAAAGGCCTTTACAATTCCATTTGAAGTCCACAAAGAGTTAGGAGGCTAATTGAAGAGTTTTTTGTCCCTTTAGGCTGTTGAGATTAGAGCTTGAGCACTCACTGACTCCAAAAATGACATTTCTTATGCAGGAAGAACAAAAGCCCAAAGCTCTTGGCAATCACTCAGAGCTTTGCCTTTCTTAGTTCATGCACCATTCTATAAATCCAGGTTAAAAAATGGATACCCAAAGGGTTCAAAAGTCACATTATATGGGAGTATGTTGGTAAAACATGCTCAGACCTGAACTGTGTATTTTATGCTTTAAGGGTTTTGCCTTGCCTTTAGTAGTTTCTATGCTCTCTCCTGTGGTAGCTGACTCTTAAATGCTTGAACATGATGCTTTAGCAAAGAAAAGGCTAATACTTAACTTTTATACTCATTTTTATTCCTGTGAAATACTTACTCTCACTTCCTATTAAATGAGGTGCTCAGTATAATGCTTGTTAGGAGATTAGACCCAACTACAAACATCTTGACCATGAGTGAGAATCTGCACCCCTCTAAACCAAGAGAAACAATCCTGTTAGTGCAGTGGATCTCTGGTGGCTTAGAGGGTTTTTTTTCCTTCCCCTGATATAGTTAAGCCTTTGCTACACCATCCTGTGTTAAAGAGAAGCTCCCCAGCTGCTGTTCTTGCAGCTGTTTTCTTCCCAAGCAGTTTGTGTGATTTACAGGACAGACTAACAAGTGATTTTTTAGCTTTTTGTTCTCTACTGCATCCCCAGATGGTTTAATGACCTTGTGTGTTATAGGTGAGAATTGGGTTTGGTGTTCAGCTCACTCTTTTCTTGAATAACTCCATTTCAGCAGCTTATGTGGTGATCTAGAATATATCATATTATATATAGAATATATAATACATTTTAATGTATAAATATTATATATAAAAACATATNTTATATATATATATATATTCTGATTCCCAACACAATGCAAAGCAGGCACTTCTTAACATGGGTGCTAAATTCTTCCAAAGGCTCTCTGCTAAAGATGAATTCATTACAATCAGGAACTTTCCCTGCTGTACAAACAAACTTTGCATCTCTCACTTCCCAGGATTCCTAATAGTGAACACACCAAAATCCTCAAGTGGATTTTAAACTATTTTAAAAACACATACTGAAGTAGATAACTGTGAATGAAAAGCCAGGTTCCTTCAACTCCGAAGTGTTATTCATCCAAATGTCTTGCACTGTAAGTTCCTTGGAGATGCTTCTGCTTTGTTGCCTCCTGTGCTGAATAGTGCAGAAATAACTATGCCAGATGTGACCCTGGGCTTGACAAACTGCATAGTGAATCAGCAGTAGCATCAAGGGCAGCAGCTAAGTCTGTCCCCTAAGTGAACTTGCTGAGCTGCTGCTCTGCTTTTACCACTACTTCCCCTGACCTGTGCCTTCAAATGTTCATCTATTAAACATTCAGTTTATATAGTTTTTAAACAGTAAAACTACCCAGAGATATTTTGGACAGGAGGTGAAAGTAGCTTTTGTTGTAAGGCTTTGAGCTGGCTGAAGATGCTGTGTGCCAACACTAAAGCTGGACACACAAAGGATACACACAGCTACTTGTCAACATCAGATCTACTTTGAACTTTCCTAACGAACTGGTGACACTTATTCCCAGGTAGATAAGAAGGAAACTGAGATTACACAAAGGAAACAACATGGCTATACTTTTGGGGGGGAAAGAACAGTAAATTCTAGCTATAAGTAAAACCATAGCAAGCAGGGAAGTGTTCTCTGCTTCTTGCTGTCTGAACTTGTATTAAACTGCAGAGAAGCAGCATAGCAGTGAGTTTGAGCATTATTAAGGTGGAGAAATGTTTCTGGTGTGCATGCTTACCTGCTCTAACCCCTTCATAGAAGTCATGGCCTCTCTGAAAGATTAAAGAACAAAAAAAAATAGCTGTAACATGACAGGTTTTATCTTTCCCTCTCCCACTTCTACTTGAAATGCAGGTTCTCAAGGTTCAGTTCCATCTGACTTGTACTGTCCTCATCTAGTCCTACTTTCTCTGTAGTTATCCAAGAGCTCGCCATCCTCTGGTTTAAATGCAGCCACAAGTCTATAAATATCACTCTGGTCAACTGTAGCTGACCAGCCAACTTTTAAGCAGTCTAAAAGTGGTGTGAAAAGTTGTATTCTCTCTAATTCTGAAGGGGTTTAAGTTGTCTAAACATCTCTCTGTGCTACATCTCATTGATTTTTTGTTGTTGCTATTCTTTATAAAGCTCATTGTAACCTTTAAATCCTTAAGGATGCTTCCCCAGCAATTGAGCAACAATAGTAGTTTCAAGAAAAATATGGCAAGGATACCATCTGGCACTGCAACAGCAGAATGAGATATATTTTCACTCACCTGTTATTGTAAAGCATTTATTTTAACTCTAACCAACAATTTAAACAGATAAAAGTGACATCAATACTTCTAAATACATAAAACCCTTCTTTTTCCCATGTGACAAACTAATAATGGGGAAGCTTTGAGGAATCCATGCAGCTAATTCAGCTAAAAATTCTCTTCTACTGAAAGGATCCTTTCCTCATGTTATCCAAATACTTTGCCCTTACTGCAAATAGTACTAAAAAAATCTCTTGTTTTCTTTAATATATTTATCCCAGCACTCCAGAAAGGCAATGACATACAAGTATTTCCATCCTGCTGATGGGAACTGAGGCCCTGAGGGCTAAGTCATTTAAAGAGGAAATGTGAGAACAGCAGAGGTTTAAGATTATTCATTCCTCTTAAATAAAGTAGATAGAAAATAGTAATATAGTAAATAGAAATATTTAGGCCTAAATAGAAACTTTTCACACTGTTATGTTACCAGAGTTGGCTTAACAACTCTGCCATTTCCAGTCCATGGTTAATGTAGCTTCCTTCCAGTTGCATAGAAAAACATGGAAAAAAAGAAAGTGGCAGCCTATCAAACACACAAAGAAGGTATCAAAAATCAAAACAAGCTGGGAGCCCTTGATGGAATCTCTATAAAACTTAAGTTTGATCAACTGTGGCTGGAAAGAGAGAAAAGGCTCAGCTGCTTGCTTACCAGGCAGGCTTGGCTCAGTCTGTATTCCATCCTGAGCACCTCTTGTAAGCTCATGGAAGCTCCTTCTCTGAGCTGTCTGAGAGTCAGTTTTAAGGAGGTAGGTGACATCTTGTTCATAGTCTGGGGATGACATGAATAATTATCTTTCTCTTCAATTTAGGCACATTTGCAAGTCTGTTTTGTGGTTTAGACTTTGTGAAGCAGATGTTGGCACTCTGAGCTCACTGATGTGATAGCTGCTCCTCCTGCAGAAACTTCTGTCAGCAAGGTTATTAGATGTTGTAGCTCCTGTTAGTATTGTACAGCATGTGTGTTTTATTTGGTACCAGAGTAGTAAGGTAATAGTAGTGAGATTAGCCACACACTTGAAGGAGTTGCTTTATGATCATCTGCAAAGGTGAGGATAATATACAAAGAAGAGAATTGTGGAAGAAAAAAGAATATTAGAAGGAATCCAACATAAATGCCTAGCTTTTTGTCTCCTGCAGTCATTTAGCCCTCCATTGCTCTGCTGATAGGAAGCCTGGAGTTCTTGCCTTCTTTCTTCTTTTGCTAGAGCTACACAGGCTAGAAATCTTATGCAACAGACAGGCTCTGTGTAAGGCACTCAAACAAATACTGTCAGTCTGGCTCTCCTGATTATCCTTCAATTCACAGGATGCCAGTAAGCAGGAAGGGGGAGAAAACCAAAAAAACCTAGGTAAGAAGACAGAACTGAGCTTTAAAGCTTTCAGGGTTTGGGAAGAAAGGAGTTAAATCTCATTGTTGCTGCTCTTTGTTTACTTCCTCTAAGCAAGGCTCCTCTTCTCCTGTAAAGCCAGCTAAAAGCTCTGCATTCTTCACAGTACAATAGACATTTCTTGTTAATTAGGACATTTTTACCTCTCCTGAAGAGTGGCAGATGGTATGATTTGCCTCTTTACATTGTTTTCATTGCAGACATGAGACTCCTTTACCCACAGACTGAAATGGCAGCTTTCCAGTCATCAACATGACCATTTTTGCTGGCTCCCAATTATTCCTCATCCCTCTCCAGACACCAGCTGATACAGCAGTGACCCATTTTGCCTGGTTCAGTGGGGAAACATGGGATTGCTAGAGAAGCAGAGGCTGTGCAGCTGGACCTTCAAAGCACTGCTTCTGTCATTCTGTTATCTGTACCTTGACCACTTGGCTTGAAGGAGAAGCTGGTTTAGAAAGAACTCATGCTAGCTCACTGTCAGCATCTCCTGGCTTCTAGGAAAGCTCTCTGAGCTGTAGAGAAAGAAAATAGCTCTAATTACATCACTGTGTAGGTCTCTGATGGTTATCAGCTCTTAACTAGGCCTCTTCTTTCCCCTAATATGCTCTTTGTGGCTTTATCTTTCAACTGGAGTTTCACATTGTGTCATTGAGATGAGAAAGCCTTCACTCAGATTAGGTTGAGTGGGGTGTACACTACAACCAAATGGTTCCAGAGGTGAAATGGCAAGTTCTTTCTGGCCAAAAAAAAGCACTGAAATAGGGAAGAACTGAAAAGAGCCCTTAAAGCAGCTGCTGGGAGCACTAGACTAGTTATCTTGGCATATCAATGAGGTTGAAGGTGGAGGAGGCACTGCCATAAATCAAGGCCAAGGAAGAGGAACAAGGAAAGAAAATGGGTAGGTGTAATTGCAGAAAAATGAGTCACCAGTGTAGCTATAAATAAATTCTCTGTACAAAGAGGAGGAGGGGATTGGTGCTAGGAAACAAGCCTGAAAAGGAGATAGGATAGGCTGGAGTGAGTACTAAAATGCAAAGAAATCAGCAGAGGTGTCATGTACTAGGAAGGAAATCTTTGAGGCCATCTTGATATCAGCATAATGATCCTGAAAGCTCCAAGCTGAATTTGCCATAGACCCAAATTCTGGTAAGATCCTATCAGAAGGAGACTGGAGGAAGTGGCACTGACTCTGTGGAGCCCTTCACAAGAATCAATGGTGGCTGCATCTTTTGTCTCCAATGCCCATTAAAGCTGCTGAGGGTTCTGGAGGAGGCAAAGGGTGTGCTCTCCTCCCAGAAAAAAAGCATCCTGTGAAAACCAAGTCAAACAGCTGATGCTTTTCAGAGTTGGACTTCACATCCTTACTTCATGTGACTAGAAGTGGTGCTTCTATCCTTCAGATGAAAGCTTTGGGGCTCATGCCAATCCTGAAAACCAAGTAATGCTATGAAGTAAAATGCTTTCAGAAATATTTTACTACAGGTCCAAAGCTGCAGCTTTCTACCTTTTTAGAACTGGGTTCAAAATGGGATTTCAATCATTCTCACAGAGAATTTCAACAACTCTACATTCTTCTTATTCATGCAAACCACTTTAGTGCCAGACATGTGAAAGCCTGCCAGCAGGCAGATTCTGAAAGTAAAAAGCAGCAGTAGTGGAGATTAACTAGAGCAGGATAGTTGGGATAGCAAACTATCATCTTTGGACATCCTCTTTGTACTGTGGTACTACTCAGGAGGGAAATGACTTGTCACAAGTCATCTCAGACTTTTGTGGGTTCATTACATGTTCCCTCCTCTTAACCAGTTCTTTGAACTCAGCTCCTCTGAGCAACTTGCAGCAGGCCAGGGCTCTGTTTGTAGCTGTTGTAAAACTGCCAGGGTGCAAGCTGTCATTCTTCCTCCAGCTACAATTAAGTTTAATTACAATTCTGCTTCCCTAGTAAAACAAACCCTCCAGTTTTCACTGGCAAGCATTTCCTGGAGAAAGCCAGATTTATACCTGCATCCCTTTCAATTATTTTTTTCTTCCACAAATGCACTTTTCTTCTTTGGTTTTGTGGAGCTTTCAGAGAAAAAAAGTAAGCATCTGCTCCTCCAAAGTTACTTGTTCTGCTTTGTGCTGTTAGAAACTTGTCTGAAGCTGATGGACTTGTTCTCACTAAATAAGCCTTGCACCTACTAGAAAATGTGAGAGGCATTTGGTTTAGGTTTGGGTTTGTTTGGGGGTTTTTCCCCCCCAGTTTCTGTATGGACAGAAGCAACTCATAGTAACACAGTCTCATCTTAACTTTGAAGCAGATGACATAGTTTGAAGTTCTAAATTCACAATAACAAGTCTTAACTTTCTTTTTCCTTCCATTTTGCCTTTGTAATACCTAGGCTAATATAGTAGACATACTGAGTGGCACAAAGATCATTGAAAAACTTCCTTCCAGTGACAAAAGCTGAAATCTTGACTTAAAAACTAACCCCAAAACTATATCTGTGTGTCTGGGACAGGATGCCTAATGTTAAGGATATTACATTATCAAGTTAGATTTCTTCTGCTGAAATGAAAGGCTGAAGATGTTTTACTTGATAACAAGAGCAGGATTTCTTCTATGAGCTGAAAGTAAAGTTATAATGAAGCTTTTGTTGGATAAATGCTTGTGTTCTAACCAATTCTAAGTAATAGCTGAGACTTTTACAAAGGGAAAAAGGAAAATAACACAAATCACTTCAAAATGAATCTAAGTTGCATCTTATTGCTGAAGTGTGGAGGATTACTGTCTATTATTTTGAGGAGTGACTACCTCCAACACTCAGGAATGCATTAAAAAGCTGATCAAACACTCAGTGATGATAAATTGCTTGCTCTTTACCCAGATGAGATTATCTGGAATGGATGAAAATAAACCACAGTGCTCTGGCACTCTTTTATTCCAACAGTTGGCAATAAAATGAGAAGCCATAAAAGGAACCTTTGTCACCAACAACCCCCTGATTGTGGGGAGGGGAAAAGGGAGTTTGGTTTCTTTACTAGGACAATTTGATGTGACATATGATGTTATTCACATTGTGTGGTTTTAGAGAGAAGTAGTACTGAGAATCTCTCTGTGAGAAGCTGAGGAGCTTAGTCCAATGTCCTGGTGTTATGTAGAATTAGTTATGTTAATGAGGTGAGTAAAGTCTGCCTCATGTACAGAAAGTACAGAACCAGGCTTCAGATCTCTAACAACACAGGAGACATTACCTCTAGCTGCTTCATGGCAAAAGGAGAACCATCTTGCTTTAAGTTCTATGCAATTTCTTCCATACTACTTGCTGAAAAAAGACTAGAAGAAAAAAGAGAGAAGTTAATAAATGAATGAACTGCTTCAGCTTTCCTCTTCCCTAGGAACCCTAACACAGAAATTAGAGCATAACCAGGCTTTTCTTAGCAATGTGTTCCCTCTTGTTCACTTTCAAGGAACTCATTTGACAGCTATCTCCTCTTAGCATTTCACTAAACCTCCCTTACAAACTCTTGGTATTTATCCAGAAGCTTTCATTACTACCAGCTTTATATTTAGAACACACCAAATCTCAAGTATTTAATATAATGAGGGAAGCATTTAATGAGCTTCAGATAAAGCTCCCTAAAAACAAAAAAAGTCATGTGATTTCTATCACCTTATCTGATACTGGATTTAACTTCATGTTCTTGACTCAAAAGGATAGAAAATAAGGCAGGCTGAATACCTGTTAATCTTCTGCATATGTTCATCAAGCACAAACTGCTTCTCTTGATCAACTTTGCTCTGTTTCAAAAGCAAATACATCTTTTTAGTTGGTTATTTTTAGGCTGAAAAGCTCATCAGTCCTAAAAAATGTCAATGCCTTGTGGTACAGAACTATCCTATTCCTGAAACACTGACATTTGTAATGAATTACAGTTCTGCAGTGGGATTAAATGAACTTGTCACTTTGTCTTGTGAATGAGGAGATGCCACCTCCCAATGCAGAGCTTGCTCTCAGCTACTCTGTAGGTGTATCTTGTACACAAGTAATCATGGTTATTCTAGCAGTATATTTCTATCAACTAGATTGAGAAAGTATGGATAAATCTACTCCAAAGCAGTTTCACCTGAAGCTGAGAAAGCTTCCTGCTCATTTCAGCTCTGCTAACTAACAATAGAGAACCTCCTGTTCCATTCAGAGTCATCTTAGAGCTGCCACAGAGAATCACTCCTACCTCACAGCTCTCTATCCTGTCACAATTATCAGTGCTACTATGTCAATTAGCTGATCCCATTGATTTTTCTAGTTAATTTCTGTCCATGAACACAGCAATTCCAAGACAGAAATAACAAGAGTAGACACTAGTCATTTTAAAGCCAAACAACTAGACTTTGAAGACACTGAATTCTGATTTGACTTCACAAGTTTCCTTTCTTTTGAACTAGAATGCAATGCACATTAAAAGAGCTCAAATAGCCACTGAAAGGCCAAACCTTTTTCTTTTCGTGCCCATTTTTATATGGGGCTAATATAAATATTAATGATGTATTATCAATACAGTTACATTCAGATCCAGATATCACAATGGAGAACTAAGGGTTTATCTACTAGAAAAGCAGCAATTCCTCCCCCTGAAAATATAGCTTTAAGACCTCAGATACTTCCCCTACAATCTTTCTGGACTCTGCTACTCCTTACCCCTGTGCTTATTCAGCCTTCCAAATCTGGACTGCAGATGGTCTGCATCAAAATAAAGCTCAAATCTACATCAAATGCATCAAACTAGCCAAACATTCCTTCAAATCCAAAAAAGAGAAAGTTTCTGGGATGGAAATAGAACATCCACTTCCCAGGGAGCAGCAGAACATTGAAGAACTGGCACTACAACTTCAATTTCCCATCCTGTACAACTCCTAGTCTGCTAGTGGCTATTTGGGTTTTTGTGCCTTCTGTGAAGGGTGCTAGAAAACCAAGAAAAACAGAGGAAAAATTCAGCAGCAAATGTATTCATCTATTTTACCTATTCATCTATTTTACCTATTTCTATATCTTACAGAGTACAAAGAGTATGGAAAGCCATTCTTTTTGAACCATAACCCAATCATCAGTAGCATGGATTAAAACAGAAATAGTATTTAACATCTATTTACCAGTTCTGCTTGATTTCAGTAAGGGATCAGATTACCTTCACTTGGTAAGAGTTCAGTAAGTCTGCAATATTTTCTGGGGAAGGAGATTTCAGTGCTATCAGCTCTTTCTCTAAGGCAGGCAGCTATTAAAAATAAGGTTGAATTGCAAGTGAATAAAACAAAATGTACTTAATGAATTATTACTTCAGGAGTAGTAGTACTATTTATATATGTATATATGTATTTATATATGTATATATAAAGACTCTCCCAACTTATGGATAGATCTTGAGGTACCAAGGAAACAACACAAAGAGGCAGAGGGCACTTTTCAGTCTTGAACCATCTGAATTTCCTTAGGTCTGCAGGGATCAGCAAAGAGCTCTGCTTCCCAAGCAGACTCCCCAGTGCAGTAAAGGAGCCTGAGAGGGAAGAGCAGGAGCCTGGCAACCATGCTATGCTCAAAATAGTACCTAAGCAGCTCCACAAGGATGCTCATGGGTCTTTAGACAGAGAAGAGCAAGTCATTGTCTCTCCTTCACTTAGGAGAAACAAGTGACTGGCATTGATTTTAACATTTTTACAGCCCCTATAAGAAACACAGAGGATATCTGTTAAGGAGATTGCTAAAGAACACATCAAGGATGTGTTACCTAGATGAAAAACTTGGCTGTTGTCTAAATCATCTCTCATTTCAGACACTTGTCTCAATTGTACAATGATTCTAGCAACTTCAACAGCAGAATCATGAAGACAACAGCAACGTTTTGCTCCCTCTTCCAAGCCAAGCTGTCACTAGCTGGCAAGTGTTAAGTGATGACAGCTTGAGGGGATCTTGCCCTCTCCATCCACACTGTGTGGCCAGCTAATAGAATTGTGCCTCTGCCTCCATTCCAGTTGGTAAAAGTGTACTGGTGTGCTACACAACTCCAGTTTGTCCTGATGGTTGTGTCAGGCTGTGCCCTTGCTAGCACTGCTGAGCAGCTTACCTTTTCAGATTCTACAAAATGGGTAGCAATGCCAGCTTGGAGCACATCTCTTCCTTTCAGCCTGAATCCTGTTAGTGCAAGGTAATAGCCAAGCTTTCCTGAGAGCCTTGGCAAGAAATATCCTCGACCTACATCAGGAAAAAGGCCTGTAATAAACAAAAGAAAAGAAACTTTTATTATGATAAGAATATCAAACAATGCTCAAGTGCCTCTTGCCCAGCAAAGTTAATGAACACATTTTGGAGCTGAGAATTCATTAATAGGTCAACCATACGAAAATGTAAATAGGAAAAGACATGAAAAATACACCAACAAGCAAGAAGAGACTCAGAAAGCACTTGCCAAAGCAGAGATATTAACTGGGTGGATTAAAGGTCTATGTCAGGAGTTTAAATGGAATTCTGACAGAAGGGAGTGACTTTTCACTAGCTTAATTGCTTTCAGTTAATGGATAAAATATGGAAAAACTCTATTACAAGTATTTTAAGATAGGGGAAATGAGTGCTGCCTGAATATTCCTCCCCCTTAGATACAATGAAGAGGAGGTTTCTTTCAGACAGCTTCTGTTCAGTGTTTTCCTCTTCCTGATCATCTTCATTGCTGCCTTATCTTCTCCCCCATCTCTCAGCCTCTGGTTCCCTCTTGGCCCTCTCACAGAACCACAGCATGGTAGGGGTTGGAAGGGACCTCTGGAGATAATCTAGTCCAACCTCTCTGCAAGAGCAGGAGAACCTAGAGCAGCTGGCACAGGATGGGCTCTAGTTGGGTTTGGAATATCCCCAGAGATGGAGACTCCAGCAGCTCCCTGGGCAGCCTGGGCCAGTGCTCCAGCACCCTCAGAGTAAAGAAGTTCCTCCTCATGTTCAGCTGGGTGCTAGTTTGTGCCCATTGCCTCTAGTCCTGTCCCTGGACAGCACAGAACAAAGACTCTCCTAGTCCTGCTGCCTCTAATAGATTACAAAGCTGTTTTCAGGAGCCATTTCCTATCAGTAAACAGTTGTAATAGTCTACACAGCTCTCCTAAAATGTCTTGTTGGCACACTTGAAAACCCCTAAGCTGTATTAACCCTAATTGATCACTTACCACCTTCTTCATCTTCACCTACAACCCCAGCTCCTCCCTTCTTTTTCATCTACACTTACTCTGCATTTTACCTCCTCACTTTGAGCACTCATACCTATGATGCTGATGCCAAGACTGTCATTTTGTTTGATGTGTCTCTTCATCTTGGATGTCCTACTACTGCAAACAAAGAAATACTCGCTCATTTCCAACTGAAACTTCTCTTACACATGCCCTCCAGAGCAAAAAGGCAAGAACATTCTTCTCCCCACCCACCAAGACTGCAACAGCAACAAGCTCTTCCTCTTTACTGTAATTAAAATACCACTGCTGATGTAATATTCTCCCCATGCTCCAGTAAGTTTCCAGAGGAAAAGCCATCTTATCTTCCTTTTGGGATCTACAGGGCCCTTCCACAAGGCCACAGAGAGGGAAATAAGTTCTAAATCAACCATGAAATTGATTAGCTTAAATTCCTTTAGAGGCAAATAAAGCTAAACTGAATGAAGGTTTCTTTAATTATGTAGGAATTTACAAACAGGATTATTGAAGGTGTAACTAATCCACTTTAAACTTACTTGGTTGCATACACACAGTCTGCTCTAGCTTGTACTGTAACCTTTTCAAGGCCCCTGTCTTCCTTTCTTCTTACCATTTTATTCCTGTATTCATTGTAATTCTCTCAGTAATGGTTCCCACATGTTTCTGCTTGCTGCAGGGTTTCTCTTAATGTATTCCATGGACTTTGTAGGTTTTTTTTCCCTTTTGTGATAGCACTTAAATCCTTACATAAATAAGAGAAGAACTGAATGTCTGCTGGCCTGAGCAGGCCAAAAGCCTGTGCCTGGAATGCTGACTTGCAGTCTGTGCTCTGGGATAATACAACACACAATCCCAGCAGGGTGAGGGCTGGAAGAGACCTCTGGGGATCATCTAGTCCAGCTCTCCTGCTCCAGCAGGCTCACCCACAGCAGGATCACCTCCAGCTGGGCTTGGAATCTCTCCAGAGAAGGAGATTCCACAAGCTCTCTGGGCAGCCTGGGCCAGGGCTCTGCTCCCTCACAGCAAACAAGTTTTTCCTCATGTTTAGATGGAACTTGCTGTGTTCCAGCTTGTGTCCATCACCCCATGGCCTGGCCCTGGGCACCAGTGAGCAGAGTCTAGCCCCATCCTCCTGCCCTAACCCTTATTCTTGGCAAGTCTGAGGACACAAAGAGTGAAAGTTTCAAGCCATGAGGGTGATAATCTGTTCCAATACTTGCCTATTGCTGTTTCTGGCATTGCAAAGAGTGTCTTTTCTGTAGCAACTCTGAATTGTCCATGGACTGAGAGGCCAACTCCCTGTGTGTGGAGCACAAGCAAAGGACACAGTTAGAAAATGACCAGCCAAAAGACACCAGAACCATAAGCATATGCAACACACCTCTTGCTTTGCTCTAGAGTTTAATAATATTAGGTTTACCATGCACACCTCAATAAAGTATGAGGCCTTTTATAGTTCAAAGACTACTAAAGCATCATGCTACCTTCATGATTCAGTTGCAATAGCATTTTTGTGCTTTAAGAGATTGCTAAGTCATGTAGAGGATTAACTTTAAAAAACCCATTGGTAACAGCAGCAGCAATGTGACCTCATTTTCTCCATTAGACTATCCTTTAGACATCCTTTTGCTCTTACCCTAGCTCTAATTTTTGCACATACTTCAAACCACCAGCCAAAAAAATACCAATACAAGAGGAAACAGTCTCAAGTTGTGCCAGGGGAGGTTTAGGTTGGATATTAGGAACAATTTCTTCCCTGCAAGAGTGGTTAAGCATTGGAAGAGGCTGCCCAGGGAAGTGCTGGAATCACTATCATAAAATCATCTATCATAAAGTGGTGGGATTTTTTTCCTGGCTTATTTTCTAGACAATCAAAAGTTTAAGGCCTCAAATTTTCAGCTTGAGGATAAAGTAACAAAGATTAGAGTGTGAATCCCTAAAGAGAGCTTCTCTTCCAAGCTTGTTCATTTCTACAGTGATAAAAATAAGTGTAGAGGTTTAATAATGAAATTTGAAAGAGGTAATTTTCTTTTGAAAGCAGTAATTAAATCAGATTTCACTCTCTGAAGTCCTTAAGCCATAACTGGATTTGTTTTCTAGATAGCCTTCACCTTTTGTAGTATAGATAAGAGTTCCATTTTAGATGTGCATTTAAAACACTAAAACTGTATTTCCTTCTTCTTCACTATGAAGAAAATGGTGCAAATATGTCCTTCCTTCTTTGAAGATCATTTCTAAACAATCCAACATGAAGACAAAATTAGGAGTGAAAAATGAGTGAATGCTCTGAGGACACAAACCCCAGGAATTTATTCAACTAGTGGTTCTTTTTAACACATTCACTGTATGTGTTTAACCTTCTCCATCTAATCCTGAGGACAGATGAGTTTAATAGCATGCTGTGTAAAGAACCAACTCTTCTAGTCAGAAGTCTAAATGATATTGCAGTTGATTTGTTTGTAATTTAACTGAAATCTCACACGGCTAGGAGGTCCTTAACACTATTCAAATACCTGCAGTTGGGCTCTGCTCACCAAACACTTCCATCATTTACACATCCAGGCCTTGATGCTAAAATATCTTTATTAAAATACACTATATCCTGCACTGTCAGACTCCTACCTCTCACTGTCTTAAAATATATACTAAAAATAATAGCTTCCTTCAGACTTTTCCAAGAAAAGAGATTCCTATCATGAATCAGCCTTGGCTTTTAATCCAGTTTATCTTACTACTGGCATGAAAGATTTTCTTTCACTGACAGCTGAATGTTTGAGCTTTGTAAAGGACACTTAAAAATGAAACTAGAAGTTTAGGGGTTAAGCCAATCAATTTCAACAATCTCCCTGTAGGGTTCCTATATGATAGATAAGAGCAGGAATGGTGGTCTGACAAGGGATTAATGGAGAGAGATTGGCTATGAAGGTGTTGGGTTACACATGACAGATTTATTACTACTTAAAACAGAATAGTTATGATTAGTGGACTATTATTAGTAGACACCCCAAGGAGGCACAGAATATTTACAGGTGGTTTGGTCTGAATTCCTCCACAAGCTCCTGAAAAAGCCAGTAGACTATCTGAATTTTACTCCCTATACACATAATGCCATCTTTCAGAAGTCATTATGTGCCTGTGTATAGAAAAATTAGCATTGACTTCCGTTTTTTTCTAGTTATGAATACAGAACCTTATTAAAAGTATTTTTCTAGTGAAAAACAAATTGCAGATAGATGGAGAAATAGAATAGAACTGCTATAAATGTGAAAATGTAGCTAGAAGACTGTATTATATGAAATTGAGAATGACCCATATGAATAAATCAGAGAACTCATCACATCTAGGAAAGTTACTAAGAAACTGAGAAGCACAGAAAGGACAATCAAGATGCCCTTCCTGAATGGTATAGGTAAGCATCTGCTCACATACAGAACAGCAAAACCACACCTCACACTTGTCTAGTTACCAAATAAAAGGAATACAACAACAACCTGAGCATAACACAACCAAAGGGCAAATATATCTGAGTAAAGATGTGTAGAAATAGCCCAAGGTGCAGAAAAAATATTTTGGAAAGCATCAGTTGGCAAAGTGAGTGAGTGGAATCGATTGAGGAAGCAGCAGGAGCTTATAGCTGTGTAATAGCCAGAATCACTGATCTAAGAGCATTTACCCCCTGCATCCAGAGACAGCACATCTTAAACTGAGTCAAAATTAATCTCTGTCCATCAGGAATGTTATGGAGCACTCCAAAGAGTATAATCCATTTTTATCTGTAGCTATTAACAGACAAGATGACTTAGTGAAGCAGAGCAAGGCAGCAGAACAGCTCAATCTGGACTAAGAATATCAGTTTCTTTGGTGGTGACATAGAAATCAACTACACACACAACTTTTTCTTTGTCCCTCTGTTATCACCTTAAAATGTAGCTACTGCAAGAAATCTCTCTGTCCAGCTCTCCAGATCTTAACATCTGCAGCCAAGTGGGAGGCAACCTGGTTCTGCAGCTTGCACCCACACACAATTAAGCTTTGAGGTACTCACACTGCAGACAGGGCCATGCAACAGAAGTGTATTTCAAGAGAGGCCCAGTTATTGAGGCTGACAGGAATGGACTGAGGGCATTTTGTAATGATGTTCTATTTCTCAGGAAAAAGTGCTTAGGAAGTGTAAGGCTGATTAAAACCAAGTGGAGGAGAAAATGAGCATTCAAATTCTTCTGGAAATGAGAAAAATTAGAATTATGGAAGGATGGAGAAGCAGGCAAAGATCATTCTCCTCAGAGCTTTTTATTCCTTGATCTCTGGGAGAGGGAAATAATGAGATTAACTCTCAGTGTAAGTCCAGGCCTAGAATTAGAGGGAAAGAGTGGAACTTTTAGCAGAGAGAGTCTGGTGTTCAGTGGAAAGAACAAATCTGTGCAGTAACCTGCAATGCTAGGAAACAGTGCAGGGGTAGGAAAGCTTTGCATGAAGCCACAAATAAAGCCTCCTTTAAACATGCACAGGTTTCAGATGAAAAAAAACAACAATGATCTGGGAAGTAAAGCTTAAGTTGTAGCTTAAGGAAGTTAAGCTCCAGGTTTAGTCTCAGAGTAGACAAGTGAAGTTTGCTCTGTGATGTGATCTCTGCCATTGCATCATGCAGGAATGGAAAAACATTGTGTAATTCTAAGTGTAATACGATTGTCTATCATCTACATCTGTGCAGTGTACATTCAGGAAGTCTGCCTTTATTTCTGGGTGTAAAGTATGTGATTTCTGCTCCTTTTCACAGCACACATTAAACAACTCAGTTTGTGTAGAGTTGGGCAAGGGAAGGGAGAGGAATTTTATTCCCTAGTGCTTTATGATGAGCCCTTTAGGGACTAACATCCCATGTCAATCACTGACTATGCAGTGGCTTGGGGTTTTTTTTGTTGATATGAAGAGCTGCTGATGTTCTAGTCTGATTAGCTCCAAAATGAAGTGCACCATTTGTCCCTAGGATCAGACTCAGGAGCTTAGCAGGAGGAAGACCCATGTGCCAGATGGTAAAGAGAGTGTAACAGCAGCAAAAAGAGAATCAATCCTTCCTCAGGATTGCCTCCGCATTGTTTTGTCCAACATCCTGTATTCCAAAAGGGAAGTGGTACACAGGTGAGACTTGTTTCAAAGTGCAACAAATAACTCCTTGCAGATTCTGTGTTCTACTTCACAGTAAAAGCTGCCTTCAGCTGGGAAGCACTGGCAAGAAACCAGGCCACAAGCATCTATGTAGTACACATCCCTGAGTTTCCAGAGGGAGGGGGAGAGAGAGCTGCAAAGCAGCTTATCTAGCTTTAGCATGACTTGTACTTCAGGGCAGATTTTTAGAGCATAAATTAAACCAGAACCAAAAAGGTTTGTTGCAGAGCATGATGACTGACAGGAGGCATGATGTGTTTATGAAAAAGGAAGTCCCCAGAAGCCCTGACATTTCTAAGTTCCAGCTTCCTAGCTGTAAAAAAGTGTTTGAGGGTAATAATGTCCATTACAGAAGTGCTGTGTAATGGAAAATAACCATTTTTTATTAGCTTTTCTATGCTGCAGTTAGTCACCCAAAGCACATTATATGTATATTATTAACTAATAAGCAGAATTTCTGTATTATTTATTATTATTTGTAGTAAGAGCAAGTGAATAGGCTGCCCAGGGAGGTGGTGGAGTCACCAGCTCTGGAAGGGTTTAAGAAACATTTAGATGCTCTCCTTAGGGCCATGGTAGTGATAGGGATGGTTGGACTTGATGATCTTAGAGGTCTCTTCCAACCTCAATGCTTCTGTGACTAGTTGTTTGTTCTGTGAGCAGTATCCACTTCATGAATGCACAATCCTCTAATGAAAAATTATATCACAAGGAGCTAAAAAAAGCTGAGATTTTACAGATAGAGGTTATTCTAATGTTTCCTAGTTTTTGAATGTTAAGTCTCAAATGCTTTAAAAGCTACATGCACACAACTGGTATGAATACATCCTAAAAGCAGATAAAGAAACAGATGGAAAGACATACTCCAATGTGGAGGAGAATGCGGACCTTCTCCTGCCTGAGGAATATCAGAAGTCACCTAACTGCAAGTTAAACATTCAGGTAGCAGCTACAATTATTACAGCCTATTATATTTGTCTGACTTCTTTTTCTGCACATTAACAGCTGATAGTCCAAGTGGGATCATGATGAAATCAAGCAGTCAGTTGTCTTTACACCTCCCACCTTCCTCTTTCAGTCTTCACTTCAGCTAAACACATTGAAATGCCAATATTCAGGGGGTTACAAAGTTTTCACTTTGGTTTTAGCTCTAGGCTCACAACTTTTATTTAAATACTTGATGTGGAAAAGAAGCACCAAACATCAGGTGCTGGGTTCACAATGATTTTGTTTCCCTAGTCTGCAAGAAGAGATAGATAGCAGTGCCAGGGAACTTGCTGCAAATGAAAGACTCTGTCTGCCTCATGTCTATCCCCACAGAGAGTGAGGGCAGAGCCTTCTCTCCTTCATCTACATCACTGGGAACTGGGTTTGGTAGTGAGCAGATTCAAGCTGTGGATCTCTGAGACTTTCCCTCTCTTTCCTCCTCCCACCTACTGCAGTTGTAATTCAAAGACTAAGTAGTCTGGGGATAAAGAATTGTAGTTGTGTTTTTTATCTGCAGCAGCACAAAAGGTGTGGTTTTCCTTACACTGCTTTGGTCCTGACTATAGAACACCAGGCAATCAAAAAATAACTCCAAAACCCCTCCAAAAATTTACATTTAAAAATACATCATTTAAATTCAGCGTTGATGTTCACTTTTTAAAACATATTCTGGAACAAGGCAAAGAATTGCACATATGTTGGTAGTGAAGGGAACATTACAGCCACACAATCAGGATAAAAATGGGGCAGGATAAGGACAGCTATTGCTCAACTTCAGCTCCTTTGTGTGCTGGAATTCTATTGACTAAAATATGTAACATACAAGCCACTGAAGATATCACTACCCATTGACTTGATGAGAAATAGTAATGCACTAAAAACTGTTGCTCAAGTGTAAGTTTAGCTGTTTGTAACTCTTTTGGTTGAATCCCCATGCTGCCTGCAGCAAGCTTCTAACAACACTGATCAAGAAAACAGCAGATTCATTTAGCTGTTTGCTGTAAATGACATTTCTAGGCTCAGTAAACTCCCTTAAACTTGTACTGTGTATCTCAGCTCTCATTTTCTTTGATGAATGTGGTGCTGATCTGGCAGAGCACTCATATATAGACAATATCTTATCTAAGGGAACATAGAAGCATGCTAATAAATAACCAATATATTAAGTAAAAAAACACTGACTGAACATCTTCTCCTCAATACCATTTCAATTTAAGGAGCTTAGAAAAATGGAGGGTGCAGCTGATACTTTGAATATTGAATTGGGAAACTTTTTAGCTTTCCCCTATTTATTCCAAGCAAGAACTTCAAACAAGTAAGAAACAAGTGACTAGGAATATGCTAAAACAGGAATAGGCTAAAGCAGCATTACTGAAGAAGCTTCTAGAATTAGAAAGCCTTTTCTGAATGTTGGGAGGTAAAATTTCACAGCTATGCCAGGCTAAAATTGACATGAAACCATGGCAAACTACCTCCAGAAAAGGAGGAATTCAAATGGACAAGTCTTTATTGATGAAAGGAGAGTAAAAGCTCCAAAGAGAGAAGTGTTCTACTTTTTCCTGAGGATTAAAATATCATCCTTCCTCAAAAGTCTTAAATCCTTACTAAGAGAAATAGACTTTACATGATGTAAACTTCAACTAAGCAAATTTCTGCCTGAAGACTTACACATCAGGTCTGGAGATCTGATTTACAAGGAGAAGTCAGATTCCTCTAACAATGTCAGCTTCTGGAATCTTTTGCTGTAAATGAAGTGGCACTTGCACACAAAAAAAAAAGAAGTAAAGCTAAATAGTAGTTACTCAGCTCCCTCTTTTACTGCAAGGGGAAAAGGTGCAGTAATTTGGACTCTTTAGTCCAGAAGGGAAGCTCAGTTAGATGTAGGACTACTGCCAAACCAGATTAAAATGACATTGTCACTCAGAAAGCAGCATTCTAGAAATGCCTCATGTTTTGAACTGCATTGTTTCTGAGGCTTCCACACACAGAGCAGTTTACTCTGTAAACAAACCAGGGTAGGTGCTAGCACTAGGAAATGGAAGGCACAATCCTCTGAAAGCACACTAAGAGTAACCACCAGTTTGCAATCAAATTGTGAGGTCCTACAGAAGCTAATCTTTCATGAAGTTTTCTTTGCTATTTGTCATTGTCTGCTTGGATGATGAAATAACCAGCATTTCTGGTCATTTCCAGATCACTTCTTGCAAAGGCAAACACTTGGAAGGGCAAGATCAGTGCTCAAAACCCATCTCACTTTAGAGACCAGACAGAAACTAACCAACTGAAGAGAACTTAAGCAAGCAAAATCAAATTTAGAGGTTACAAGTATATTTGCTATGGAACAAAGTTGGTCAAAGGTAAGTGATATAGAAAGGTACTGTGATGGAAGTTTATTTTGGCCTCCTGATGTTTTGAGAAGCTGCTCTTTGTGACAGAATATCTCTGGAATATATGGAGGGTAATTATTCTGCTCTACTTGGTGCTGATGAATCCTCCAGCTGAAATATAGTCTGGTCTCTGGTAATGAACTGTAAAGTACACAAACTGGAGAGATTCCAGAGGATTGCAAGAAGACCAAGAGACTTAACCTACAGTAAAGGCTGAATAACTCTCCTTATCCCTATTAAAGAGAGATGGCTAGGAGCAAGGAATACAAGGATCTCAAACTTCTTAGAGAGCTGTGACTAAGACAGGAATATATTGCTTACACATACTAAAGACTTGGATTAGACATTAGGGAACTCTAACTTGAAAGAGTAACTAAGCACTGGGTTGGGACAGCTGGAAAAACACAGGCTATCTGCTGTTGGAGAGTTCTGAATGCATTAGGTGAAAATCTGCTAAGCAATCATCTAGCTATATTTAACCTTCCTTCAAGTGCACAAGAAGAATCCTGAGGCTGCTCTCAGCTCTAGACTTCTGTATAGTCTAAAGCTTGACATACTTGATGTTACTACTTGAGTGACTAAGCCAGCCTCAAACAGGACTCATCCCACCAGGTTTCACTCAGGAAAATCCCTGGGAGTGGGCCAAAGCTTCTAGCTCACCTTGTTTATTCCTCATGCTGCCTGTATTAGTGTAAAAAGAGGTGTGGTTCATTGTGGTCAACACCCCATGAAACAATTTGAGGGATAATCTTGATAAATCTGTAATTTACTAAAATAAATTTAGCAAACATACAGTGTAAGAGGTCAGATTAAAGGATTAGATCCTTGGTTTCATTATCCAGAGCCAAGAATTCCTGGGTTTGAGCAGGCAGTCTTTACTCATCAGTAAGAAAGTATTTTGGAACCTCTTTTTGCTTTATTAATAATGAAACACTTGAGCATTCAATAATGTTAGATGATAGGTCTGAAACAGCAGCAAATAGCTTTTCAGAAAGCCCAAACCCAACTGCTAGAGGCCTTCCTGAAGATCAAGCCTATCTCATGGCAATAAAAAGCAGACGAACAGGGGGGTGAGTGTTATTACTGATACTGGTTATTTAGCAGCATGCTTCTGGAATAAAGCCTAGCTCAGGAAGTTTATGATGCTAAGGAAAAGGGTACTTTGTACACAGCATCACAGGTTCCTCCTTAAACTAAAAGCAATTGAATCAGAGACTTGCCAGGGTTGGAAGGGACCCTGAAGATCATCTAGGGCCAACCCCCCTGCCATGGATCTCACTAGAGCAGCTTACTCCCAGCCCCAGCCAGCCTGGCCTGCAACACTGCCAGGGAT
The DNA here is from genome assembly GCA_013396975.1 of Bucco capensis. Classification (NCBI taxonomy): domain Eukaryota; kingdom Metazoa; phylum Chordata; class Aves; order Piciformes; family Bucconidae; genus Bucco; species Bucco capensis. The sequence goes on along the minus strand of VWZO01021453.1, from coordinate 189,274 downwards.
GGATGGGGCTGCCACCACCTCTCTGGGCAACCTGAGCCTTTGCTCCAGAAAATGATGTACTTCTGCTTTGACTATATGCCACTCAAGTTTGAAGTATACTTTGCACAAGGTTAGTGCAGTGACCTGCACCACATTCATTAACTTCCAAAGCCTATGCCCTGTATTTCTGGGGTTTTTTGGGGGGGTTGTCAAATATTCATTCTGAATTCTAAGCCAATCACCTGAAAGCCATCACTCCTATCTGTCTGGCATACTTTATTTTAAACCTGTTTCAGAGCTAAATATATTTTGATTAATCCTTTTAGTCTGTCAGAGAGAGTATCTGACACAGTCAGCCCTACTTAAAACCACAGATTTAGGCTGAGCTTATCAAGCACACACACCACGATCTCCAAAGAACTCTAGATTTACTGCTCTGAATAAGTACTGAATAAAACACAAAGGAAATAATACATTTATTTTGAATATCAATTTTTGCTGAACTATAGGAAGAGAGACAAAAAAGGTGCAGCCAAGAAGCTCCAGAGCCCCATCTGTTGGCTCTCAGGAAAGCCAACAATGCTGGAGGGGAATCAGCTCATTTTTTTTGCTACAATTCCAAGTTTTACTATCAAAACCTACACTATCTGTGCATCAATAGCAACTTTTACTAGCTAAGCACGCAAGAACTGAATTTTTAATACACTTGTGTGGCTTTTAATTGATTTTAAAATAGAACAACAGAGCATTCCATGTGTACAGTGCTACTTTTCTGAGCAAGACTGAGACTAAATTGCTTGCATTTTCATTGGTAGATAAAGGGTCTATAGTGAAATTGCTGTTTTGAGAGGTGTCCCTTGAATTTTTAAGCCCAAGCTAAAGCTGAGGGCTTGAATTTTAAAGCTTTTTAAGTGTATTTACTGTAGTTTGTAACTTTGTAGTTTGTAAGTGACCAATGTTTCTAGCTCCCACTGAATTGTAGGGACTAAGACAGCCAGATGTTGAGCATATGAAATAGAATCCTAGACTTGTCAGGGTTGGAAGGGACCTTCAAGCTCATCTAGTTCCAATCCCCCTGCCATGGGCAGGGACACCTGCCACTAGAGCAGCTTGCTCAGATGAAATATGACCTGGCTGTACTAAAAACACAGAACCCAGCATGTGAGTGATTTAAAACAAAGCCTCTAATTAGAGCATGAATAAAAGAACTCCTTTGCGCATGTGGTTCTAGTGAATAATCATAGTAGGCTCTTGCTCAGCATGGAGCAGCTCCCCTCTGGCTCTGCTCTTCTCCAGGCTAAACAGCCTCAGGGCTCTCAGCCTTTCCTCCTCCCAGAGACATTGGTTACTGGGCAGTTTTGTTCATTCTACTCCCTGCTATGGTGCAAATCTATTCATCAGATGTCAAAATGGAGAAACCAAGCATGGCATTGCCCTTTTAACTACTCGTTCATGGTGTTTAGAGCCAACAATTGCTGAAACAATCATTAGCACAGAGTATAATTAGCAGTGTGATGGAATTTTCTCTGTGTTGCTTTAGTAATAAGGTGTGGCATTGGGGGAGAAAGCAGGCTCTTTCAACTCAGGAGTACTGCAAAGGTGAGTAAGTAAATGCATTTCCAGATTATTTGTTGGAAAAACACATTCTAAGCATAGCTGAGAATGATATTTTTTTCCTATTTTTCAGAGAGTTGTCTTTTAATTGTAGTTTTATATAGTTCAATCTTTTAGTACACTTAGAGTGGAAAATTATATCACCCAAGGTGTTTAACTTACCCCTCCCATTGTAATGCCATCAATAAGTGCCACATATGGCTTCTTCCAAGTGCCTGGAAGAAAGGTAGAAAAAAAAAACCCCAAACTTTACTTTTTTTCAAGAGAGTGGGCCTGTAACTAACTGTATACATGACACATTTCCCCATCTTTATCTTGGTTTTTGAACAAATAAGCTCATGAATGAATGGGCTCTAGAAGCTAGTCTTTGAGCTCCATTTCTAGCAGCTCCACTGTGTATTTTTAAATTCCTTTTATTTTTAAACCCCAAACTTCTCAAGGATATGCCCTTGCAATATTTTAATAGACCAGAATAGTTAGTTGGAAGGCACCTACAGTCCTCTAGTCCAACTGCGATGGTAATACTAGTTTTTGCCCCCAGGTACATGAAACTTGAAACTATTTTCGTGATGAAAGCAAGAAATGTACACAACAAACATGCTAAAACTAGAAACTCTGCCCAATGGAGAAAAATACTCCTAGGTTCTTTACAACAAGCTAAGACAGTTAACTCCCAGCCTGAGCATTCATTTAAGCAGTTTATTTCAATGGAAAGATTTAACATCATTTGATCTTCTGCTTTCTGACTCAATAGTAATGATTTTCCATGCATCTATTTTCATCTCAGGTCTTCTCTGATACTTCTTAGTGCAGAACTGCACTGCCTGCATCTGAGACAATTCAACCAGAGCAGGACAATGGGATGGGGTAGGGAGCTATCATAAGAGCTTAAATAAATAAAAAAATCAAGGTATAAAAATGAGATGTGTTACACTACTGGTATTAAACCTGGTAAAAAAAACCAAACTAGTTCTATGGTGTTCTCACAGTCTTTTGTAGGTTAGCAAAGAAAGAAAGTGAATTTACACTCAGAGCCACTGTACTGCTTCCAAATTTGCTATTAAACATACCAATGGCATTGTTCAGGGTATATTCTTCTCTGAAGAAATCTTGAGCCAGTCTATCTCCAGCTTTTCCTGCATCTGTGATGGCTTAAGAGAAAAAAGAAATCCAAAGATAACTACAAGTTTAATGGAAAATAGGCCTCAAAAAGTAGTATCACATGATAACAGGGTTGGGTTTTTTTAGCAATCAAACAGCAACTTCATCCTGCTTTGTTTTATTTGAAAGAATTTGTTCAAACTTCAGTATGAGCACCAAGTTTCAAATCTGAGTCAATTCCATTATGCTGTAGACTCTGGAACCTCTCCTAATGTTTGGTAGTCTTGTGATATTTCCTATCCATATATTAATGAAAATCTAGGAAGAAAAAGGTAGAGAGAAGAACCCTCTCTTTCCAGGAACAACTGGCTGCTATTACTAGTTATTGATAAAACCTCATTTTTTACTCTTTTATACCATGTTTCAACAGCTGTCTGCTGACAACTTTAGCATCTGCACATCAGGGTGACATAAGAAGTCAGCACAAATAATCTTACTGTTGTGTAGCAAGTCTGTGTTTACCCTGAGTCACAGTAAATAAAGGAAATCAACACAAAGTAGTAGCTGCAAAACATGTCAAATGCTTAAGGGAGTGTAAGTCCTTACCTCTGATGTCACCCCCAGCACAAAAAGCTTTTCCTCCAGTTCCCTTTATAATTATTAGATAAGTTTCAGGATCTTGCTCCCAAGTCTAAAAAGAAGTAAATGTAAAAAAAACCCAAAGTACACAAGGTTAAAGACTGTGCCAAATATGCTTTCTGTCTGTAATTCTTATTTTACTTTTTCAAATAGCAAATGAAACCACACTGAAGTTTGAGAGCTAAACATCTTTCTGCTGTTCCTGTGTCCTGTTCAACCCTAATATCAAAGATTAGCAAAGCTGCCTCATGGATTTCAGCAAAATGCCTGTGCAGAGCTCTCTGAAGAAACGTAGCACCCCCTAAACCAGCCTGACCTAAATCTCAAGAGGAACACAATGCTAGGGCAGAAAACTGGGAATATGGAAGATATAATTACTATGTTTCAGGCCAAATGATGAGAAATGTATAAATCTATGGCAAGGAAAAGAGCATTCAATTGTTGATGGATTTTGTCAGAATGACTGCCATCAATACTAATCAAGGACTGGATCAAATCAGTTTGGGCAAGGATGTTTTGCTAGGCACAGAGACTATGGTGGGTCTTTTCTGAATGAAATACACTGGTACAAGACTTCAGCAGTGGCACTAAAAAAACAAAAGATCCCTTTTACAGGCTTTTTCCCCTCACTTAAACTATGTTTACATATCCCTTATTCAAGGAAGTGTACCCAGATAAAAGAGAGACAAGACATTCCTATACTTAAAAGCAACTGTACTTGAAGCAACTTCTGTACTTTTAAGCAACTGTACTTAAAACTAAGCCATCTTTTAAGGTTGTGCTTCAAATAAAGCCCAGTACTCAGCACTACAGTTTAAAGTGTTTCTTTCTTTAAAGTGCCTGTTCCTTCCCATCCTATAAAATCTAAGCTCATTAGCCAATGCACTCACACAGATTTTTTCATTCCTTAAATCAGTACACTCAGAAGTGCCAGAGTGAATTTTAACATGGGTTTCTGATGACATATGTGTAGTGGATGGGTAGAAGTGAGGCTACTAACCTTTATTTGTGGATAAATTCGTCGGACCATAGGAAGATTTAGTGCATTGAGAGCCTTGGGTCTATTCAAAGTGATTATTCCTGCACCTCCTTTCTTTTCCAACACCACTTCAGCTGTGGAATCTGTACTATTAGACATCTTCTGTCCATGCAAAACCAAACAAATAAAGTATTATCTCCTCAGTTAGATACCTTGAGTAACACACAAGAGTGTTTATGAAAACACAGTCTCAAAACTCACTGTTTAAAATCACAAAATATGCATTTTGGAATGGTATGCTAAGGCTTTCCCACTGTACTTCAAGGTTTATTTGCATTTCCTAACCAGTTCTTTGGAAACCATTTAATGTTTGAGTCCTCCAGAGTAATAAACCTCAGATCTAAGGTTTTGAACCACATGCTCTTTGACAATGCCATCTCAGTTCATTAAAAAAACCCTACCCAATAAAACACAAACCCCATGGCTCTTTCAGGCTGTCATTCTGAAAATACCTGTAATAATGATAACAATGCCAGTTCCCCTGCAAACCCAATATGTACACATCCCTTTACAAGTCATTTTTAACAGTAGAGAACAAATCACTATTTGTACTATAGTATTTTCACAACTGATTTCATACTCAGCGCTTGAATGATAATGTAATCAACATGCAGAAGCAAAACAGAAACTATGAAAGTAGATAAGGCCAAAAGAATTAAATTACAGTAATGATAAAAACTTGTTAAATAGGGGTCAAAATGCCTGAGCAATAAATGATAGCATTTAGAATCACTGTGAGTAAACATAAGTTACATGTGCTTTCTCAGGGCAGTTAAGAGTCCTAAAAGCTTCCAACTCCAAGTGCTGTTCTTACCACATGTTGTAATATTACTTGCAGTCTGTTGAATGGCTTCAGCCTGAAAAAGAAAATATTAGAAAGATAGCTAAAAATGTCAATCAGCTACAAAATCCCCCCAAAAAATCTGAACATTTTACATTCTCCTTTCTAAAGTCAAAGTCAATTAAGAGTACAATTTTGATATCAAAGCAGCTGGAAACTTCTTTGCTTACTAGTAAATAGCAGGTATCAAGGACAACTAGTGATGGTTTTGATGTGTTAGAAAGAGAACCTAGAACCTGTTAATTTGAGTAATGAGGCCGTCACTTATTAACGATCACTGTACTCTCTTGAGGAATGCAGTTTGGAGTTCAGACACGTGGCTCAGGTAAACAATAAGGAGCAACTTTCTCTTTCCAGCTACTCCAGAGCACAAAACCCTGTTACATGCTACAATTAACACGTTACATATTAACATGCCGCAGCTCTAAACTCCCCCAAATTAATCTCAGCCTGGCTAACCCACGCCTAAATCACATTTTGAACACATTTCAGGTGGTTCCAAGCCGGGGCCTGCCCCTTCGCTCCCTGAGGGGGGCGGCGCCGCCATTTAAAGCCCCTCAGCACTAAGGCGGGAAAGGGGGAGCGCGGGAAAAAAAGCTTCGCTGCGCCTCAGGGCCTGGCTATCGCCGCCGCCTCCTCGTTACCTGGGCAGAGGCCTCAGCACCCGGACCGCCATGGCGGCAACCGGCGCGGTCGATCGCCGTCATCGGGAAACCGGTACGACCGCCGCGGCTAGCATAGGGCGCATGCGCGGGGGGAAGCGGTCGCTGCGATGGGCTCCGGTCGGTTCAATACCCGAGACGCTGAGGGGCTCCTGTCGCCTCTGGTCCTCTCGGTGCCGGGCGGACCATGCCTCAGGATCCCGTTCACCCCCCTCTCCCCACCCCGCTCGCGGAATAGTCCTTTTCTAGTCAACGTGGCGACTAAAAGAGGCAGAAGGTCAGCCAGGAGACTTTAAGTAAGGCTGCAGGCCCCTTGCTTAGTAGCTATGTGAAGAGTTTTCCTTACCTTGACAGGATTTGGGGTGAAGCAGCGCTGCTCCTCGTCCTGGATGAGCCTGGGAGGTGGGAGGACATGAGCTGAGGCGAGGCCAGGCTAGGCTGTTTCTCTGAGGCAAATGATGTCTGTGTGTAGCAGTAACATAAACTGAGGTGGTTGGTAGCTAAGGTGGTGGCAGGCACATTGGCATGTTGCCCTCAGAGCTAAACTTTGTGCAGTGAAGCTGCATGCTGACAACAAACTGTTTGCAATAGCCAAACCAGTTGCTTAACTCCAGAGCTTCTCATTTCTCCTCATCGTTCACACCTGTGCTGGCCTCTTAGCTGCAGACACACAGGTTTGTAAATGAGGATTAACCTGCTTGCTGTAATGTAACATCCCACCAAAAACTGGTTATCCTAGAAGGTAAATACAGGGATTAGGTAGCTAGTATGGTTACAGCCCTGACAGAAGCTAGAGACAGATCTGTGAGCTTGAGCACAGCATGTGTTCAGCATAAAGATTCAGAAATTGCAACCAGAAAGTTACCATTTTTTAGCTGTACAAGATGAAGGCATGTGATAAGTAATGGAGTTTATAATTGGAGTCCATAATATTAAATTCACTTTTATTTCAGTAGTTATGTCAGACCAGATTTTTTAAGCTGACACATACCAGCGTGAGACTGATAGTGAAAAGTGTGATGAAACATGGAGTAAATTAGAAAGTAGGGCATCAGGTAGAAATGTAGCTTCATCATTTCTATGTAGCAAGTTCTTAGCACTGGCTGTCTTGATCATATTACTTAACAAGAAATAATCTTAAAACCCTGTAGCAAAATTATGTTGCTTGAACAAAAAAATAGCCCAGCTCTCAGAAGCACTTCTAGAGGAGTCCCCAGATGGCAACCTTGCTCTTTATTTCAAGTGATTCACTCCCAGCATAGAGCAGCAGCACCTATATTGGCATTTCCATTGCAGTAACTTTCAGGGTATATTAAATTTGGTTGCAAAATTCTTAATCAAACTACCTAGGCACAATAAAAGACACGGAACCTGTCTGTGTTTTGCAGTTGTAGTCATCAGTCTTGGACACTGTGAGTGGGAAAATAACAGAGAACAGGACATGAGGTGCTTTTGCAGGCATTGGGAGACTGCCTACTGAGAACTAATTAATTGCAGAATTCATTAGGTAATCTATACTTTTCAACCTTTTAGCTACAGATCCTGTCATCATCAAAGATGCAGCCTGTTAGTGTCATCTTGAGTTATACAGTCCTCTGTGCTGCTTTACAGCAAGTACCATGCAATTAAATCTAAACCAGTCTAAATGGCACCAAATGATCACAGTTGCCAAATCTGAAACCTTACTTTATATTTTAAAAATGATTTTTGAGTGTGAGATAAATCTACATCTCTCATCTAGGCAAAACTAAAATGTGGGGAGTTTAATAAGCAGATAACGTTTTTAGACTTCAGATCCTAGGTCTGAAAGTCTGTACATTTCACAGGCAAACAGAAACAATCTGTAGGGTGATCTTGGTGGTGGTGTCCTTGTGGAAAAGGAGGAATGAGCATGTGGAATCTAAGCTTGGGTAAGAACAGGTGGAGGTTGTTTGAAACCTCTGCAAAGCTCTTAATAAATTCCAGCTGCACATGATGCACATGGGCAAGGCTGAGATCAGGACATGATTGCATAGGAGGTCTGTTTCTGGAGTCCAAAATGGAAGTCAGTGGTCTGATTCATCTGATTTTAATCTAGTTTCCCTGCCTGGCTTCAGTATAAATAATAGTTAGACCCTTTCTTTGTTCTCTTCCAGCTGTATGTCTGATTTAGAAACAAGACATGTGATTAAGAATTAAAACTCAGCCTGAGAGAGAGGATGTGCCAGGGAGAGGTAAAAGCAGAACATTTACAGTAAGACAGGCAGCAAGAAAGCAATGAGCTGAAGCCAGCTAGAAGGGTTAAAGGCTTTCTTTAAAAAATTTTTATTTCTTTAGGTTAGCAAATATAATGCCCACTTAGAGGAAGAGGATCTAGGGAGCTACAGGCCTGTCAGTCTGGCAGATCATCCTGAGTGCCTTCACATGGCACATATAGGGCAACCAGGCAATCTGGCTTAGGAAGCATGGGTTTATGAAAGGCAGCTCCTGCTTGACTAACCTGATCTCCTCCTGTCCTATCTTCTCCCAAGTGACAGGGCAGTAGGACATGGCCTCAAGTTGCACCAGGGGAGATTTAGGTTGGACATGAGGAAAAATTTCTTTACCAAAGGAGTTGTCATCATCCCTGGAAGAATTTAAAAGCCATGAAATGTAGTACTGAGGGACATGGTTTAGTTGGTGATCTGGCAGTATTGGGTTAACAGTTGGACTCGATGTTAAAGGTCTCTTTCAACCTAAAGGAGTGGGGCCTGCTCATCTGTAAACAATGAAGTAACAGCAAGCGTTGCTTTGTCACAGCTACCTATTTCTTTCCACAGTGCTGGCACTGAATTTATGCTTCTTGTTCTCTTTAAATTCTTTCCCTTTAAAAAACAAACAAAAGGTTTCAAGAGGGGTTGGTGATGGAAGAGCCATACTTGAGCCTATTGTTCTTGAGCTGTTGTGCTTCATTTTAAAACATGCTGGTGATAGCTTAAATTCAATTTACCTACAGTTTTTTTTGGAGGTAGGTGTTAGAAAATTGCAGTTTTTTCACAGATAGCCATTTAATGACTGCAGGTAAGTCCAAAAAGAACTCAGATATCACCCTGCTTTTTAATATTCCTCCTGCACATCCCTTTAATTTATTTACTTTTTTTTCAGAGTGGAATATCAAAGTGAAAAAGTTTCCTAAGACGTCAATAGAAGACTTCTATGAGTAGCAATAGGAAAAAGATTGAAAAGAATGGAGTCACATGAGAATAACTGGAATGCAATGATCTTTAACTTTAACCTGGATGATATTGCTGTGAGCAGAGGGCTGCAAGAGACTGGATATACCAAGCCAGGAACTCAGGGAGTGTAAGTGCAATAGCCAGAAGGATAGGCAGGTTGTAATTCCTCCCTTTGGGGAAATTTCTTGGCAGTGTGTTCAGCAGGTTTGGAAAGAGAAAAGAAATTGCAGACTGTAGGAGGACTTTAGAACTGAGCAGATGTTTTGGGGTTTTGTTTCTGGGGTTTTTTTGGTTTCTTTTCCAGAAAAATATGTAACTTCAGGATGTGGGAGCTCCTTGTTCCCAAGAAGGAACAAGAAGGCAGCTCAGCTGCCTAGGGTATGCCACCTATATATCCCTAATTAATCATTAATTTGTACCTCTCACTTTCTTGCCTCAGAGAGCTCCTGGTGTAGTTCACCAAGACCAGGTAATAAATAGTACAAGTACTTCATCATGTCCTGTGCTCCTCTGTCCACGCTTGCTGTGAAGTTAATCTTTTACTGCTAATTTAACAAATAGCATCTAATTTCTTTGTGTGGGTAGTAACTGCATCCTTGCAGTGCACAAAGGTAAGGAAAAATGCCTCTGGGAAGGCTTGAGGAGCAGACGGGAAAAAAAATCCAGTTCATCCCTGCTAATTGGCTATTACTATACTGACAAGCAAGCCTCAGATTATTTTTTGCTCAGTCCAGTGTCAGGTAATAATACCTAGAACACCTCCACAGATGACACAGGTTCAAATTTCCTTGCCCCAGTGTGGACAGCTAATGCTAAAGGCTCAGGTCTGCATTGGAGAGTCTTTCATTGACATCAGGGAGAGTAAAAATAGGCTTCAAATAAGTGGCAAACTAATCTGTTTCTGCATTCTCTAATAGTAGGCCAGCCCAGGGAAGGACTGAAGCCCAGGAAACATGTATGTAATATGGAGAAGCATGTGTCCTTTTGTCTGTCACATGAGTAATCCCATGGGAACAAAGGGCTTTTGGTTTGAGGCTTTTCAGGTCGTGCATCTATATACCAACTGAAGTCATAGATTTGGGATGAAAGCACAGCTAATGGCATGCAGTAGTGAATTTCTCCTGTAACAAGTGTGTTACACTTGGGGAATATACCCCACCTTTTGTTTATTTTATTATTTTTACCAGTTAATTTGCATCTTATCAGTGGGGAACTAGATGTATTTGGAAAAGGATGAAAGCAAATCTATAATGAAACTGTGTGAGGGAAGCAGTTTCCATTTTCTGTTGGCCTCAGAGGGCACTGGGGAAAGTGTAGGAGTGCCTGAGTGCTGCTGCAGATGCTGCCCTGTCGATGAAGCCAGGAGAGAAGCCCCAGGCAAGGCCCATCCACCAGTGAGTTCCTCCCCTCCCACCACCCTGGCTTAGACTTAACCACTAGCGCTGCATCTACCCTGCCAGTCCCCTCTAGGGTAGACAGGACCCTGGGCAAACACCCTCCTACATCTTTCTTCCCTGCTGCCACAGCAATCTGTCACTCCTCCCTTCGAACCACCCTCCACCTACGTACAAAACCATAAGTGTAAGGAACGCCTTCTTCCCTTCCCCCTTCCCTCCCCACAGGTCTGTTCTTCGTGGGTGAAAAATGAGATCTCATCACCCCTGAGTTTGGCTTTGAGACCCAAGCTGTTTGCTGCCTTTTAGGACCACAGCTTGGGAAGGCTTTGCTCACAGATCTATTGTGTTAGTTTTTCATTTACGTATAATTGCACATGGGCGGGGGGGAAGGGGCTATTTGCTTCCCACTTGCTTTGATATGCCTCCCTTCCTAAGCCGGCTGCTTCCCCCTCTTCCTGCTCTCAGCCTCCCACGCATCCAGCGATGAGAAATGCTGCAGAAAACTGACCAGCTACCAACCCGCCCACCTGAGGAGGAGGAGCACTAGCAGCAGCAGCACATTTCTCTCTCTCTCAGCTTTTTAAACACAGTTAAAAAGAGCTGTAGCGTGGGTGGAAATAGCTGTAGGGAGTGTGTGTGGGAATGGGGCCAGAGGAAAGTGAATTTTTTGTTGGTAGGACAGTTAACTTCTAGTGGCCCAAAAAAAAAGTCTCCCAAGGATATCTTACTGCTGAGGGTGTTTAGGGTATATAATTAGTTCTTAAAGTTGAGTTTCCCAGGTCTGGAAAGGATGAAACGGAGTTTCTTTGTGCCTGTGATGGTACCGTGTGGCAGCCAGCACTCCTTGCTCAGGAAAGCTTGCCTTCAAGGCTTCAGGAGTCTGCTTAGCAAATGATATTTGTATTGCATCCTGTTGTGTCATCATGTCTCTTGTTCTGCTCACGATCTATGTGCTTGATGCTGTGAGAGTCAGAGCTGCCTGCATGTAGGAAGAGAAAAAGGCATGTGGTTTTCACACAATATGGGTCTGTATTTCGAAATACCATCCCTGTTGGACATCTTGAAATAGCACTGTCCCAGAATATCAGTTAATTCAAGGTTTACTCTAAATTTGGGCTTCTATAAGAAATTAAATTCCAGGTTATTTATGTGAACAGGATGTTATTTGAGGTGCTTGGCTTGTATTATGTGAAAAATAGCAGTGAAACTGGTACAGGAAAATAGGACTTGCAGGACTAGTGGTGTAGAGTGCAAAGTGCTACTGCTCTTTCTTAAGGAATCTCTCTGAAAGACTCCCAAGAACCAAGGGTACTGAATGAACAGCTTCCAGGTTCTGACTTGGTTTGACTTAGCTGTCTGGAATTAGATGCTCTACTTAGGGCCATGGTTTAGTGGTATGTTAGTGATAGGCATGGTTGGACTTTGATGATCTCTTCCAACCTTAATGAGTCTGTGAATATAGGTTTTACAACATGTAATCCTAATCAAATTTGTCCTAACTTTAGTTCCATGCATTCTTCCCAACCTAGAGCTCTACCCATAAGTTGATTTTGACTAGATTTCTGACCAGCATCAGACTTCTCATATATATTACTGATGCAGAGCCTTATTTCAGGATGTGGTCTGTAATGATTCAAAGAGGTGCTGTGACAGTCACTTAATGAACTGTGACTCTCAAAGTACAGGAGATTTCTAATAAATATTGCTAAGAGCATGAGTAGAAACCTCAAACTTGTTATTTGAATGAGTTTAGCCCTGTGAAGTAACTTTCTTTAAAAAAAAAGGGAGTGCACACTGGAGTACAAACTCCTGTCACAAGTCACCCTGCCTTACAGTTGAGACAGAGCAGTGTGCCAAACCCATTTCACAGGCCAGGACTGCACAGATAGAATGCACTAGGGAACTGGGCTCACTGACATCAGTGCCTTTCCCTCTGCCAGCTTGTCTTCTGTAGCTCTGGAGATTTTACCCTAGACTAGGAATGAAAAATGCAGGCATAATTCCTTACACTGAACAGCTCAAAAACAATGGAAGTTATGAATAAGCCTAATTAACACATTTGCCTGTGACAAAACATAAGAATCAGCTGATGGACTTATGTTAGCAACAGCCAGAACAGCATCAATGGAGATGGAACCTTAATGGAACTAATTATCCTGATGTTTTAAAAGACTTCTGAATGGTGATTAATATTTTAAATATAGCCTTACCACATTCCAGCAAATCTTATGGAACTCATCATCTACTGGAATTGTGTACCCACCCTGAGGACAAGCAATACTCCAAATAGTAAGTTCATGTCACTTGACTGATTTACTTTAAACCACGGCAATAATTCCTTTGTCAGTAGCATTTTGAAGCACTATTGGCCTGCTTGTAATTCTATCTTGCATTTAGCATTAACTTTAAAGGTAGTGCTTTTCATACCGTTTTTTGTATCAATGAATGTCATCCTGGCCAGGCTTCATGAATGAAGATCCAGGGGGGGCTCTACCCACACTTTTTCCAAGCGCTGCTGGCTGCAAAGGCCAATGCGAGATAGACGAGCAGTTGCAAAAGGCACAGCAGAAGGACTCCTTAGGAGGTAGAACCTGCAAGACCTGATTCTTTCTACACTGTCTTTTCTCCTCAAGAGTGATGCTGTGTGCCTTCTCAAAAACATCAGCTGCATTAAAAATAGTGTGTGTGCAGAGCTCCTGATTGGAGGCCAGAGGAGAGCAGTTAAGGTGAGCAATATGGCCAAGGCCGAGCTGTTGTTTCAGGGAGTCCTTGCATCTCCTCTTCGGGGCTCCTCTCTTGTGATAGCCAGTGGCAAGTTCCCCATAGAGCATGATCTTAGGGAGGCAGTAGTTCTTCATCCTGGAGATGTGACCTGCCCAGCACAGCTGCATTCTCAGCAGCATGGCCTCAATGCTTGAAATTGCTGCTTGTTCTAGGACAGATGGATTAGTCACATAATCTGTCCAATGGATGTTTAGGATTGTACGGAGACAGCGCTGCTGGAAGCGCTCCAAGAGTCGTAGGTGGTGGCAATAGATGAGCCATGATTCGGAACCATAGAAAAGAGTAGACAGCACAGTGGCTCTAGAAACATTTATCTTTGTACTTTTCTTCAAGTGTTTATTTCGCCAGACTCTTTTCTAGAGTTTTCCCAAAGCACTCTATGCCTTTGCTAGCCTATTGTCTATCTCTCTGTCAATCTTACCATCCGAGGAGATGAGGCTGCCTAGGGAATTAAACTGTTGGACTGATTTAAGCTCTGAATCGCCAATGATGATATGAGGATGATGAGAAACTTCCTGAGGTGCAGGTTGAAATAAAACTTCTGTCTTTTTTTAAGCTAACTTCCAGCCCAAAAAGCTCAGCAGTGGCTGCAAAGCAGGACGTTAAACGCTGCAGAGCTACTTCTGTATGGGCAACAAGGGCAGCGTCAGCAGCGTAAAGCAGCTCCTGGACAAGATGCTTTATGGGCTTAGTATGGACCTTCAATTGCCTGCAGCCTTGTTTCATGCCATTAGTTATTAGAAAGGGCTCAGAAAGTGCATCTCCATATCTGACTTGGCCATGCTGATTCTCATGTAATGAGATAATCATTTTAAGAAACTTGGGGGGACAACCTAAACATTCCAAAATCTGCCATAGACCATTTCTGTTCACAGTATCAAAAGCCTTGGTGAGATCAACAAAGGTTACACAGAGACCTTTGTTCTGTTCCCTACATTTCTCTTGCAGTTGTCTGAGAACAAATATGATGTCTGTGGTACTCCTGTCAGCTCTAAACCCACATTGGCTTTCAGGTAAAATTCCTTCTGCTATAGCAGGAATTAGTCTGTTCAAGAGTAATCTTGCCAGGATTTTACCTGCAATGGAAAGCAAAGTGATCCCACGGTAATTTGAACAATCTGATTTAGCTCCTTTCTTCTTATACAAAGTGATGATGACTGCATCATTCGTGATGCAGTCATCAATGAATCTACACCAGATTTAACATGCAGATTATATGCTTGTCTTGCCAACTACTGTTAGCCTGAAATTTCCCTCATATGATCTATTGTGGTAAAAATATTATTCCAGAAGCAATAAAAACCAAAACAAAACTAAACAAAAAAAACCCTGCCAAACATTTTTAATTATTAAAAAGCTTTTTTAGGAGCTCAGCCCTGTATGTAACACTTCTGTTGGCTTCTCCAATTTAGCTATTGTTCCCCTAGCATATCTTAAACCATCTGGTACCAAACCTTTCCTTCTCAGGGGTTGTAGTGAATACCTAGTTACCTCCTTTTGTTTCAGTCAAAATCCTAGTGAAATAAACACAAAAGCATCTGATGCTAATTGGGAGATTCCTGACAGTGCAGGGATTTGAGTGGGACAAGAGAGCACCTCAGATGTTTGTTTGAAGACTTTGTTGTTCTTCAGCAGGGCAGTTTGGCTGACAGGGACTGTTATTGGATGAGTGTGTCTGTATTCAAACTGTGCCACTTTACTCATCTGATGCCTCACAGAGGTATTAATTTTCACTTGAAAAGATCTACATGTGATTTTAAAAGTCAGTATTAAGAATATTTTTCAAATTTTCTTTCCATTCTGGAGTACAACTAAAACTGATCATAAAATAATGCCTTTGAAGAACGTTGCCTGGGGAAAGAGAGCTCATTTAATGCTGTGAATCAGTGTGTCTAAAGAAGGGCAATGAAGCTGGGCAAGGGTCTGGAGCACAAATCTTGTGAGGAGCAGCTGGGATTGGTTAGTCTGGAGAAGAGGAGGCTCAGGGGAGATCTTGCTCTCTACAACTCCCCAAAAGGAGGTTGGAGTGAGGTGGGGGTTGGTCCTTTCTTCCAAGTAACAAGCTACAGGATGAAAGGAAATGGCCTTAAGTTCCACCAGGGGAGGTTTAGGTTGGATATTAGGAAAAAATTTCTTCCCTGAAAGAGTGATTAAGCATTGGAATAGGCTGCCCAGGGCAGTGGTGGAGTCATTATCTTTGGAGGTGTTCAAAAAACATGTAGATGTGGTGCTGAGGAACATGGTTTAGTGGTGACTTAACAGTGTTAGATTAACAGTTGTACTCAATGATCTTGGAGGTCTTTTCCTANCAACTAATGTTAGCCTGAAATTTCCCTCATATGATCTATTGTGGTAAAAATATTATTCCAGAAGCAATAAAAAACAAAACTAAACAAAAACACCCCTGCCAAACATTTTTAATTATTAAAAAGCTTTTTTAGAAGCTCAGCCCTGTATGTAACATCTCGATTTAGCTATTGTTCCCCTAGCATATCTTAAACCATCTGGTACCAAACCTTTCCTTCTCAGGGGCTGTAGTGAATACCTAGTTACCTCCTTTTGTTTCAGTCAAAATCCTAGCGAAATAAACACAAAAGCATCTGATGCTAACTGGGAGATTCCTGACAGTGCAGGGATTTGAGTGGGACAAGAGAGCACCTCAGATGTTTGTTTGAAGACTTTGTTGTTCTTCAGCAGGGCAGTTTGGCTGACAGGGACTGTGTTATTGGATGAGTGTGTCTGTATTCAAACTGTGGCACTTTACTCATCTGATGCCTCACAGAGGTATTAATTTTCACTTGAAAAGATCTACATGTGATTTTAAAAGTCAGTATTAAGAATATTTTTCAAATTTTCTTTCCATTCTGGAGTACAACTAAAACTGATCATAAAATAATGCCTTTGAAGAACGTTGCCTGGGGAAAGAGAGCTCATTTAATGCTGTGAATCAGTGTGTCTAAAGAAGGGCAATGAAGCTGGGCAAGGGTCTGGAGCACAAATCTTGTGAGGAGCAGCTGGGATTGGTTAGTCTGGAGAAGAGGAGGCTCAGGGGAGATCTTGCTCTCTACAACTCCCCAAAAGGAGGTTGGAGTGAGGTGGGGGTTGGTCCTTTCTTCCAAGTAACAAGCTACAGGATGAAAGGAAATGGCCTTAAGTTCCACCAGGGGAGGTTTAGGTTGGATATTAGGAAAAAATTTCTTCCCTGAAAGAGTGATTAAGCATTGGAATAGGCTGCCCAGGGCAGTGGTGGAGTCATTATCTTTGGAGGTGTTCAAAAAACATGTAGATGTGGTGCTGAGGAACATGGTTTAGTGGTGACTTAACAGTGTTAGATTAACAGTTGTACTCAATGATCTTGGAGGTCTTTTCCTACCTTGATGATTTGTGATGCTAAATGATGTGAAGGACAGCAGAGCAGATTGGAAAACTTCAAAAATTAGGAAAAAAACTAGGTCAGCAGAATAAACAGAAGCCTTTAAGGTATTAAAAAAATAAGCAGTATCATTCATTGCTGCAGATACATTATATTTGTCAGTATAAATTACCAGCCTCCAATAAGGGGTTATTGTGAGCAAATACTAGCTTTGGTGCTACTCAATTTATGAGCTCTGTGTATAATTATTAACCTGGTGGAAAGGATGTATAGCAAGTCAACAATGAAACTGGTTGGTTGGTTGTTTTTTTAAAGGAATATGGTCCTCCTGGATCATAAACAAACTTGCAATGGAAGTGATAGGGGCAGAGTACTTGGTTCTTGGAGTCCTCATTCAGTGGCTATACTTCTCCAGGCATATGCTGCTCAGTGAAGAAGGTCAGTGATAGCTGAGGACAGGCTGAGAGAGTTGGCATTAGTCAGTCTGGAGAAGAGAAGGCTCCCAGGAGACCTTCCTGTGGCCTTCCAGGATCTGCAGGGGCTACAAGAGGGCTGGGGAAGGACTTGTTAGGCTGTCAGGCAGTGCTAGGATTAGGGGGAATGGACACAAGCTTGAGGAGGGGAGATTTAGGTTGGCTGTTAGGCAGAAGTTGTTCCCCAGGAGGGTGCTGAGCCACTGTGCCAGGTTGCCCAGAGAGGTGGTGGCAGCCCCAGCCCTGGCAGTGTTGCAGGCCTGGCTGGCTGGGAGCAAGCTGCTCTAGTGCCAGGTGTCCCTGCCCATGGCAGGGGGTTGGAACTAGTTGGGGCTGGATGAGCTTTAAGGGCCCTTCCAACCCTGACGATTCTATGATTCTAGTTCCTCTCTATAATCTCAATCCTCCATCTGCCCTGTGGATTTGATGATGGCACTGGTTCTCCTGTCCAGACATGGACAGTCCCTCTTCCTCCTTTCTCAGTGTCTCTCTGTCCCTGCAACAGGAGGATAGAATGGAGGTTGAGGCTGCTAAGAGCAATATATGGGAATATATAATTATTTCAGAAATAACATGCAACACAGTGCGATTTAGTCATACTTTGACACACCTCTGTCTGCCAAGAAAAATGCAGGCACTACCTTACAGAACTGTTGCTAAGAGCACTTCTTCAGGCTCTAGGAGTGAGAAGATGCTTTATTGTATGGTTCACTGCAGGACTTAACAGCAGGGTTTCAATCTGGGACCTGCCAAGATATTAAAGCACATAAATCTGTTGCTTGAATTAAAGGCTGCACTACTGTCTAGGAGAAATAACACCATACAGAATTAGCCTGGGACATTATTTTGTAGATTTAAAACACTTTCAGAAGCAATTTTATTGGTATTTGTAGCCTACCTGAGAATTTCTCATCTTTTTCACTTTATAAGTAAAAAAAAAAGTAGTACTGACAGGAGTAAAAAGCCCCAAATTTTGCCATATCTTCCAGTACCCAATTTCTGGAGATTATAGGATATTTGCACAGTCAGCTCTGTTTCACAGTAATCCGTTTGCTTTTGCTAGTTATTCCCAAGAAACAGTCATAATGTTTGTAGGTAACCTAATTACTCTCTACAAACTGACTGCAACAGGGGACTGTGACTTTGTCACAGCATAAGAACAACCAGAAACAGATCTCTCAGGAAGATGTGGAGTTATAGGGAAACATCCTCCCTAGAAGGTGTCTCTTCATCTGAAATATCTGGAAACTTTGTGCCAAAGATTTTGGTGCTGTGTAACCTTTATCTTTCTTCTCCAGGAATGGATCCTGTAGATGTGTGTTTAACTTTCACATCTATCTCACGTGTAGAATGTGGATATTATTTACCTCTCTGATAAAAAACCCTATAGCTCTGCCATGGTTTTGAAATAAGTCAGCTCAGTAAATAGCTAAATGGAAGTTCAACACTATAGAGTTGAAGCTGTAGTTCAGTTCCCTTTCTGTCTCCATTTCCCAGATAGGCCTGAGTTAATTAGTAGCCAACCTTCCAATACTCATTTCCTCCTTTTGAGCCTTTTGTGTACAAACCATGTGTATTTGTTCAGCCACTGTTGTGGTAAGGAGATCCCTTCCACCCAGCTCAGAGTCCAAAGATTTACCAGCTATATTAAGCTAAGGCAGGTTTTGTAAACCAAATACTGCCTTCTATGTTAGTGATGCTGGATTGACTTAAAATTCAGTGCTATGGGGTCAAAATTTAAAATATATTGCAGTTTGAGGTCTTGAAACTTTTTCTCCAGTATTACTGTCTGGAATGGTAGTTGCTGCTTAAGTTACTAATTGAGAGACATCCATGGCAGACAGGCAAACTATGTGTTATGTACATCCCTAGCCCTACACATTCAGCTGCATTCTCCAATGCATGACTTTGTACATCACAGAACCATTAAGGCTGGAAGAGACCTCTAAGATCACAAGTCCAACCATACCTATCACTACCATACCACTAAACCATGGCCCTAACTAGAGTATCTAAATGTTTCTTAAACAGCTGCCACTTTTCCTGACTGATGAATGCTAGACTACTTGGCTGGTGCAGGGAGGGAAGTCATTCCAAACTTTTGAGCATCCTTGTCTGAGCCTTTTCCCTCTCAAATATGTTCTTTTTGACATGAGGAGACCATACTGATTTTTTTCCCCCTATAATTCATATGGGATCCATGTCTGAATTTCTCTCTGTGTGGAAAAAAAAATCCATATGTTATGCTAAAGTAGAATTCTTTCTTAATTTGCAACTGGTTTTACACTTACAATATTCCTTTTTTTTCCTCTTGTAAGTACTTTGACAGTTTTGAACCCTCTGGTAATAAAGAGTTAACAGCACACTGTAGCAATATAAGAAATCCTCAGGGAGATCTGTTGTACATCTTAAAAGCAGATAAAATTGTCCAACCCTGCAGGCAACTACTAATAGAACAGGGGGAAGAGAGGGGAAGAAGAAAAGGAATTAGTAAATGACTTTCCAAAGCAGAGGTACTTAGGATTGATGTGCTGATTTAGGAAGTCATAAGATACAGCATAAAAAAAAAGGTAAGAAATGTTACATAGGCAAAGACTATTTCTTCTGCTTTTGTCACCTTCCTGTGTTTTGTTTCTCTTTTTTCCCACCCAACCCTTTCAAAGGCATAGCCTCACAATGACACATCAATTTTCTGTCTGCTTGAGGTTTAGAAATAGCTGAGCTGTTATAAATAGATCACAATCTGCAGGAGACAAAGAGAAGGGAAATATTGGAAAAGGTTAGCTGAAAAAATGAGAGGTGGATTGAGATTTCAGATGTCTCCAGGAGTGAAAGTACTCCCTTTGCCATGCTTTAGTAACTGCAGCAGTGGGGAACAGCCAGGTGGAATCAGGTGGCACCTCTGGTCACAAGCCAAGCAGACAATGACATCCAGCCCTGTCTCCAGCAGCTCACAGTTCAGTGAGATAAGAAGGCACTTGCTTTTCCTCACTGTGAAGCTAAACCACAACATGTCATTATTATACTCTGTAGAGACACTAAATCAGAAGGTGTAACTTTTACACCATCATCATTTTTCTGGCACTGTTGGTGTACTCTGAATTGGTAGCATTCATCAAATTTGCTCCCTGTCTCCAGTTTGCTTCCAAAATGCCTTAACTTCAGTAAAATGTCTTAGGATATGGTTGAAATGTGAACAAATCAAAGGTGGGAAACAGTCTAATATCCCTTTGTTTCTGTTTGAGTACTTTGTAAGGTCATTTAAATCCTGCCAACATTTCCAAACAGACTTCAGAAGAACAAGTGGTTGTCCTGCACTGCTGAAACCTTCTAGCTGGGGGTGGTGGTGTTGCTCCTCCAGCCATATACATATAGCTAAGGTCCATTTTCCTATTTTGTGACTATCTAATTGTGGTAGAGTGACTGTGAGAAAGATAGTTTGGTGACTGTGGCATTAAATGGAAGGGACAAACTTCCCCTATGGTATATTTCTGGCTTGAGTTTCACAGTCTTCCTAAAACCAGGCTTGAGTTTCACAGGAGCTATATCACAGCAACAAGCTTGATATAAGCTCTACATTATCAATCTTTGCCAAATGCAATGTCACACCACTAATGCAGGACCTGGGCTTTCCTCAAAATGTGTCTCCAACTCTCATTGTTTTTAATATAAGTTTAGGTCAATACACACTGCAGAATCAGATTCTTCAAACCTAAAGTAACATTCTGTTGAAAACTAAACATATGGCTTTTTTTTTTCTTGTCACTGTCAACAATTTAGTTTCCAGGTTTGGAAAAGAAACATTGCTGGGGAAGAATCCAATGAATTTATTAATGAGCTCAGTAAGTACAGCACTATTAATATCTTCTGAGACTTTGTTTGTCTTATTTTTATCTTCAACTTCAGAAACAAAACAGATGTTCTGAAGCTTTCCACTGAGAATACTACAATATGTTAAGTCCTATCTTAAACACACTGTGATTAGTAGGATACTGTAGGTAGGAAATGGGTAAATAGCTGTGTACAATATTCCTGAAACAATTTGTACCATTATGTGAAGGCTTTATCTCACGTTGCACTGATAGCCTTAAAAATGTTTTAGATGATTTCTTTTTTACGTGTTACTAAGGATTTTTATTTCCAGACAGAAATCTGAATTAAAAAATGGAAACATTAGAGAATAAAGTAATGTTATCAGAGAACATTAAAGCTGCTATTACTATTCCATGGCTTGACTGACAACATAGTTTACCTGTCCTAAACACATTTGAAATAGATGAGTGCTAAACAAGGTTTTATTTATTTCACAGTCATTTTTGATCAGAGACACAGCTTTGAATCTCAGTGTAACTGGAGCCTATGGCAATTCTCCCACTGACACTCAAGCACTAAGGTCCTTTCTTCTTTATAGCGGGGAATATCATCTTAAGAATTTCAGAAGGGCTTGGATGTTCTCATATTAACCAAGAAGTTACAACAGATAAACCTATTGGTTATGCTGGAGGTCCTGAGATGTGAAATACAGAATAAAAACCATCTGTCTGCTTTCTGGGGAAAGAGGTTAGATGTCTTGGCTAACACTGCAGCTTCCTTCTGTGTGAAAAGTGACATTTACTGCTCCTATTTATAATGAGGCAAAGTCAGCCCTAGAGACAGTTAGATGTGAGGCCTCTGAAGTCAGCTGCTAGCTTTAGTCTGAATTTGCTGCAATGTGTCCCTCAGTGCAGAAGATTATTTCGCTGTTTGTGTCACTCAAGTAGTTTTTATCAAAACCCACATTTGCATGTACTAAATAAAAATGCCTGTCTTGCTTTGTAAACCTAAACCAAGACCTACCTTGTAGAAGACCTGAATTTAATCAGGGGAACAAGATGATGGGACTGTACTTTTATCTGATTCAAAAAACCCAGTTCAGTTTAAAACTGCTTTGAGCTATCACCAAATTTTTTTTAGCCATAAAAATGGTAAGAGCTAGTCCTTGGATTAAAGAAGAATCTATAATGTTGTGTAAAATCAGTTTCTTGAATAATCATTCACTATATAGAATACTGAACCTTCTTACAGTTTGGTTTGGTCAGGGACTATTCTGCTGTGCAGTGTTGTTGTATTGCCTTTAAAAGCTCTTCTCAGAAACTTCATTTAGTCAAAGGCTGAGAACATAGTGGGCAGAGGAGGTGGCTGTCTGTGTTGTATTTTTAATTATTCTGTCTGCTCTAGTCATTTTGCATTTTTATTTTAGCATTTCTAGTTTTTTATTTGTGTATCTAGGGGCTATTTAAGTGTTTAAGAAGTTTGGTCTTTTCTGAGGATGCCACTAGAAGAGAAGTTCTAAGCAGATCCATCTCAAAGCTCTGGCCAGTTAAGCTTCCCTCCCTCTGTGAAGAGAAGCCAATGCAGAATTCATTGCAGATTCAGTGGCTACACTACAGAAATCATCTCTAATTCTTGTCTGGGCTAGAATCAGTGAGGTTTTGCACACTCTAGCAGTGGAGCTTATGATAGGATCAAGGTCATCATGTTTTTGCACATATTCAATGGCATCACTGTTAGCAGCAGCCCAACATAAACAACTGCTCTGTGGAGAGCAAAACTAATGAAGCTTGATTTCCTGAGGGTTTGCATACAACACACTTAAAATCCACCTTTGAAAGCCTCGCCTGTCCCTTCTCCTTTCCCTCCAGTTCCTTCCTCTGTTCCCTTATCCAACCCTCAGTTCTTCCCAGGGTAACTTAACTGCTGCTCAGGCACAATGATTCACTAGCCAAACAGGAGCCTGCTGTGGAATTCATGCTGAGGGCTCTCCTCACACAGAGGGCACTGGCTTGCCTTTCTTCTCTTCACCAGCCACTGATGTTCACACAACCTTGTAGGAATTTAGTGCTTGTGACACTGCACAGCAAATTTGCCACCTTTCAGTGGGTTTGAATGCTTTTGGAGTGAGGAAGGGCTGACTACTAGATAAGCAGATACCATGCAAACACCAATCCGATTTTGAAGGGAGGTGAGGAAAAAAGGCCTCTCCAGTAGGAAGAAGGATGTGTATACACACAGAGTAAATATAGCCACAGTAAACACAGTTACTGTAACTGCTATTTGCTTTGCCTTCTCTTTGCTAATGAATTGAATACTTCTAAAAGTGTTACATTAAAAATGCAAGCAAGAGAATCCTCTGCTTCCCTGCCAAACCAGACTGACCACTGCAATAGCAGCTCCTTGTCTTACTGGCTGTGAGTATTTTGCCCTTGGTTGCCATGAACATTGCTTGCAGCTGTGTCTGGTTTGCTGATTCACTGGATATGAATTCCCAGTTACTCTGCTGGGATTTTGCTCTTACTGGTAATAAATAGTTGCTTTTAGTTTTTGAAACAGTAGGGAAAAAGCCACTTTGGGAATCCCAGATGTACACTGGGGGTATGTACAAACTGTTGTGTTATGAAGAACTTCCTCAAGAGGAAGAAAATGAATGCCATAGTTATTTAATGCAGTGCCACTCCTACCAAAGGACTGCATAAAAAACGTTGTTTTGTTCATGTTATGCAAAATAAATTAAAGGTCTGATGGAAATGAAAGCTTTTCTGTTGTCTTCACTGTGCTCTGGAGCAAGTCCTAGCAGCAGAAATCTCACCTTCAATTTATCTTTCTAATCTAAACTGAGGTAAATGATTTTTTTTGTTGTTCTTTTTTGGCTCAGAGTTAAAAGCTGCACAAGGACAACAGAATATTTTGTGTCAACCAGAAAGTCTTGATTTCAAAGGCCTAGTTTATTAAAGGAACCAAGAAGGTTTTGTTCTGGGTTGGTTTTTTTTTTCTATATGCATTAAAATATAAGCTCCTAGAAACCACTTCCATAAGATGGGACTCAGATACTTCTGCCATTCCTGGAAGATGCATTTATCATACATAAACGATATGATATAAATGAGATGCCAGATGTTTTTCCATGAAAGTTTTGTGTTATGCTGTATTTGCTTTATTTTTTCCTCTCACCTAAGGAACAAGTCACTGAGTCACCTGACACCACTAAGCCCTTTGCAAGCAAGATCTACTACAGCTACCAAGATGCAGTTCCAGGAGGTATTTATAAGTAATTTTGTTTATTTTACCTTTAACAGATAAAAATTAAAGGAAAGTAGTTCAGTTGATTTGGGGCTTTCTTTTAAACATTTACTTTGGTTTTTTTTTTTTTAGCAGTGAGGCATTTATAACTATTTTTGGCAAGTATTCTCACCATGATAGAAAATGGTGAAGGACACGGAGAGTGACATTTTTATAACTTAACATGTGCATTCTTTTTCATTTCAAGGGTAAGTTTAACCCAGGTATAGGTTTAGAGTACAGAGTTTGTTATAGGGCAGGAGTTTCTCCATTTTGGCTAATCCTCATCTTTACAGCTCAAAGAGCAGAGGAAAAAAAACCTCTCTGAGGAAGTGTAATAATTTCTTAACAGGCTGTAATCCAGATCTTGACATAGAGCCTCACTAACAGTTAAGAACTGTTATGTTCAGTTGTGCTCATGCTGGAGGAGCTTGTCAGGTTGGAGTAACAGTGTTCAAAGCTAAGGCTGACCCCAGCCTGTGACCAAACTCAGTCTGCACTGCAGTGGGCTTTTAAACTCTGTAAGAAACCATATATATATATATTTATATATAAAGAGATATGTATGTATACAGAGATACATATCCAAAGCTGGTGAAGGGTCTAGAGCACAAGTCTTGTGAGGAGCAGCTGAGGGATGGGGGATGTTTGGTCTGGAGAAGAAGAGGCTCAGAGGAGACCTACAACTCCCTGAAAGGAGGTTGGAGCCAGGTGAATATCAATCTGCCAGGGGAGGTTTAGGTTGCATATTAGGAACAATTTTTTCATTACAATTCTGGTTAAGCATTGGAAGAGGCTGCCCAGGGCTGTGGTGGAGTCACCACCCTTGGAGTTGTTTAAAAACATGTGTAGATGTGGTGCTTAGAGACATGGTTTAGTGTTAGGTTAATTTGATGATCTTAGAGGCCTTTTGCAACCTTAATGATTCTATGATATTTATATATATATCTCTAAAGAAAGCACTGTAAATTACTCTTAGTCCTATTCTATACTCTGGTCTTCAGCTGTAACTTCTTGTTCACATACCAGGTTATGCAACAGCCTGCAAAGAAATGTTTCTTTTTTTTTGTAGGAAATATCCCTGGCACCTCCAAAACCAAGGAGAAGGAAGGGGAATGATCAGGGAGTAACTCCTCAAACACACAGCTCCAAGAAAAGATAATGCAAGCAAAGCTGCAGAAGATGGTCCCCTTCTTGGTGTGTGGTGGGCAACGTTGAGTTGTAAGAGTTTAGGCTGCCTTTGTGGCTCTAGGAGATGTAGCCTGTGACTCCAAAGATCAGCTTTCCTTTTTAGTTCACAAACAATGACTGGAAATGATGTGAAATCCATCTTCTCCCTAAAAGCATTTGTAGTAATTTGCCAGAAAGTCTCCATCAAGATTAACATCTGGTTTATTACAGTAATATTTGGTAAGAAAAAACCTCCACTGTAGGAGCTGATCATTGTCTGGCTGTGAGTTCTGCAAGATTGCAGGAGGCCTGAGCTCCTGCTCTGCTCAGACATGGTTTCTCTCTGTGGTTAATTAGCCATGGAGGAGACTCTCTTAGATGAAGAGGTTTGAAAATCCTTCCAGAGGCAGATGATAAACAAGCCATCTACTGCCCCAGGTTATCTCTCCTATGAAATTCAGCTGTTGGCTCCTGTCTTCTTCAGGAGAGGCCTGAAGTGGTGGTGACTTCACCACTGCCCTGGGCAGCCTCTTCCAGTGCCTAACCCCTCTTTCAGTGGAGACATTTTTTCTTAATATCCAACCTAAACCTCCCCTGGCACAATTTGAGGCTGTTTCCTCTCATCCTGTCACTTTTTACTTGGGAGAAGAGACTGACATTCACCTCACTGCAACCTCATCAGGGAATTGTAGAGAGTGAGAAGGTCTCCCCTGAGCCTCCTCTTCTCCGGACTAACCAACCCCAGTTCCCCCAGCTGTTCCTCACAAGAATCCTTCAGCAGCTTTTTTTTGCCTTTCTTTGGACACATTCTAGCAGTCGATGTCCTTGGAGTGAGGGGCCCAAAACTGAACACAAAGTGTTTGTCCTGTGGTATCCCAGCTGATGTCAGCAGCCTGGNTCCATCAAGATTAACATCTGGTTTATTACAGTAATATTTGGTAAGAAAAAACCTCCACTGTAGGAGCTGATCATTGTCTGGCTGTGAGTTCTGCAAGATTGCAGGAGGCCTGAGCTCCTGCTCTGCTCAGACATGGTTTCTCTCTGTGGTTAGTTAGCCATGGAGGAGACTCTCTTAGATGAAGAGGTTTGAAAATCCTTCCAGAGGCAGATGATAAACAAGCCATCTACTGCCCCAGGTTATCTCTCCTATGAAATTCAGCTGTTGGCTCCTGTCTTCTTCAGGAGAGGCCTGAAGTGGTGGTGACTTCACCACTGCCCTGGGCAGCCTCTTCCAGTGCCTAACCCCTCTTTCAGTGGAGACATTTTTTTCTTAATATCCAACCTAAACCTCCCCTGGCACAATTTGAGGCTGTTTCCTCTCATCCTGTTTTTTTTTACTTGGGAGAAGAGATTGACATTCACCTCACTGCAACCTCATCAGGGAATTGTAGAGAGTGAGAAGGTCTCCCCTGAGCCTCCTCTTCTCCGGACTAACCAACCCCAGTTCCCCCAGCTGTTCCTCACAAGAATCCTTCAGCAGCTTTCCTCTGCCTTTCTTTGGACACATTCTAGCAGTCGATGTCCTTGGAGTGAGGGGCCCAAAACTGAACACAAAGTGTTTGTCCTGTGGTATCCCAGCTGATGTCAGCAGCCTGGGCAGTGTCCTAAGCAGAAGCTGTCTGTGCTGTGCTGCCTTGTTTCTGCTTGGAGTCTGGCCCAGTCTGAGCTCTCCTGTTGGAACACCAGCACTTGAGCTTAGTCCTCAAAAGACTTCATCCCTCCTGCTCAGCTCAGAGCTGATGGGACACCCCAAATCTCAGTCAGGCCTTTCACTTTTTGTCTTGATTATTCCCCTTCCTCAGTTTGACACCAATGACATTTTGGTTGTGCCACACAGCTCAGCTGTTGCTCTGCAAGTTCTCCTCCCTGCCTGTGTTTTTACTGCAGGGGTGAGGGGGAAGTTGATGTTTGTCTTGTTTTAAGCACTGACATAGCTTTATTTACATATAATTCTAGAACCTCTGTTATTGAATGTTGCCAGCAGCCGCAGAAGGCACTACAGGTCAGAATTGAATTCCTTACCCGGTAATACGCGTTCCGAACTTCAGAGGAGCAGGAAGCACTACGAACGCTGAGTGAGTTGCTTGCTGAGCTTCCACGAACGCTCCCCAGAACACTTCTTTTTAAACCCAATGCCCAGCGCAAGCCACCCCGCAGCCTCCCCACAGCACGTAAGTTACAACCGGCTCTTTCCCCGTCTGCCCTCCAGCCCCCGCGGGGGGGAACGACGCGGAGGCGGTACCGGGCGGGCGGTGCGCGGCCCTCCCCCGCGGCGGGGGGCGGCTCCGTCCCTCCCCGCAGCGCCCCGGCACGACTCGCCACGGCCCGGTCCGGCCCGGTTCGGGTGGGGTGAGGTGGCGGAGAGGGTACGGCAAGCTGCCACCGCCGCGGCGGCAGGAAAGGGTTGCGATGCTCCGTGCTGAGCGCCCCCCCCGGAGCCGCCCCCGGGCGAGGTGAGTCAGCGCGGCCCCGCGGTGCGCCGAGGGGTGCTGGTGAGGGCCGGGCCGGGCTGGCAGCTAGGCCCGCAGCAGGCCGTCCGCCAGCCCCCTGCCAGCCTAGCTGCGAGGGGACCGAGGCGGGGGTGGGCCGCCGGTGGGCTGGATGTGGCTCGCTGAGGCGGGTCGGGGAGGCTGTTTTACCCTGCGCACGTCTGGGACCCAGCACCAGCTCTAGCTCCCCTCCCCAGCGGGGGAGACAGGCCTTGTCCCCGCGGCGGCCCAGGATGCTGCTGCCATTGGGCCTCAGCGTTTTCCTTCTCTCCTTTAACGGGCGCTGTGTGCGTCTTTTCCCTTCTCGGAGGTGTTTCCTGTCGGCGCCGATCAGCTGCTCCTCAGCTGAGCCTTGTCTCAGCGCTGTGCTTCGCGCTTCTGGAGGTCTCCTGACCTGCATTGTGGCTAAGCGGTGACCTCCTTAGGATGCTTTCCTTCACCTCCAGGAGCTCAGCGCCTGTGGTTGAAGTGGAACCACTGTGCAACCCAGCCATCCAGAACCCCCTCTCAGCACTGGTGACATTGTTGGTGTCCCCAGGGGTGGCTGCTGGCTGGGCTGTGTGTCCCACAAGAACTCCTGCACAGGCGTGCCTGCTGCCAATGTCCAGCTGATGTGTAGGGCTGCCACTCCATTTCTGAACCCTAAAATCATTAAAATACAATGATTTTTAGTAAGCACCTCCTCAGTTGTTCCTTTGTTTATTAAAACAAGCATTATGGATGGATGCTGGTGTAAGAAATGGGTGCTGGAGGTACCATAGGTGTTGCAGATGCAGCTCTAAAGTTGTAACAGCAGGCTCTTCAAATGTTGTGTTAATGAAAAGTGAGGGGTTGAAGAGTGATAAAGTTAGTTTGGGGGAGAGGTGAATGGTTGTATTAGTCTGGAGAAGAGGAGGCTCAGGGGTCACCTTGCTCTCTACAGCTACTCAAAAGGAGGTTCTAGTAAGGTGGGAGTTGGTTTCTTCTCCCAAGTAACAAGCAATAGGACTAGAGGAAATGTCTTCAAGTTGCACCAGAGGAGGCTCAGGTTGTACATTAGGAAGAATATCTTCACCCAGAGGGTTCTCGGGTATTGTCACAGGCTGCCCAGGGAAGTGGTGGAATCACCATCCCTGGAAAGGTTCAGAGAACGTGCAGATGTGGTGCCTGGGGACATGGTTTAGTGCTGAGCATGGCAGTGTTGGCTGGACAGTTGGACTTGGTCTCAAGAGGTCTTTACCAATCATAATGATTCAGTGATTCTCTAACTGAAATATTTCAGTCATATATCATGCAAAGCATGATTACATTACTAAGATACATAGGATCTGGTTGTCCACCATCTTTAGTAACATCTAAGGAGATAGATGGAAAAATGCTAGTTTTCTAGCTTGGTTCTTTTTCGTATTTGATTCCCTGGATATAAATAGTGGACAAAGCCAACATTTCATTGTATTCTCCAAAGACTGGAGCAGTAGTGGCTGGTCTCTGAGGCTGGCTATCACCTGCCTGGCCTCTCTGTTTTGAAACTACAACGGCTTCTGCTGCTGCCAAGACTCAGTGGTGGCAGCTTGGTGCCTGCATCCCTCCGCAGAGCTGGAAGCTGTGCTCCTGGAGTACCTCTGCTCTCTCTCTGGGCACTTCCTTGGCTGTTTACCATCTTAATGAGGTGTAAACCTTGGTGGTATAGATAGGTAATTGGTAAATTAAAAACTGGTTTAAAAAGTGGAGTCTAATACTGACTAAAAATGAACTGTTAGGACATGTTAATTTTCACGTATTAAATGAAAAACACAATTGGAAAGCAGGAGTCCTAAGATGAAAGTTTAATAGTTTAACAGATGAGGCTCTGCTAGTGTTCTTGTCTTCTTTAATGTTAATACTTTCACTGTTGTATCAATTTAGCAACTTCAGACCTATTATATAAAGTGCATTAAACCTGATTTTGACATAACTTCAGACATACTGTGGGCTCTCAGTCTAATTGATTAAATGTGTCAAAGTCTGTGGGGTTTAATATGCCTATTGAATGAAGCAGAGAAACCTATGGACCCACACATTAAGGAGGTGCATGGCAAGCAACACAAAATAAAGCAATTCTAGGAGCTAAGTGTTTTAGAAGGAGGTGGTTTCACTTCATGGAAACCCTAATTATGGTGGTTAATGTTACAACACTAATGCCTTGCTTCAGACTTTGAAACAAATGTCTTTCCCAGCACTCAGTTAATTCACTAAATGTGATTTATTCCTGATTTTGTAAATTCTGAGTCTGTGGTGGTGCCTGGCAGGGGATGGTGATGTGGGGCAGGTGGGACAGCCTGCACAAGTTAGTAGGGAACAGCCCTTCCAAGGGCTCCATCTGGAGGTTGGCCTGCTTGGGAGGGGTTTGGGAATGTGATGCAAGAGTAACTGAAGTCTGTGCACTCCTCTGCCATGATGTAAGTTGTTTGCATAACATTCTCCTCCTTTTTGGCATGGATGCAGGCAACCAGCACCAGGCTCTTCCTTAGGGGTGAAACTTGCTTGGAAATGGAAAACATGGTCTATTATTCATGCTTTTTACAGCAATGCCTGGGAGGCCTGCTGAATGCAGGGCTGAATTTTGAGAGACACTGCACAGCTACTCTGGCAGAAAGCCTTTGATCCAGAGGTTTTGTAGTTTAGATCAATGAGCTGAGGAGGTAGTGTGCATGAGCAGTATGATGGGTGCAGCCTGGGGAGGAGTGAGGGGAGCTTTCTGGGGAAGAGGGATAGTTTGGAAGTCTTCTCTAGCACAGACGTCTTCAGAATAAACAACAATTAGTGACTTTAAAAAAAAGAAAGGTTTATTCAGGAAACATGCTTTCCATTAGCAGGTTTTAAAATGTTTGCCTGAAAACTTCATTTTTTGACTTAACTAGAGTTACTTGGTAGTGAGTAAAAGCCTGAAAGGGGCAAAATAAGCTGTGATGCCACCTTGGCTGCCTTTGATTTAGCCACAGCAAAGTAGTCTGCTCCCTTCTTGCAGCTGTGTGTTGCTTGAGGGAGGAATGAATGATCCCTGTTTGGAAATTCTACTCTTAGAGCATGTGTTCTGAGACTGTCTAAATGTAAATCTTCTAGAGTGATTTGCTAGGTTTTAATGAGTTAAGCTCCTCCTGATCATTGGCACTGTCTTCTGATGAATTATCCTGGGTTTTTGTTTGCTGGTTTGTTGTTTGTTTTCTTTTTTACATTTCCTATACTTCCAAACCCTGATTTTTGAGGTTCTGCTTTGTGACTCTTAATTATCCTTTAATTCTTAAAGCCTGGTGAATGGAAGATTTATGCTGAATTAAACTTTATTTAAAGCCAGCACTACTCCTTCACCTCAAATCTTTCTGTTGGTCTGCAAGTGAAGTTCTAATGCCTTGTGCTCTATGTGCCATGATGCTTTCCTGAAGAGGTTTAGGGATTTGCTACCCCTGGCTGGCTTTTTGGTTGTTCTTTTTTTATGAGGTATAATACAGAGGAGGTGTTTTGGTTTTTTCCAGGATTTTGGAAAGAGCGAGTCCAAGGAGAGAGCTAAGTTTTTAGTATGCCGTATTATTGTTTTCCTCTGTTTTATGGGGTACTACTTCTGTCAGGTTGTCTTGAGTAGATTAGCTCTTTATCCTTTCTGATCTTGAGATCCTCTTAGTTATTAGGAGAGCCAAAGTAAAGGAGGATTGATTGGGGAGATAAAAAAGGCAAGAATGCCAAGAAGCTACTTAACTAAATGTAGAATAGCCATATTTGCCTCTTTTCTGCCTACCTGCCAAAGAGCCTCATTACACTCATTAAAATGCCCATTGCGTTGTCATTCCTGAATTCCTTGGGACAAATGGTTCTGCTCAGTTCCTCAGATGGTGGCTCAGAGCTACAACTCTGCAGGAAAGTTACTGTAGCTGTTGGCAGAAGATGACTTGGATGTGGTAGATGTAAGGCTTTGAAAATGGATTGTGACTTGCTGGAGGAATAGATGTGAAGAAAGCAGCAGCAACCTGTATCAGAAAGCTTAGAGAATAAACTCCAGCACTAACATAAAAAAAAT
This sequence comes from Bucco capensis, assembly GCA_013396975.1. Classification (NCBI taxonomy): domain Eukaryota; kingdom Metazoa; phylum Chordata; class Aves; order Piciformes; family Bucconidae; genus Bucco; species Bucco capensis. The sequence continues at coordinate 157,394 of VWZO01021453.1, read as the reverse complement.
CAAATCTTATCTGTGCAAAGCTTGAAGGAAGAATGGTCTTGTGGTTAACAGATGTATTCTTTCTATCTGAAGAGGAGCACATGCACTAGTGCATGAAGAGCCTCAGAACAGGAGTGATCTTGCAGAGTAATCCTCAGTCTGAAAGCTGGGTTGGCCACAAGCTTCCTGTGCAGCAAGGGACTGGTGCTCCTGGGCTGGTATGATAGGATGCTATCAGGGTTGAGGGGGAAGTGGGCAAATGAGATTTGAATTGAGTCTTTTTCTGTTGGAGCCATCTTAGGGGTGATGGGATGATGAAGGAACAAAAGACTCAGTTCCCTGCTCTGAGTTCCACAGTGGTTTGGAAATGTAAACCTGTGGGAACACAAAAGCTCGTTTTTTTGCCAGAGGAGCAAGGTGCTTTCTTCTGAGGAGCATCTACTGTGCTGTCCCACTTGCTGTGCCTCTTCCATTCCCCATTGCAGGGCTTGCTCAGGGGCTTTGCAGAAGTTACACAAGCTTGAGGAGGGGAGATTTAGGTTGGCTGTTAGGCAGAAGTTGTTCCCCAGGAGAGTGCTGAGCCACTGTGCCAGGTTGCCCAGAGAGCTGGTGGCAGCCCCAGCCCTGGCAGTATTTTGGGGCTGGGAGCAAGCTGCTCTAGTGGGAAGTGTCCCTGCCCAGGGCAGGGGGGGTGCAACTAGAGAAGCTTGAAGGACTCTTCCAACCCTGACAATTCTATGATTAGAAGTTACTTCCAGTTTGCATGTTAGGGCTCTGCTGTATGTTTGTGCACTTACCCAAGTTTAGGGAAGGTGCCTTCAAAACTGACTCCTGTTCTTTCAAGTGATGTTAGCACTCTGCAGCCTTTCCCTTGTCGTGGCTGAACTGATGGCATTTAACAGACCTCTAACAAAACTTCTGCCTCAAATGAATTAAAAGTCATCTTCACACTGAAATCCATTCTCTTTACCCACCAATCCTTTCTTCCTCACTCCTGTTGTTCATTTGAAACTTGCAGGTAGTGCTGTCTTCTCTCCTCTGTGGATCAGGAAAAGGTTTTTCCAAGGGAAGATGTAGTATTTGAAGGCTGTGGTTAAAAAAAACCCACCAGATAACTACTCTCTTCTCACTTAAAATGATGTTGGTTTCCCCATCTGTTTGATTTACTGCATATTCCATCCCTGACTGGCATGGGGATTTTTGAGGAGAAGGAAAGCCCTGGAGATTATTAAGCTTTTTGTAGCTTTTCTTTTGCAGTAACAATACCACTGCCTTGGTTTTGTCTCATTTTTCAGTCATTTATTTTTGGAACTGAAAAGATTGCTCAAGAAAATCACTTTCAGAAACCTGACTCCCTAAACAAACTAGTGATCAAAACATTCAAGAATGCCATATGGCTCCTAGCAGGCTTGATGCTGTTATATTTCTGAAGAGTATATTCTCTATGTATTAATAATACCCAAGGAAGCACTCTCAGGATGGGAAAATATTTATTGAAATTACTAGGAAATAGATTTTTTTTTTTTTCAGAGCATTCTAACCCAAAACACTAGGATCTTTAATCCTTGTAGAAAATAGGTGGATGCTGGGCAGATAAGTGGAGCCCTGCACAAGTTCTGGAGTCTCTCTTGTTCCAGCAAGGTGAAGCATAAAGAAAATGAAAAGCACAGATGATGACTGAGCTAATTGACTCATTAGAAGGCCTTCTTTTATGACTGTAGAAGCCAAAAATGAACAAGAGCAAAACCCCACAATCCTTCCAACTGTCAGGTGGAAGTGGCTGACTGAACCAAAAATTGCAGGAGCTGCCTAGACAGCTGCTGGGGTTTGGTTCTTGGGGCTTTTGATGGTAGCAGGTGAGAGCAAGAAAATGTGTTTTCACATTTGAGTGCTCCAACAGCTTAATTGGGACTTTGTCTAATCTTTTGACACTTGAAATACCTTTTTTATTCTTTTAAATAGGATTGTCTCTGAAGAAACTGGAGAAAGAAGCAATCAGTGTGTATGTGCTGGCATCCTTTTGGTTAACTTCTGCCCTTGAATACATGAATCTTTAAGGTACCAAGATTTTTATGCAACCTTTTCTCCCTAAGGGAAACCAAAGATCCTCAGAGATAGTATCCCATAAAAATGACATTTAAAAGTGCACAAACCACCTTGAATTTCCCGAGTGTTTGGGATTGTAATTATGGTGATTTTAGACTTGTCTGTCACTGAACTTTGTGTAAGGTTTAGGTTATTTTAATGGGCTGTTGTTTTTAGAAGTATCCATGACTTGTTGTGTGTTGGATCAGTAAGAAACAATTAATTTATCATACTTGTGAATGTTAAAGTCTTTTTTTTTCCCCCCTATTTTTAGCCATGCATCAGTTCTCAAATCCATTGTTAGCATTTAAGTAAATTCTGAAGGATAATTCAGTAATTTAAAGGTGCCTAATATAATTTGAAGGCAGATATATCAATGCATGACTAATCTTGAGGGGACAATACTGTGCTTTCAGCTGAGTTTTGAAAGGCTGTGGTTTCATTGGAGCTCTTCTAGTAGGAATAAAGTGTAAACTTGCAAAAAAATCATACCAAAACCTTCAAATTCCCAATCACAAACTAAGTCCTCTGGGAGAAATTTCAGGTTCTTCTGGAATAAAATGTTCTTTTCATATATTGGTGATTAGAAAGGTTCCTGGGTGCTACTAACACTAATCCAAACAGCAAAACTACCAAAATATCTTGAAATGTTGCAACTTTCTCATAATGAACATGAGCTAATCTTCCTAGGTTAAATTAACAGATATTACTATAGCAAAAATAATTGCCTGATGGAATGGGTTTGAGCTGGTAGCCTGCTGGCAGTGCTTGGGTTGTATTCCTTGAGAGGAAAGCTCCTGTTAGCTAGCCTGGCTTATTGGAGTGGTTTGTTGTTTGGAGATGTGAAAGCTGCTTGCTCAAATCCAAGTCTGGGTAGTGGTGAATTTATTTTCAAGTGTTGCTTGTCAGTTGTGCAGCCTTTTCCTCCTGCAGAGGAGAATTGTGAGCAGCTGCAGTGCAGTTACCTCTCAATCCACCTGTCTTCCATCATCTTTGACTTGAAGAGGTCATTAGAGGGCTCGTACTTGCTTTCTGTTTCTCTGCTCCCAGGTCTTTGAGGTTGTTCTGCTAATTTTGGTGGTCCTTTGTTTTAATCTTAAAGCCCCATCCTATTTCCACCTCTCTTTTCATTCTGCTCAAGCCTCCCACCAATTTCCCAGAACCATCAAGGTTGGAAGAGACCTCTGAGATCATCAAGTCCAACCATACCATTCTGTTGTGGTTGTGAAGTGTTCAGAAAATCACATTTCAAGCAGAGGTTGCTGAAGCTTTTGGAGGACATCATGAGGCTCTGGATAATAATTTAGTGGCTGTGTGATTTAATGATGAAATCCTGGCTGTTCTTTGGTATAATAGGGAATATTGGAAGTAAAGCAGTTAGCCTTGGGAGAGAAAAGACAACTTGAAAGAGAAGACTTGCAGATGCTAGCACTTAATTGCCACAGTAACTTCAAGTGTATAAATTAGAATCTCTCCTAAACATGAAAGGTCTTTTATTGCACAATATTGTTAAATCTTCCGTTGGGAGAACTTCACAGAAGTGGTCATAAAGCACATTTTTATTGATGCTGCCATGTACCAGTAGTCTAGACCAATGGCCTTTCCCACCCTGCTACTGCATTTCTTGCTCAGGAATGTCACTTGAGAAAAATGAAGCTGTCTTTGTCCTTGATGACTGGCACTGCAGCTCTGTTCCTGTGTGGTACCTTAATCATGTTATGTTTTATTTGCTCACAGGGTAGTCCTAGTTCCTTGAGAGTCCTCCAGACACTGGATGCTTGTAGTAAACCATGGCAGCTGATGATAAGGTTGCCATTTTAATTGATGATGAAGAAGAACAGAAGAGAAAGTATGTGCTTGCTGATCCTTTCAATGGCATTGTCAAGGATCAGGACTTGCCACCTCCTAATGAATCGCCGTCGACGGAGACCACCACTGTCCCAGAGGAAGAGCTGGACTGGTTAGAAAAGCACTGCATCAAGATCAACAATGATCTTCTGATTTCCAAGGTCTTTTATTTTTTCTTCTACTCAGCATATGGCTCTCTCTACCCCTTGCTGCCTGTCTATTACAAGCAGCTGGGGATGTCACCCAGTCAGAGTGGGCTTCTGGTGGGCATCAGGTACTTCATTGAGTTCTGCAGCGCGCCCTTCTGGGGAGTGGTGGCAGATCGCTTCAAGAAAGGGAAGATTGTGCTCCTCTTCTCACTTTTGTGCTGGGTTTTATTTAACCTGGGGATTGGATTTGTTAGACCAGCCACTTTAAGATGTGTACCAAAGGGTCTCCCCCCAGCACATCCCACCAATGCCAGCAGCCTTCTGACAGCTGTTCCACAAAACACCTCAGTGTCCTCTCTGCTGCTCCCAGTGAGTACTGCGTCCCCCAAAATTCGTGGCAAGAGAGACCTGCTCACTTCTAGTCTGGTCACTTTGGAACCAACAGGGACAGCTAATCCTGGAATAACATTCCTGTTACCTACACAGAACAACAATGTGGAGTTTGTGTTGGAAACCAGTACCCATTTGATTATGAAGAACATCACCACTAGCCCAATCTCGCTAGGGAACGTGACTCCAAGTCCCACCCCAACTGCCATCACCACAAAGCCCATACCTTCTGACCAAGGCATGCTTGTTTATGATCAGCAAGAAGTAGAAGCCATCTTTCTACTCATTCTGCTGGTTGTCATCATAGGAGAGTTCTTCAGTGCTTCCTCTGTGACTATTGTGGACACCATCACTCTGCAGTACCTTGGCAAGCACAGGGACCGCTATGGCTTGCAGCGCATGTGGGGTTCTCTGGGATGGGGCTTGGCCATGCTCTCAGTGGGAATTGGCATTGACTATACCCATACAGAAGTTAGCATTGAAGGCCAAGGATGTAAAGCTCCTGAGTACAAGAATTACAGGATAGTGTTCATTGTTTTTGGAGTGCTGATGACCATGGCATTAATCGTGGCCACCCAGTTCCGATTTCATTACGCTCACTTCAACCAAGAGGAGAACAAGAGGAAAGAGGTGGAGATCTCCCAGGTGGACAGATGTGCCTCCAATGAATCCTCTGATAACACTCCTACCAGTACAACCCAGTCCCAGTCGTTCAGCTTTTGGGACCTAATAAAGCTGCTGTGTAGTATCCAGTACGGCTCCGTGCTTTTCGTGGCGTGGTTCATGGGATTTGGATATGGCTTTGTGTTCACCTTTCTTTACTGGCATTTGGAAGACCTCAATGGCACAACCACCCTCTTTGGAGTTTGTTCTGTGCTCAGCCACGTGTCTGAACTGACTGCTTATTTCTTCAGCCACAAACTGATCGAGTTGGTTGGTCATATCAGGTAAGACGTTAGCAATCACTGAAGAGCTCTACCAGAAATGTGAATTTCAAGCTTAGCCTTGTATTTACACAGGGAAATTTAGGCTAGTCCTTTTGTTTTCACATTCCAGTTCCTGCTCAGTTATGTGGCTTGCTTGGTGGAGGTTTTCACTATTGTTTTAGGAGCTGAAAATGCTTCTTTTGCATTTGAGTTGCATGTTAGTAGGTGCATTATGCCTGGCACTGTAATTGCAGACAATTCCAGTAGACATCCTAGTTCACTGCTGCAAAGCTCTGTTGGAGATCTTTACAAATTGCCACCCACTCAAGGATTGTCTGTTTTGACATATAAATAGCATTAATTTAACTTTTTTTTTTCCTGTGAGTAGCAGTGTTCTGGAAACCTCCTGCTTCTCCTTGCAGGGTGGGTCAGTATTTTTGCCTCCACAGTAGCCTGCAAAGATAGCACTTGCCTACTGAAGGGGTGGAGAAGATGAAGTGAGGTGGGTGCCTCCTGTGCACATGGCCTCCTAAGCAGGCTCTGGGTGTTGGCAGAATGAGGTTGCAGCCTGGTAGTGTCACTTAGCAGTTCAGTTCCTTGCTCCCTTCCTTCAGTTGCTACTTAAGTGAGGTGGCAGTGCAAGGCTTTCACCCTAGTTCTTGCCTTGTGTCAGGGAAACTGCTTCCAGCATGTTAATAAACATTGTTTTCTACTGGTTTCACAATTGGCTTGATTTCTGCCTATTTTAAATCCCTTCACTACTCTTCCAGAAAGCTCAGGGGAGGAAAGCTAAGGAGGAATCTGAGTTAATGAAGTAGAAAAGGGATTTGTTTACTTGTATTTACTCCAGTACCCTGTGCAACTGAGCACAGAGCACTGGATGCTGTTAGCATCACATCCTTTCCAAATTCACTGTCTCTAATCATATAGTTACTGAGATAAAAGTAATTTTTAAGCTGTTCTTGTGCATTCTGTTCTGTGGTTTTCAAAGAATCACACAGAATTGTGGTAGGGTTGGAAGGGACCTCTGGGGATCATCTAGTCCAACCTCCCTGCTAAAGCAGGCTCACCCACAGCAGCTTGCCCAGCACCCATCTCCAGTTGGGATGGAATCTCTCCAGAGAAGGAGACTGCACAAGCTCTCTGGGCAGCCTGGGCCAGGGCTCTGGCACCCTCACAGCAAACAGGTTTTTCCTCATGTTTAGGTACAAGTCTTCCTTATTCCCATTGCCCCTTGGCCTGTCCCTGGGCACCCCTGAGCAGAGTGTGGCCCCAGCCTCTTGCCCCCTGCACCCTTCAGCTCTTGCTCAGCATGGAGCAGCTCCCCTCTGGCTCTGCTCTGCTCCAGGCTCAGCAGCCCCAGGGCTCTCAGCCTTTCCTCCTGCCACACATGCTCCAGTGCCCTCAGCATCTCCCTAGCTTCTGCTGCACTCTCTCCAGTAGCTCCCTGTTTTGCTCTCTGATTGTTTTGTTTTGCTTTTATTGGGATGAATTTTTTTGATCAATTTGACCTCTGCTAAAAACATTTGAGATGTTTAGCATGGTAATTGGAAAGGTTACTTAAGAGATGAATTTTCCCCCCTCTTTTTAAACTGCAAAAGATCTCTTTACTTCAAGTCAGTCTTTTAATCTCTGACTTTGACAGTAATTAGCATGAGAACATATGACACCTTGCATGCAAAGGCTGGAGGAAGGATCTGATGATGGAGGAGTGGTGAGAACAGATCACACTCTTGATAGCTAAAGATAGCTTGGCTATGCTCTTTTAATGTATATTGTTATAGTACAAAATTCAGGCTTAGATGCAGCTAAAGGAAGAATGAAAACCAGTGTGAATCAAATGAAATAAAAGGGGATAGTGAAAAGGAAGATGATGTACAGGATTATCTCCTTGGTACTGTTAAACCTGTGAAGCCAAGATTGGCTCGAGATTAAGTTATTTAAACACAAGTTCCTATTTGCAGTGAAAAAGCATTCTCCATACCTGCACCTTAGTCATGTTTTCATCTTATCTAATGCTTCCTTGTGTTTAATCATCACAGTTTATGAGGTGTCTCCTCCTGGTTCCCTTTCTTCTGGAACCTTTTGAACACTGTATGAGGCAGAGTTTGTTCAAGGGGAGGCAGAGTGTTTTCACAGGGGTAATTATTGTCCAATCCACAGCTTCTCTGGGCAGCCTGGACCAGGGCTCTGGCACCCTCACAGCAAACAAGTTTCTCTTTATGTTATTCCCTTATTCCCATTGCCCCTTGGCCTGGCCCTGGGCACCCGTGAGCAGAGTGTGGCCCCAGCCTCTTGCCCCCTGCACCCTTCAGCTCTTGCTCAGCATGGAGCAGCTCCCCTCTGGCTCTGTTCTGCTCCAGCCTCAGCAGCCCCAGGGCTCTCAGCCTTTCCTCCTGTTATACATGCTGCTAGTGTTTAGAACATTGTGTTTTAGCAGCTCACTAGATAAACCTGGAGTAATGACAGTGATCACTTCAGCTAGAAAGCTCTCCTGTGATTGTACAGAGTTAGGAAGGGAGGAAATATTGCTGGGGTTAGAAGGGTGCATCTTGCCTTGCCTCCTCCAGCTACCTTCTGAGAGCTGACAGAGTTGCAGGAAAAAAAAGTGAAAAACAAAGAAGTCCTCAAAAAGTGTAGTGAAAACCACAAGTTGTTTGAGCAGATATTGTGATGGAAATGCATGGAAAAGTGGCTGTCAAATTTTTAGCCACCCCCTGTTGCATGGTGTCCAGTGTAGAAGCTCTCAGAACTGCCACTGAGTTTGGGAAGATGGTGTTCAGCTCTGAAAATAAGCTCCTGCTTGAGGTTAAGCTTGTTTGTGTTTCTTCTGACCACAATTGCAGTATCTGAGTTTTTATGGGAAGCACAGAGTGGTAGTCATGGCTGTAAACACCTCAGTCTTCTTCAGATAAATATAGTTTCAGTGCTTTAAATGTTTCACCTGTAAATGGAACCTGGTGTCTCTGTGGATGCTGCATGTAGGCTTCCTAAGGAACAACTGTTCATGTTTTCCATTGAGGGCTGATCAAGAACCTAAGTGATTACTATAAATACATTTTTTAATAAGAAAATTAAAAGGTAGAGCAGCAATTTGGTCAAGTTCTTAAACTCTGAATCCAAATCTTCCTGCAAGTGTAACATGGCAGGAAAAGCACAGGTAGCCAAGTGGTGATTGGAAAAAAATCATGGAGCATCATTCACATCTCTGGTCTGTAGTAGGAAGAAAGTTCTTGGTGCACAAACAAACTTTTTGCTGGACAAAAGTGAAACTAAGCTGGCAAGAAATGGTCCTAAACACAGAGCTGAATGCATCTGTTCTGCTGAGAAGGAAAAACAAATACATGGTGAGGTGATTCCTTTGTGTCCCCAAAAGTGTGCATCACCCTGGGCCCTTACTAGTTAGTAGGGGAATAAGGAAAAGGAGCCTGTAGACCTTGGGTGTTTGCTCACCTTTTGTAGTGAAATGTGACCTAATACACCTCAGAAATGTGAATATACCTAAAAATTGCATTAAGTTGTGGCTATAAAAAGAGCTAAGTTATTTGTTTGGAACTGAAGGCATTAATTAAAGGGAGAGATGAAATTGATGATGCATAATGCAAAGAACAAGTTGGTTCTCTTTATTCTATAAAGAAAACTGGAAAGGAAAAGCCATCAGGTTGAATGTGCAGTGGGGAAAAATGCACAAAGTGTCTTTGTACTTCATTGTTTTAACAACTGTTCCAAGAGCTTTTTTTTCCTCTCTTCATTCTGAGCTGCAGCATCTGCTGCTTTTCAACAGGATGCTTAAGTTTTATCCTGAGGCATGTTGTTACAAACCATATTGCTTCTGTGGGATGTGTTTTTAGAGTAGTTCTGAGCAGTTTGCAGATAGTGGGACTATAAACCTCTATTAATTGGGGGTGAAATGAATTCAGCCAATGAATTCATACTAACCTGCAGCAGGCTTACAGGATCATGGAAGAATGAACCTCTGAACCATTAGAAAAGAAGATTGTTTGGAAGGGATGTTGAATGTGCTTGGAAAAGGTCTCTGAAATACAAGGGTTGTTAAGTCTTGCCCCAGGCTGCCCAGGGAGGTGCTGGAATTACCATCCCTGGAGGGGTTGAAGAAACATGGAGATGCTCTCCTTAGGGCTGTGGTTTAGTGGCGTGGGAGTGATAGCTATGGTTGGACTTGATGAGCTTAGAGGTCTCTGCCAACCTTACTGATTCTGTCCTGGGAAGAGCATGGCATGGAACTACAGAGCTAGGTTAAAAACTCTGTGGATCTGCTGTCCCTTCGAATTTGCTTTTTTCATTAGGATTTTGAAGAGAGCCTTAGCTTGAGCCTTGGTGTGAGTGTATGTGTGGAGCAGGCAAGGGAAGAGTTTGCTTGGGTGCAGGATGTTTTGTGTTGAGCAACTGCTTTAGACTGGCTAACTGTGCACATGCAAATGATTTCTGAAGAAGTCAGGTACAGAAAAAAAATGCAAAGTGTCCTGAATTCTCTTTGCATTCCTTCCTTTAGAGTGCTTTATATTGGCCTTGCCTGTAACACAGCTCGATACATCTACATCTCCTATCTGGAAAATGCCTGGACTGTTCTTCCAATGGAAGTACTTCAAGGTAAGGCAGTGTGGTAAAGCACCTAAGCTTGCATTAATCTTGTCTTTAAGTGAGTTGTGATTAAGTCAAACTCTGATGCTTGTCTCTTTTTTTTTTTTTTACCACAAATAGCCCAGAATAGCCAAGTTCCTAAAGCATTCCTGTTTATCTTGGGGAAATAGCTGACGTCAGAAGGGTGGCTTTGCACTTGATTGTGCCCAGCTCTCTTGTTTATTCAACCAGAACTCTGTGAGCCCAAACACACCCTTTAACCAAACAAAGAGACAGAAGGACAGAGCTGAGTACACACCTACTGCAGATCCTGTTGGGTGGTAAATGGGAGCTTCAGGAAGTGCAAAAGATGCTGGTTCTGGAAAGGAGACCTTAACAATCCCCAAAACCATTATCTGCATTGTTCTGTCTGTGACTTTTAAGTGGTATTCTTCCATCAAAACCTTTAGAGGGTAGAATGAGGAGAGAAATTGCTTTAATAACTTTGTGCTAATAGAGCTTCTTGGAGATGCTTGCCCTTTAATTTAGTTAGAAGGACAGAGGTGTGGTCTAGGACAAGTAATTTAAGCTGTCAAGTCTGTAAGACCTTCATTGGAATGGTAATTTGTTCTAACTTAAATTTTAGGACAAAACCAAAACTATTTTGCTTTCTGTTTCTTCCTATTTGAAGAGCAGTAAAGTAACAGGATTGTAACAGGAACCAGTTGCTGTCTGTAACTGGGAGGGGAGGACTCTTTTAAGTGCCTTGCACTCTAAGGAGTGAATGAGGAGCCTTAAACTCACCACTGGGAATAACAACACTTCTCTAAATTATAAACCTGTATTAATAACCTGAAAATGAGCTCTTTTCACTTGGCAGTTGTCCCACAAACTCCAGAACAAGTACTAGTCAAGAAGTATCTCCTACTCATGCTTCAGCATGTCTAGAGAGCAAAAAGATTGGCTCTTATCTGGCAATAATTAGGATAGATCTCTCTCCCCAAATCTTCAACTCTTGATTTATATGTAAGTTATCCTAAGGCTGCTACACATGATTATTCTGAGCATAGCACTAGGCTTGTTACACTTGTTGGAACTATAGTCCAGATGGTGAAATGGTGGTTACTTAGTGGTTTTAGCAAGTAATGTTACTAAATATATATATCTAACAGTTATATATGTATTTTGTAATATATATGTATTATATATATATAATATATACTTACTTTGTATATATATTAGAAATATACACTTTATATATAGTTAGATGTATGCACTTTATATAGATATATTTTAGATATATTTATCTCATGGTTAGCAATAATCCAGACCAGACCTCTTTAAAAAAAGAGTTGTAAAACCTATTCCAAATCGTCACTGTTGTATAAATAATTATCATAAAAATCACTTTAGTAATATACACATACTAAAAGAAAAAAACAAACCCCCATACCTTTAAAAGCAAGTAAAATAATGGTATGAATTTACTCCCAGAGGAACTGGGAACATTCTGTTCTATCTGGATTGCCTAGTAAAGATAAGAGCCCAGAACCTGTTGGTTAAGTTCTGGCTTGTTGTTTTCCAACAAATCCAGTGGGTTTGTGCTTCATGGTTCATATAGTTTCTGATGGGGTTTTGATTTGCTTGGGTTTAAAACTTGGTCTTTAATAGCTGATAAAACAGATTGTTTTGTGTTAGTTGATAATGCTTTCTAAGCCAAACCCAGATGATCTCTGCTGGATTAGTTTTGCTTTAGTATTGGGACAGTTCTTGGTTGCTATTTACAATGCATACATGAGTCTGCAATAAAAAAAAGTAAACATTCAGGGAGTTTTAATACTCTTGAGCTTTCTGCGTGGAAGATCTGTGAGTTTGAAAGCCTTAAACTGCAAATGGTAAGGTAAAATGCACTCAGCCTAGTGTAAGGGGGTTTTATTTGTTAGCAAGGTGATATTCTACAACCAAACCCAGCTCTGCCATGGATGAATGTGGCCTTGAGAAACCCAAAACCTGAGGAATGTAGATTTAGAGAGAAATTGAACTGTAAAACCTCATGGACATCCTATACCTGAACTGTTTCAACTCCATACAGTGCTATTTATCATTTTACAACTCAGGGGAGTATGTTACAAACCCATGTGTTTTCTCCTGAGCCTTCAGCCTCAATGCCTCAGTAACTACTGAGTGTCCAAGTGTTCATTAATAAGTCAAGTGTAGAGGACAGAAACATGTGGAGTGAATCATCAGTTGTGCCAACACTTTGTTTTTTTTAAACCCCAGGCAGCAGAGCTAAGCTGTAAAGACTATTTTTAATACCACTCCAACAAGAAAAAAAAACCTTTCCCACTCAATCTGAGGGTGGCAAAATAGTTCAGGCTTACTTAATGTGTGACAAGCTACAAAACTGTTTAGTTTTTTGCCAACTTCTCCACAACCCTGCCCTTTCCTACCCTGTTCTTCCCCACTCCACAGAAAACCCAACCTGCAGGTGATCAGGGGCCAGACCTGCAGCCTCTTCCTCTGTGCTGATGGTCATTCACTGTCTTTCCCTTAGCTGCCTTCCTTCTGCAGTAGGACAAAGCCTTTCAACTAGGCCAAAAAGGGGCAGCCCTGGATAATGGAGAGATTGGGATGCAAGAGGTTGGAGAGCAGTCCCACAGAAAGGAATCTGGGGGTTCTGGTTGATGGCAAGTTGAAGATGAGTCAACAGTGTGTCCTGGGATGCATCCAGCAGTGCCTTGCTAGTAGCTGGCCCAGGGAGGTGACAGTCCCACTCTGCCTGGCACTGCTGTGGCCTCATCTCCAGCACTGGGTGCAGTTTTAGGTGCCACGCCATAAGGAGGAGATATAGAGAGAAAGAGAAAGAGAGAGGGAGAGAAAAGAAAGTTGTTAGAGGGTGCCCAGAGGAAGAACCATGAAGGTGGTGAAGGGTCTAAAGGAGAAGCCATATGAGGAATAGCTAAAGTCACTTGGTTTGATCAGCCTGGGGAAGAGAGACTGAGGGGAAACCTCATCATGGTCTGCAACTTCCTCACCAAGGGAAGAGGAGAGGCAGGAGCTGATCTCTTCTCTCTGAACAGTGATAGGAGCTGAGGGAATGGCATGAAGCTGTGCCAGGAGAGGTTTAGGTTGGATGTTAGGAAAAGGTTCTTCACGCAGAGGGTTGTGGAGCACTGGCACAGGCTCCCCAGGGAGGTAGTCACAGCACCAAGCCTGACAGAACTCCAGAAGCATCTGGCCAATGCTCTCAGACACATGGTGTGGCTTTGGGGGTTGTTTTGTGCACAGACAGGAGTCAGACTTGATGATTCTTAAGGATCCTTTCCATCTTAGGACATTGTCTGTTTCTATGCTTCATAGCCCTGACTCTGTACGGCACATGTTAGAAAGAGACTTGCAAGCTGTGTGCAGGGGAGCTGGGCCTTGTCTTGGCTGTGTGGCTGTTGTTGATAGCAGTGAGGAGCTCTTCTGTGCTCAGTCCCCAGAGCAGGAGTGGGTGAGATGGGAGGTGGTGGTGGCAGCAGCAGCGTGCAGCAGAGCCTCCAGGAGATGCACTCCCAGCAGGAGGAAGGCCATGCTGGCTCAGTCTCTGAGCAGCAGGTGTGAAAAGCACCCTGAGGAGCCTGTGGGCTTTTCCCCCTCTTTTCCCTGGTGCTAAATGCAGAGAATGTTGGTGTTGAGTTCAGAAAGAGTTTGCTTTGGAGGTAGGTGGTTTCAGGGGGAGTGAGAAGGGCAGGAAGGGATTAGTTCTTGCCTCTGCAATGATATGGATATCTGATGCTGTTTGGATCTTATGACCTTTGCACTGCAGTAAGGAGACTGCTGAGAGGCACCAGTGCTTTCATTGTCTGCAGCTTAGTGAAGTCAAGGACCACATTTCAAAGGGGTCAGTCTGGAAGGGCTGAGGAACCTGGCACAGAGACTTCTAAGACAGTGTCTCAAGAAGAAATCATCTTAGAGGGAGAAAAAGCTCTTGACAGACTCTGCAGAAGAAGCCATCATGTCTCTCTGTGGCTTGATTGCCAGTGTCATATTACCAAAAGCTGCTGTTCTTCACAGCCATTACTCAGTGAAAGGATTTTGTTGTGTTCCTCCAGCACGTGCTCCAGCTGAGGAGTGCAGTTGCTGTGCTGTTGGCAGCCTGTGGCCCCTGTCCTCCTCACTGCCAGTGTCTCCTCTCTGCAGGTGTTACCCATGCAGCTATATGGGCAGCTTGTATTTCCTACCTGAGCGCGGCTGTGCCACCAGAGCTGAGAACATCAGCCCAGGGAATCCTCCAAGGGCTCCACTTGGGCCTGGGCAGAGGATGTGGGGCTATGGTTGGAGGAGTTTTGGTCAATTACTTTGGTAAGTAAAAGTTGGAATGAAGTTTTCTGGTTTCTTTACTGAGTTTCTTATCTATGCTTCAAATATTGTTGTGTGTTTGAAAGAGTGAATACACTTTGTGTAAGTCATAGAACTGCTCAGGAGATCTCCAGGCCCCTGATCAAAGCCAGGTCAGCACTGAATTCAGACTAGGTTGCTTATGGCTTTGTCCTGTCAGCATTAGAGACTGATTAAACATATTGTGCCTAGCTATTTTTAGTGTTCAGTGAGCAAGTCTCCAGGCTGATCTGTAAGTAAGATGAATGAATCCTTTGTGAGAGAACAGCCTGATACTGTGCAGCCTCTTGATGAACGAATGAGAATCTAATTACTTGCTTCAAAATCCTTTGCAAAGCTTTGCTGGAGAAGTGCTGGGGGAGGAAAACATCATGAAACAAGCTAATAAGAGTGCATGGGACAATGCAGAATGCTGACTCATTTTATGAAGTAGATTCTCAAGTTAGGGAGAAATCATAAACCTCTCCTTACAGGTCCTGCTGCCACATTCAGAGGAATAGGGATGGCTTGTTTAGTGATTCTGCTGCTCTTTGCACTGATCCAGTGGCTCCTGGTTCCTGATGAAGAAGAAGGTAAATATTCATGTCCCTGAGACAACTATCAAATGAAAGCTAGTGGAAAAAGGTCTGGCTGAAGCTGTTCCCTGCAGCTGTGGTTGGGCATGTTTGGGGTCTCTCCTCAGGTATGGACAAAACAGGTTTGTTTTCAAGTGAGAGGTTTTCTCCTGAGCAGTGATAGAAATGTAGTGCTGCTGTAAAGAAGGGCACCACTGAGTCCTTGGATATCAACAGGAAGAAAGCATAACTTCTTGTACTATCTCTACACACTCTCCATCCTGGGAATCCCTTAGGTTAGTCTTACCAGGTGTAGTGAGTCACTGCAGTTGCATCAGTTCTTTAAGGTCACTTTGACCACTTCATACTCTCATATTCTATCAGTCTGAGCCACTTAGGGACATGGTTTAGTGGCATGGGAGTGCTAGGGATGGTTGGACTTGATGAGCTTGGAGGTCTCTGCCAACCTTCATGATTCTGTGACCCCTGCCAGAAATTGTAGAGATGGCTTCAGAGAACACAGACTTTTATAGCTGCTTCAGTTCCCTTCTAGCACCTAAGAAGTCTCCCTTCAGGTGCAACTTGAGCTTTTTCATCTCCACTTCTATTAATATAAAGGCTAATCAGGTGCAAAGTGAAGGATTTAGCATAAATCTAATTCTTGCAAGACCATAAAACTAACAAATTCTGAAAGGTTTTCACCTGCTTTTTATCCAAATGTTACTTTCTACTGTAAGCTTTGAGTATGAAATGAAAGTTAGCTGGAATAAGAAATGAATTGTCCTTGACTAGGTGGCAAGTTGCCTGTACAGAAGTGTTCAAATATTTATTTTGCTAGCATTTTCTTCCCCTCTGTTCAAATGATAATGGCAAAACATGGAAAGGTGAAAAGGATATTTGCTACTTCAGTTTCCCATCAACTTTCAGTTCATTACATATGAAGAATAGTTTTGTGTTTAGTTTGTTTGAGCCTTGGATTTTCCTTTCAAACACCTTCCCAGTCTCTATCTTGATGGCAGTAATTAGTTTGCTTTCAACCAGACCAGTTGGATGAGTAAAACTAGGTTTGTGGTCAAGTGTGTGCAGGATTAGTCTCTTCATTCCTGCACTGCTGGAGAACATCCAGCCAGTGCTTAAAATATCCAATACTCTATCTAAGAGGCTGTAAACAAAACAGGATTTCATCATTTTGGAAAGAAGATCTTTTTAATGGCTAAAATATTTCTCCTAGGAGGAAATATTTTCACAGAGTTTACAGAATGTGGGGTTGTTGGTTTTTTTTTATTTTGCAGACTGGTGGAAAACATACAGCTATGGCTGAAAATATCCAGCAGTTCCTTACAGTCTGTTTAATTACTTTTCATATCTGAATACTCTGGCTTTTTGAGTTTGTAAAGCATGTTGTGTTGGGTCAAGAGAGGCATTTTCATGGGTGACATATAGATATATATATATCTAAAAGGAAGTTGTTGGAGGGTGCCCAGAGGAAGGAGCATGAAGATGGTGAAGAGTCTAGAGGAGAAGCCATCTGAGGAATAGCTAAAGTCACTTAGTTTGCTCAACCTGGGGAAGAGAAGACTGAGGAGAGACCTCATCATGCTCTCTAACTTCCTCACCAAGGGAAAAGGAGAGGCAGGAGCTGATCTCTTCTCTCTGATGAGCAGTGATAGGAGCTGAGGGAATGGCAGGAAGCTGTGCCAGGAGAGGTTTAGGTTGGATGTTAGGAAAAGGCTCTTCACCCAGAGGGTGGTGAAGCACAGGGAAAAATAGTCACAGCGCCAAGCCTGAGAGAATTCCAGGAGCATCTGGCCAATGCTCTTAGACACAGGGTGTGATATTTGGGCGTTGTCCTGTGCGTAGAGAAGAGTTGGACTTGATCATCCTTGTGGGTTCTTTCCAACTCAGGACATTCTATGAGAAGACCTTAAGATGTAAAGATCTGTTGGGAGGACTTCTTGCTTTACCTGAAACTCTGACAGATAATTTCTCTCCTCTAAGGTCTCTACCCTTGTTCTAGTCTCACTAACTGCATAACTCCATAGTAATTATGGAGGAGTGACAGTTAATTTCTTGAGAGCAGTGAAGGTGTAGAACAACTCCGTAGCCCTTCCTGCTGCAGCTGCAGGCCTGTCCTAAGACAACATCCACAGCACATCTCCCTCCTGGCTGCTTGTACCAGGGCTGTGCTGTCAGGACAGTGCTAACCACGTTCTCAAAGCAAGAAACATGGAGTGCTCCTTGTCTGCTCCGTGTGCTCGTCAAGTTTGTTTGCTTTGCCAATGATTATTTTGTTCTCAACTTCAGAGAAGACAATGCTGGCAGAAAGGATCCCAGTGCCTTCCAGTCCTGTCCCCATTGCAACCATTGACCTTGTGCAGCAGCAGTCAGAAGATCTCATGCCTCGGCCCGAGCCCAGGCTCCCACCAAAGAAAACCAAACACCAAGAAGAGCAAGAGGATGTCAACAAGCCTGCCTGGGGCATCAGCTCTTCTCCTTGGGTCACCTTGGCTTATGCTGTCTACCAGATAAAAGAGATGGTGAAACTCTCCAAAAGCAATCCAGCTCCTGAGAATCAGCCTTTGCAGGTAATCTTCTAATGGAGAGGAAGTGCTGATGTGTTTGGGAGATGCTTGAAAACCTTGATAGCTGTGGAAACCTCTTAGGACCTGGTAGGTCTTCTCCATCAGCTTGGGAGTTGTGACCTGAAATACTGGATGAAATAGAGTTATTTTCTATGTAGAATACAGCAGGAATAACTATTTTTGCAAGTATTACTTCCTAAAGATGAGAGGACAGGGAGAGACACAGAAAGAGTTTTACAGGCTTCAATTCCCTTTGAAGTTTACATTTGTTTTCTTATTAGTTGGACTCTGCAGGTTAGACATTCTGCAGACTCTTCAAGGTAGTTAAACATGCAGGTGCAAAGCTGCCCAACAGAGTGCAAAGGGATTTGGATTTCATTTTGCTTCCCTATACCTACTTGGTGTCAGAAATAGATGTTCCAGACAACTACTAATGGGATAGAGAACCTTCTGTTCTAATAAAGTTCATCTCTCTTTTTATCTAGAGTTACACCAGCTAAGAACCATTCCATGACTTCAAATGTCTGCTTGCTGGTGTTTCCTTTACACCATTGCCCATCAGTCCAGTCTCTCTCCCAAAAGCTCTTTTAACAGCTTCATCAGTGGCCTCAAGTTGCACCAAGGGAGGTTTAGATTGGGCATTAGGAAAGATTTCTTTGTTAGGCCCTGGCCCAGGCTGCCCAGGGCAGTGGTGGAGTCACCATCCCTGGAGGGCTTCAAACAACATGTAGATGTTGTAATTAGTGGCATGGTGGGGATAGGTTGATGGTTGGACTTGATCTTAGAGGTCTTTTCCAACCTTAATGACTCTCTGGATGGCCTTGGATCTTGAGCTGCTTTGTCAAGCCCTGGCCCTGCCTTTCAGAATGGAGCTGAAGCATCCTGCCTGAGCAGAGCCAGGGCAGTGCTGTCACTTGCACCTTTTAGAACAGCACGGTTAATGTTCAAACCACTGTGTTTAGCTGTCTGGAAGGAGTGGGTGAGGGCCCTCCTCATGCCACCCAGCAGGCAGAAACACAGGAATGCTTTTTCTACAAGTGCTATCTTTAGAAATGGGTAATTTGGGTGTGAATCAGCACTGTGTGTAGCAATTTCAGCTGGTCAGTGATCTCCTGCCTTTATTTGGCTTTAGTCTTGAAGATACAGTTAAAGACATCTCTGCTTTAGGTTAGTTGGGGGGTTTTCTTTCTTTTAATTTCCTTATGGTGACCCTGAAGATAACACAAGGTCTCTGACATCAAAGTCATTTGTCCAGACTGTTTCCCATTGCTATGTGTCCTCAGGCTCTCGGGTAGTACAAATGTCCCTTTTTAACAGAGAAAAGCAGTCTCACAGAACTCAGGCAATGAACATGGCAAGAGAAGAAGGTTTTGTAGTTGTGTGAGGTCTCCACCACTGCTGGGCATCACCTAGCTGCTTCCCTGAGGGTTGTGAAGAAGCCAGAAAGGCTTTCATGCCTCTTCTCTATGGCATGTGATGTCTCTATTGTTCTTTCCTTCCTGTAAAGATAGAGTGCTGATAGAAAAGTAGTTCTTGGTGATGTGCTAAAATTCACTGTGTTCTTTTCTTTGTCCTCTGAATGCTCCCAGATCTCTTTATGCCTGTTTGAGTGCCCTGAAAGGACAAATCTGCTCCAGCACATGTTGGGGTTGGTGCTCAGTACTGAAACTAAACAAAGCTCTCTTACTAGATCGGTTCAAGAGTCTGTTTCAGATGAAAACAGCTCATCTGGAAGGAGAGTCAGTGCCCAGAAAATGGAATTAGTGACAAAAAGGAGGAGTCCTTATTTCATTCAGATTTGGGCTCTATTTGGCTCCTTCAGGCAAAGGGGAGATCCTTGCCATGTTCTCTCTTCTGAAGTGAGAATAATGACAGAGAGTGTATCATCTTCTGATGGGAAGTGTGTTGGGGTGGGGACTTGCTGTTCCAATCCTCTGGAATGGAAGCACTGTTGAAATGTGCTCCTTAGGAAGACTTTCTGCAGTAGGCTGGATGGAATCATCCATCAGGACTGCAAAAACTCTTCCATTCAGCACTTCTGAGCAGTAGCTTGGGGAGGGAGGGAGGGAGCTGGTGAGGAAAGCTGGATTTGAGGAGCATGAGAGAGAGCTGTTTATGGAATTGTTTGGTCAACAGAATGATCTTGTCTGAACACTTTGAAGTCCACTTAATTGTGTTGTTTTTTTCCCCTTGAAACCACACCAAGTTTGTTTTTTGCATGCTTCTTGGGAAAGTGCAGTTAGGAAAAGAGATGGAAGGTAAGCTCCTGTCTGCTTGCTATCATAGTGTCATCTGGATTTCAGTGTCCTACTGTTGCTTTGCTGCTTTGAGTTCGATTTTGTTCTGTTGCCAGCCTTCCAAGGAAATGCTTTGTGACTTGCCCAAAGTGCCTGAATGCATCTGGGGGGTGTCCTACTGGGGGCAGAGAGCATCATGAATCCTTCTACTTCCTTCTCACACCCACTCCTTTCCCTTCTCTTCAGAAAATCAGTGAGAATTGCAGTGCTTCATCACCCAGCTCAGCAGAACAACCCCAACATCCACCAGCTTGTGGGCACTCCAGCCAATGTTCAGCTCCACCACCTGATTCCCAAGCAGAGGACAGCCACATTGGGTCACATCATGATGCTCAGCCTCCTCCTCCTGCTGCTGCTGCTGTGGGGCCCTGAGACACACTCCCATCTTAAGCAAATCCTGTGCATGGAATTCTGCTTCTCACCTGGGAAATGCTGGAGTAGGAGCTCCAAAAGTAGGACTTCCATCATCTTAACCATCATAATGTGATGCAGTGCAAGCTTTTAACCGTATAAAGAACCCTTATAGGACTACACAGAGCAATATGGAGCAGGGAAGCCCAGAGGGGCTGGAACTCTTAGAGGGAAGTGCTGATGGTAGGAAGAATTCTTGGCTGCTTGACTGAAGATTTCTTTGCAATCTGTAGCAAAAGGGAGTTCATTCCTCCCTTGTTGAGGCACAAAGTGTCTGACTTGATTGGATCATTTTCTGTGAGACAAATGCAAAGACTTTTTAGGAGAGAAACTGAGTTTCCCTGGATTAAGTAAAACACATATATTCAAAGAATATATTTTGGAAGCTAATGTTACCTTGTTGAAGAGAAAGGTTGAGTTCTGCAAAGCAAAAGATTTCCAGCTGCCAGCCACAAAAGCTGGAAGAAAGCTTCTGAAGAAGCACTTTCAGCCCTTGTGTTGGGGCTTAGCTTGTGTGGTTTTTGGGGTATTTTAGGTTGGATGTTGTAGTGAGACAAGAATCTTTGGTCAAAGTTTGCACAGTCTGAGATTGATCAAGGGTTTTGATGGACACACTGGGGTTTTTTTGCCTTTTTGTTGTATTTCCTCAGCTATCCAGTGGTTTATTTAATGCAGTGTAGTTATTTATTAAGAGAAGAGTAAGCTTTAAGTGCCTAGGGAAGGTGGGAAGGGAGGAATCACCTACAGATCTTAGCTATTAGGATGAGAGGGGCAAAGCTGTCCACACAGAAATCAAGTGGAGTGAGAGATTCTCAGGAGCTGCTGTAGGTGTAAGAAATGGCTTTGCCCCATGTCAAGACACTGGAAGACTTTGGAGGATGTGGTTTTTCTGTGCTTTCTCAATATTAACTGCTGCCAGCTCTATGTAGTTGGTATGTAGTGAAAATTGCTGCTGGAGGGAAGTCCTTGGGCTCAGGGAGGAGTCTGGGGAGAGTGTTTTTGGCTCATTTGTTTGTATTAAGAGCTTGTTCTTGGGAGATGCTGAGCACTCAGCTTCTAGAGGAATGAGGCTTGCCCAGCTCCCCTGGAGATCGGGTGTGATGGGTCAGGTCCTCCATGGGGAAGGAGCTTGCTGTGTGATCCAGAGGCAAGGCTAACAGGAGCACAGGGTTAGGGGAGAGGAAGGTGGCAGCAGCTCAGCAGGAGAGGAGATGTTTGACCTGCTTTGACTGAAGGGGTGTCCCTTAGCTGTGCTTTAGCTGTGCTTTTAGAACAACCCATGTTCTGGTGGTGCCTGGGACCAACACCATAGACAAGAAACCAGAAACATCAGTGACTAGCCACTAATTAACTTGTTTTGCACTTGAACTTAAATGTACTGTACTCACATAAATCCTCATGACTTGTCTTGAAGTGTCCTTTCAAATCAGAAATGTATTTATTGTATGTTTGTATAACTGGGGGGAGAACTAAAGACTGAACAGGTGACCTGACAGAAGGAGGCAAAGCAACCATTCCTTGAGTCCAGGCTGGAGGGTGTTAACCTCAGCTTTGAAGAGCTTGTTACCACTGTGTTTACACTTCTGAGTTGTCTGTTTGAAACGCCTGCTCTTGCTGGAATTGTAGAGTCATTCTGTGTTGCAAAAATGGACATGTCCACCTGGGGTTTGATCTTTGTGAAGCTGTCAAAACTGTGGTAAGAAATATAAAACCATCTATCATGGATTTCAGAGCTAGCTGAACTCTTCTTCCTTTTGTTCCTATGATGGTGCCAGCAGCAAACACAATCTACCTGGACTGAAAATGCTTCAGGGATGAGAAGAACCTTTTGAAAGCAATGGCAGGGAGTGAGCTGGGTTTGGGTTTGCTGTTTGCATGTCACCTTACCAGTTTGGCTTTGTGGTGGAGAATGGGACTGGAAGGTTCCTTCAGGGAGGTGCACTGCAGGTAGAGAGGACACTCACATTTGGGAGCAACCCCACTTATGTACCTGCATCAGGGAAGAAGCTTGGCTCCTCCTTGTCCTGTGTCCTGCTCTTCTGAAGGGAGGAGAAGCACAGAGTTGAAAAATACTTTTATTTCTACAAAATGTTGAAATATCAAGTATGGTGTACCCTGAATACAAAATAATGATGGAATTCTCCCTTTTAAACAGAGCAATGTAACTCAGCCTTCAGTAAGGCTTTTGTAAGGGTTCTGTCCCCAGACTTTCTGACAGTACTTTAACAGCTGTGTTTCACTAAACCTCTGGCATCTCCATAGATATCCCTGGAGCACTATGGAAGTCCATTCCCTTTTGGCAAAGGGCTCAAGTGGCAGCAGTTGGTTTGGGTGAGTTGTGCTTCTGGAAGTGCTTCCTGTGGTTGGAACAGGCTTTTTTGGGAGGGTTTTTAAGACCAGTAGCAGGTAGCCAGTAAAACAGTCATCAGCTTTCTGCTGTGGTGCTGCTCTTGTTTCCTGCTCTAGGATGGATAGTATTTAGCCATCCCTGGCAAATGCTGGATTTCACTCCCCTTGGCCTTGGATGACAGGGATGAGAGTTCATCTAGAGAAAAAACCCTTAAAACATGCAACAGAGATGGACAATGAGAAGCCATGACAGCAGCTGCCCTGCTGATGTCATGCTGCATCACCAGGCATGTTCCAAAGGCAAGAGAGCCCTTGGAAAGCAAGTGGGTCCTGCTCTGAGAGCCCTTCTGGAGAGCTTACTGCAGTGCCTGGTGGGTGGGTAAGATCAGGCAGTGATAGGATTAACAGTCCTTTGTTTCCTGCAGATGGGAAGAGAGCAAAGGAAAAGAGCACAGGAGAATATAGAACAGTGTAAAGACCAACAGAAGGAAACAGCCTCTGCAGGTGGAGGAACTGAGGGGATGTGATCTACTCCCTGGCCTTGCACTGTGTCACACATCAGCTGAAAGACATCTGACTGCTTAAATAGCTCCCCCTGTTCTCCCCACACATCTTCTGTGAGACCTCCCAAAGAGAGCTGAAGAAGGGGAGGTAAGGGCCAGGTATCTCTTCCTCCTCCTTTTGCCAGGAACTCCTTTCTGTGTCTTACTGAATGACCAAAGTCCTGAGGAGAGGGGAGCCCTGTGTGGGTTATCTGTAGTCCTAAGTACATGCTCACAGCATCACTCTGGTTCTGCTAACAGGCATTTCCTGCATGCAGCTGGAACAGCCTCAGAGGCCTGCAATGGACCAAGCATCTGTCTGAGGGCAGGTGGCAGTGATGATTGCAAGCAACAGGAAGAGTGCATTCAGGAATGGAAATCCTCTCCTAAATCATATGTGGTGGTCAGAGCTGGAGAAGCAGAGGATTGAAGAAAGGTTCAGCAGAGGCACCTATAGAAGAGGGAAGGAGAGTATGTGAAGAAGCAAAGGCACAGAAAGAAGCAAGTGCAGTGTAACTAGAGCAGACACCAAGAACAGTACTAGCAGAGGTTGAAAAGTCAGGCTTCAAACAAATGTACAGTCCAACTGAAGCCAGCAGACAGACCTCACACAGCTCTGTTAGCTCCCCATTGATCTTCACAGTATGTCAGGGGTTAGAAGGGCCCTAGAAAGATCATCTAGTGCAACCCCCCTGCCAGAGCAGGATCACCTAGACCAGTTCACACAGGAATGTGTCCAGGCAGTTCTGGAATGTCTGCAGAGAAGGAAACTCCACAGCCTCCTGGGCAGCCTGGTCCAGTGCTCTGGCACCCTCACTGCAAACAAGTTCCTCCTCATGTTAATACTAAACCTCCTGGGGTCCAACTTGCTCCCATTCCCTCTTGTCCTACCATTGGATGTCACTGAGCAGAGCCTGGCTCTCTCCTTCTGACACTTACCCTTAACATATTTCTAACCATTCCTGAGGTCTCCTCTCAGTCTCCTCTTGTCCAGGCTGAAGAGACCCAGCTCTCTCAGCCTGTCCTCCTAGGGCACATGCTCCACTCCTTTCAGGATCTTGCTGGCCCTGTGCTGGACTCTCTCCAGCAGCTCCCTATCCTTCTGGAGCTGAGGGGCCCACAACTGGACACAGGATTCTAGGTGAGGCCTCACCAGGGCCCACCACTGATGAGTTTATCAGCACACAAAAAGCAATATTAGAACTGTTAACACATAAGAGTACTTAGTAGAGAGGCTTCTCCTCCCTCTAGTGCTCAGCACAGAGGAGCTGACAGTGAAAAGGGGTGAAAGAGATTCTTTGTTGTTTACAGGTAGTATCCTTGGACAAACAAGGCATCCTGGTGGGATAGGCTGCTGCCAGTACTTGCTCTGGCAATCAGCAACCTTGACTTGCCCTGTTCAAGTACCAACAGCAGGAGAATCCTCTTCATTTGAGCACCCTTCTGGTTTCCTTCTGTTGCTCTCATCAGGCAACATCAGTGACACAGCAAACAGGTTTTTCCCAAATCCTCATTTGTCCACCAGCAACCACAAGAAATCACCATGCAGGCGTTCTCAAGTCTGTATCCTGCCTGCCTTTGGTTATTTCCCAAAGCTCAGAGCACCTCAGTAGCATAGAGAAATGCAGTTTGTCTATGCATTTCATCTTCTTCCTCCTCTTCCTCCTCCTCCTCCTCCTCTTCTCCTTCATGGATGGAATTGGCTGGATCACCTTGCTCAGATTCTGTCCTTGGCTCAAAGATCTGCTCCTCCAGGAAGAAGCTCCCAATGCCATATTCCTCCTCATGTGCCTTTGCTTCTGCAGGTGAGATGTGGGGAGATCCCAGGACAAAACTAGCAAACCTGCCAGAGTTTGAAAGGGAGAAAAACCAATCTGTAAATGCATTTGTACTCCTGCCTCATCTTTGCAGCCTTTTCTCTGACAGTCACTTTGGCTCTCCTGGAGGCCATCTGCAGGGTCTTGTGAAGAAGCAAGAAGAGCTAACTTGGTTTTCACATCTTGTCAGTGCTTCTAAGCCAGAGTATGCATTTGTACAGTTGGGTGGAGATGGTATTTTAGCTTCAAAAAGAACTTAAAGCTCTAGCATATTGAAGACAAAGGCTGTAAGAAGTCAGGTAAGTTGATATTGAAAGGGAAAATGATGAGAACTTGACATTCCTACATCATTCTGCTATCACCAGAGCTTCTGGTGCTGCATGTGCATGCTGGGCAAGCTGAGCTAGAAAGTCCTGCTAAAGAAGCACAGAATCAATAGGGTTGGAAAAGACCTCTAAGATTCACCTAACGCTCCCAATCCACCACTAAACCATGTCCCTCAGCCACCACATCTACATGCTTATTGAACCCTTCCAGGCATGGTGACTCCACCACTGCCCTGGGCCAGTGCTTAACCAAAATTCCTGTTCTTGGTGAATGGGGAGCTGCAGACTGGGAATTCTGCATGTTAGGGGTTGGAAGGGACCTCTGGAGATCATCTAGTCCCACCCCCCCCGGCAGAGCAAGAGAACCTCGAGCAGCTTGCACAGGATGTGTCCAGGTGGGTTTGGAGTACCTCCAGAGATGGAGACTCCAGCACCTGCCTGGGCCAGTGCTCCAGCACCCTCAGAGTAAAGAAGTTCCTCCTCATGTTCAGATGAAACTTGCTGTGTGCTAGTTTGTGCCCATTGCCTCTAGTCCTGTCCCTGGACACCATAGAACAAAGCCTGGCCCCATCCTCCTGACCCCACCCTGTAAGGATTGCTCAGATCCCTCCTCAGTCTGCTCTTCTCTAGGCTAAGCAGCCCCAGCTCTTGCAGCCTCTCCACACAAGAAGTCCCCAGATATTCAGTATCAAACTGGAGCTCTGGCAGGCCAAAGCATCACTTAGCAGTGTCCCTACATTTCAGTCCCCCCCAAGGTTCCTTTCGGTGGGCAACTGTGTAGGGAGAGCTGGGAATGGAGCTGGAGGCTCCTGGCAAGCGCGCGGCAACAGACGGCACTGCTGCCACCTGGCCAAGTGTCGACAGCGTCACAGGGAGGGAAATGCAGCCACATGCTGCAGCTCTGGTAAACTGATCAATACTTTACATCTGAGGCTCAAGAGTTCTGTCAGATGAGTGGTGTCACCTCACTCTTCTTGGAAGCACTGTCAGGCTAAATGGGGAACAGAGTTGGGCTGGCTGTGTTTTACAGGTTTGCCTCAAGTTCAGCGTAATGGAAGCTTGAAGGACTCAACTTGAGATCAAAGTGCTGTTGGTTCTCCTTTTTATCTCCATTTTTTTTGGTAAGAGCTATATTAACTAAGCAATGGCTAGAAAATCATAGAATCCTAGAAATTGGCAGGGTTGGAAGGGAGCTTCAAGCTCCTCTACTTCCAACTCCCCTGCCACTAGAGCAGCTTGCTCCTAGCCCCAGCCAGCCTGGCCTGCAACACTGCCAGGGCTGGGGCTGCCACCACCTCTCTGGCCAACCTGGCACAGTGGCTCAGCACCCTCCTGGGGAACAACTTCTGCCTGACACCCAACCTAAATCTCCCCTCCTCTAGTTTGCATCCATTCCCCTAGTCCTAGCCCTACCTGACATCCTAACAAGTCCTTCCCCAGCCCTCTTGTAGCCCCTGCAGATCCTGGAAGACCACAAGAAGGTCTCTCAAGTGTTTGTTTTGTGCATTTGGCAGAATTTTGTGCTAGTATTTGGGGTTTTTTTGTGTCTTTCAGTCATGCTACAGAATGCAAGGAGCTTAGAAAAATAAGCTAATTTAACAGTAAAGCCATAAAACTTGGCAGAGAGGCTGGCTGGGTGCCCAGCCAAGAAGATAAAGGATCTGAAACTTACTTAAGTCTTTTACTGACTAAATTCTAAGGTGTCTGGCTAGCAGGACTAGGGCAGTGATCATACTCCTGGACTGGGCACTGGGGAGGCCACAGCTTGAATCCTGAGTTCAGTTTTGGGCCCCTCCAAGGAGGGCACTGATGTGCTGGAGTGTGTCCAGAGAAAAGCAAGGAAGCTGAGGAAGGGTTTAGAGCACAAGTGTGGTGAGGAGCAGCTGAGGGCACTGGGCTTGGTTAGGCTGGAGAAGAGGAGGCTCAGGTGAGACCTTCTCACTGTCTACAACTCCCTGAAAGGAGCTTGGAGTGAGGTGGGGATTGGTCTTTTCTCTTAGGTAACAAGCATTAGGAGAGGAAATGACCTCAAGTTGCACCAGGGGAGGTTCAAGTTGTATATTAGGAACAATTTCTTCCCTGCAAGAGTGGTTAAGCATTGGCACAGGCTCCTCAAGGAAGTGGAGGAGTCACCATCCTTGGAGGTGTTCAAAAACCATGTAGATGTAGTGCTGAGGAACATGGTTTAGTGGTGACTTAGCAGTGTTAGGTTAATGGTTGGACTTGATGATCTTAGAGGTCTTTTCCAAACTTAATGATTCTCTCTGATTCTCTGACTGGGACTCCTCTGAAATTGTGCCCCTGAGTTCTGTGGAAAAGGCCAAGTCTTTCCAGCTGACTAAAATGTAAAACTCTGCTGCTTAACTTACGGTTTTGACAGCAATATCCTGCTAGTATGATTAATTTGCTTATCCTGCAAGATTCTCTGGCTGCACATAGCTGAGCCTTCCCAACCCATCTTTGTCTTAGGTTTGTGTCTCAAGCTGTGTATGTGTGGAGTAGCTCTTCTACCTGAATTAGCTATGAATAGCTGTAAACTCAGTGTCATTTATGGTCGGGCAGGAACAAACAGGGGGTTTAATACCACCAGCAAGTGGTATCCTTGAGAGGTGTGGCTGTGATCTTTAGTGATCTCAAGGAGATCAAGCTACTGCTTGCAAGAGAAATACAGCTGGAAGAGTGCCTCAGGTGGCCCAGGGGTTTGCTGTCTAACTGCATCTGCAGAGTGTGCTTTCTGCTTTAGAGCAGCCAGGTTTTCTTACCTTTGTGGGGACTGGAGTCTGGTTATAGGTAACCAGGAGGGGAAGGCAGAGTTCCTGCAGGATGAACGTAGCTCCTCCAGAGCTCTGGCAGTTTCTGTTTCACCTTGTTCCTGGTACTCCTCTTCAGTAAGGAATTTAAAAGCTAACTTTGGGGGTTTAAAGTGGTTCTTCATTTTTCTAGAATGGAATGAAAACAATTAGTATTTCTAAAGTCGTCTTGTCTGTCCTTTTTCTCTCTTCCTTGCTATTATCACTTTGATCCTTTGAAGAGGACAAAGCTGCCTTCTTGCACTACAATTCTAAGACAAGTTATCTTATCTGTGCAAGCCTTAAATGAAATGGTAGAATTCCACAGAATGAGACCTCCTGAGCTTCAACTGAGCTTTGGCTCAGGTCCTTCTTGTGTATGCATGGACTGAAATGTCCTACAATACAAGAGCTGGGTGCTTGCTTAGCCATTTTTAGGTGCAATATGCAAAGTGTGTCTGTGCAGAGACAGGGGCTGAATCAAACCCCAGTCTGCATATGGAACTCTGTAGATAAGCAGAGCTCTGAGGCTGTGATGAGTTGTTCATGTTGTTTACTAGCTCCCTTCTCTTACATCTTGCTTTAAATTACCAAACTGAGTAGTCTTGAGGCCAAAATGTTTACAATCTGCTGTTTTTTTAGCTGCTGCGTCGCGCTGTATCATATAATTAGCTATCAATTAGAAAGTGTGCCATGTTCTGTTCCCTTCTGTCAACTGCTTGCAGTTTCAATGTTGTGATGAGTTAAGATAAGCAAGGGCTGGCTGCCCATGAAACTTTCAGCTCTGGATAAAAACACCTGCTCCAACCAGCAGCATTCAACTTTCCTCCTTAGTACTCCTGGAGAGCAAGAATGAACTTGGAGCCCTCGTTCAAGGTCAAATAGCAAAGGTCTTGCTGGCTCTTAGCTACAAATGACACAAGATTCTGAAGTGATTGGAATGTATCTGCTGCTCTGAGCTCTGGGTAGCTGGCATCATGGCTGCAGAGTGTTTGGAAACAGGGGGAAAGCCTTCCATTCTCTTCCAAGAGAGATTTGTGGAGCTACTTCAGTTAATGAAAACAAGAAGAGATCCACATAGAGAACAAACTATAGCGTTTGGGGGTAAAACAGGTATATTCTGGCTTTTTCAGCTAAATCTTACTGATTTCAGAGGGAGTTGAAGCTGCTTCCATCAGCTGAGGATGGATTCTGTGTGTTGCTTTTGGAACAGCTGGGGCTGCTCAGCTGCAGGCAAAAGTCAGGCTCTAACAAATGATAAATGCTAGCTACAATAAATAAAGCTTCAACCCACTCCACACTAAACGCTGCAAGCAGTTCCCATTCCAGATACCACAGGGCTCTGGGAAAGAGGGGGAATGTCTCCACAGTGACAACAGATTGCTTCTACCAGTTAAAGGTGGACATCTACATCTAGAATAACCTCAGGAAGCTAAAATCCATTTCTGTGGACACACAGTCTTGGAACTCTAGGCTAGCTAACCTACAAGGATTGTCCCTTTTGAAGAGCTGCTTCCTTGGTGACAGGACTAGTTTATCCCACAGGATTCAGTACGAGTAGTTACCTGCAGATCCTCTCACTGCACATGAAAGGAAGGCAGGATTGCTGCAGTCTAAGCCACCAACCAAACAGGAATGTTTGGGTTGCCATCTGCTGCAGATGAGGTGCTACATTGGTACTGAAGAGCACAGTCACATTTCTCCAGTCTCCAAAACTTCTGCTGAAAACTGCCAAATGGGAAAGAATTCCTGTGTGTCAGGGCTTCAAACCCTTCCTACTGCAGCTGGCTTCCATTTGGTAAGGATAGGAACTAGTACTAGCAATTCCTAAAGCATTATTGCAGTGTGAGGGGTTTTTCATCCTGATTCCAGTATTCCCTGGTGATGCAGGGGGCTGCACATTCCCACTTCCATACCAACCTGCCTATGTGCCAGGCAGCACCAAGGGAATAAGCCAGGCCTTTGGAGCAGAGGCTGACTGCTATTACTCCATAAGCAACCTGAGGTATGGTGACTCCACAGTAAATCAAGAGGAAGGCTGTGAACTGCAGTGTCCAGGTGAACAAGGTGATGCTCAGGTCAGAGGTAAGTGGTCCATGCTGATAGCAGATGGCAAAGCTGAGCATTCCAACAGCCAGGAAATAGCCTGTGGAAACAGGAAAGGAGGGCATGGAGAACAAGACCCAAACTAGCCATATAAACTTCATTCTCTTTCACAGAGCTTGCCACTCCTGTGAAGTACAAGAGGGCTGGGGAAGGACTTGTTAGGCTGTGAGGCAGTGCTAGGACTAGGGGGAATGGACACAAGCTTGAGGAGGGGAGATTTAGGTTGGCTGTTAGGCAGAAGTTGTTCCCCAGGAGGGTGCTGAGCCACTGGCCCAGGTTGCCCAGAGAGGTAGTGGCAGCCCCAGCCCTGGCAGTTTTGGGGCTGGGAGCAAGCTGCTCTAGTGGCAGGGGGGGTGGAACTAGAGGAGCTTGAAGCTCCCTTCCAACCCTGACAATTCTCTACGTACAACCTTGTGTTGTCTGACAGGTCCCTGCAGGATGCTGGATGTGCATTCTGTTTCAGAAGTGTTCCCAGAGCTCATGAGGTGATTTCTGAGCATGCTCTGAGCTGCACAGGAATTCTCCCTCCCCATGCACGAATGTCAAGGCAGGTGCCAGCTCAGTAGATTTCACATCCACTTAGCAATTTAGGTCTCCAGTTCCCAGGTCCAGCAACAAACAAATCAGTGTAGCTACTCTTTTCTTGTTACAGGGTAGGGATGTAATGGCAAATCTGCTCTTCAAGCTGCCACTGGCCCACTATAGCAAACTCCTTATGGAATCATTAAGGTTAGAAAAGACCTCTTAAGATCATCAGGTCCAACTGTCAACCTAATATTGCCAATTCACCACTAAAAGCCACATCTAGATGTTTTTTGAACCCCTCTAGGGATGGTGACTCCACCACTGCCCTGGGCAGCCTATTCCAATGCTTAACCACTCTTCCAGGGCAGAAATTGTTCCTAATATCCAACCTGAACCTCCTCTGGTGCAATTTGAGGCTGTTTCCTCTCAACCTGTCACTTGTTAGCTGGGAGAAGAGTGAGAACCTAATGATGCAATGTTAAATGTTCATTTGAGTAGATGAGGAACCTTTGGAATATTCCAAGGTTTAGGAGAAGAAAAGTACTTGGCTTTGTTTTTTATAGGCAGGTCCTCATCTAAGCACTAAATTATCCCCAAATCTGCAGCACATGTTTTTGGATCACTTTCTTACCCAACAAGTAGATTCTGTGTTCAGACCACAACCAGTGCACATTCTCTTTGAAGCAGTAAATGAAATAGAGGGAGGCCATCCAGCAGCCACCCATTAAGATCCAAAAGGTACTGTGCTGGAAAGAAAGAAAGAAAATAACCTTTAAAAAGAACAATTCCAGTCAGAATTGGGACCATTGTGTGCAAGGCAACTCAGGCAAAACCAGATGTCATACTCAGGAGAGCTAGTTAAGTCTTGCACTCAATTCTAAGCTGTATGTCTATATCATGTCCTAATGGCATGGGCTAAGCCTATTGCAGGATATTCCCAAATAAAATAGCTCAGGAATGTTGTGGGAATGCACAGACTTGGTGAAAGGAAAGGCAAAAATAATCACATCTGCCTTGCAATGAATTTGTCTCTGGTGAAGG
This sequence comes from Bucco capensis, assembly GCA_013396975.1. Taxonomy (NCBI): domain Eukaryota; kingdom Metazoa; phylum Chordata; class Aves; order Piciformes; family Bucconidae; genus Bucco; species Bucco capensis. Next base: position 125,714 of record VWZO01021453.1, on the reverse strand, counting down.
GAAGAGAATCTGTCCCCAGTTGCCACAAAGGGTACTTGGCTTTAGATTGATTCATAGATTTAGAAGTAAGTTTAGCTCCAACCCAATCAAAGTAATGGATGTTTCAGAATAAATTCTTCTTGTATGTAAAGTCTCTAGAACTTGATTGTTGATGCAAGCAATCCTGCAGGCATTTCAGTGCAGTTACCTGGCCACAAGACCAGAGCTCTGTACTCTTCACCTCCTATATTATCATGATGATGATTTTGTTTTATAAATGCAAATTTACCCTTGGAATAAACCTTTTAAGTGTCAACAGGACAAAGACTAGCAGAGCAACAACAGCCAGTATTATTCCAGAAAGGTAAAAAACCTTGGTACTCCTGGAAGAGAACAAGAGAGAACATGGTGAGCAGGATCATGTGGAATGGCTTCAGATGCCAACAGCTGTACAATCAGCAGGGATCCTCAGGAAGAACTCAGCTTTCCCTAAGCTTATGCATTTATAAGCCCTGGCTTCTTCATTCAGAGTTAACTCTCCCACAGCCTTTTGCCTCTTGTTTTAGAGGATTTGTGACTCATTTGGCTTTGAAGTCCCAGGACAGGTGTTCTGCTCTAGCAGTAAGTATCCTCCCTTCCAGGCTATGCATCACTAGAACTATGATGGGGAAAGGTTGGCCCAAAGGTGGAGGCAGAGGAGGTCCCAGATGACCTCACTCTAAGCATTTCTTGCTGCAGGAAGCTATCATTGATCAAACATGCAGCATCATTTAGCACTCAGCCAACCTACAGAAGGGAGAGAGAATTCTCCTGAACCCACACTTATGCTCCCTAAGGATTGTCTTGGTGTCACCCAGTGCAGGAAGCACAAGATACAATGAAGATACAAGAATCCTAATGCAGCTAAGTTATTAATCAGAGCACAGCACTCCCACACAAATGCCATGAAAAAGTTTGAAACATCCATTCAGTTTCCTTCTTTCACTCTCCCAAAGAACCACCTCTTTAGCTCAGAAAACAGAGCAAAGATGCACAGGCTTTGGGGGACAAAGAGGTCAGAAAGCAGCAGCTACTACTCACCTGCTCAGGCTGTTTGCAAAATGGAAGAGAAAAATTCCAGCTGCAGATAAGAACAAGAGCTTTCCATCTAGCACTGAAAAAGGAGAGGGGAAATAGAAATGGACTTTAGACTAATTCAGTATCTGAAATGCTGATTATGTAAACTATCAACAGAAGAGCTGGTCCATTTGATAAGAGTGGCAAGGCCAATCTGAACTGAAAGCTTTTGTACTTACTTTCTCTTTTCACCCTCACAGTGTATGGTTTGGGTTGGAAGGGCTGGATTTTGAAACAAAGGTCCTCTCCATACTGTTTGATCCTTATGGAGGTTTCTGTAGCTGTCTCTGGTTTCCTGAAGATTTGAACAGCACAGGCAGCAAACTCCAAAACAGTCTCTGAATTATGACAGTTGCTTTTTTCTGCCATGGGCTCAAACCTGAACAGTTCTGTGCTGTTAACTCTGACCTAAAAACAGACAACAGTAAGTGCTCAGAAGCACTGGCTTGGTGTTCTGAATTAGAGAGCATGTAAGCCACACATGGGAGAAGAGACTAGGACTTGCTTTTCTTGTGCTTAATAATGCAATCTTCATGTTAGGGACAGAAGGGTGACAAGGAAAATGAAAGGGATCGTTTAAATATAAGCAGGGGGTGGATTTAGGTTGGATATTAGGAGGAAGTTGTTCCCTAGGAGGGTGGTGAGCCACTGTGCCAGGTTGCCCAGAGAGGTGGTGGCAGCCCCAGCCCTGGCAGTGTTGCAGGCCTGGCTGGCTGGGGCTGGGAGCAAGCTGCTCTAGTGAGATCCATGGCAGGAAAGATAAGCCTGAAGCTTCCTTCCAAGCCTGACAATTCTCTGATTCTATGCTCCTGTTAGGTGTTGTGGGGTTTCTTGCTAGTTCCTAGCTTCCTTCCCCACTAAAGCGGTAAAAGATCTTGTTGATGTTCTTCCCGATTCATTGTGAGCTCTCCACCTGGGCCTATGAGACAACAAAGAGGCAGCTACAAAACAAGGGGTGCAATAGGCAATAGAAGAGACACCAAGGCAGGAAGCAATTTGTAGTGGGAAAAAACCTGCCCTTCCTGCTTTTAAACAGTTATTCTAGGAAAGCTGGTGTGACTGCTCTAGGGTTTCACCACCTGAGCTCTGCTACCCTTCACAGAAACATCTGCAGCAGGTTCCTAAAGATGCTTCCAATTCTTTATATCTGAGAGCAAATTCCTCCTAGAGAGATGAAGTAAAACTGTTTCCTTCCCTTGTCTGGGCACCTCCCAGGGAGTATGGGGGGAAAGGAAGCACACACCTAGTCAGCTTGTTTCATTAGCTATATTACTGCTTCCACTGCTAGAGAGATTGGAGCTAATGTCTTCTAATGGCACTTGTTCCCTTCACCACCTTCACTGCCTTCTTTGGACATGCTCCAGCAACTCCCTGTCTTTCTTGCAGTGAGATGACCTTCTATTACTCAGAAACATTGAAATGCACTGCCACTGCTGCTTTCTCATTAGTCACAATCTAAAAATGCACCTCTGGTTCCTATCCTGTGGCCTGCTACGTGACAGCCAGTGAGTCACAGAACTGCAGCCCAGCCTCAGATTTGAGCTTTAGTAGAAAGGCATTGGGTGATAAGCACAAACATCAGGAGAAAAGTGCAACAAAACAGTACCCAACACTAAAATAATGTTTGTGTGGCATCATACTGACATCCTTCTGATAAAGAGAGCCCAAACCTCACTGCATCTCAATGCTGCACTTTTATCCTGGTCAATCATTAGCACTATTTCATCATGGTCCTACCTAGATACCACTCAAACTCCTCATTACACAGAGAAACTGCTTTGATCTTGCTAACTGATGATGCATTTGCTGGCAGAAATTCACCTGGACTGTCTTGCCTACCTGAATGCTCCCCTAAAAGTGCTGCTCTTACCCAAAGAGTTGACCAGATGTACTGTAAGTGCATGGTTCTGTTTTGCACATAGCAGTAACAGTTTTCCTCCTCTTTCTGGATGACATCCATTTCCTGCAGAAATCTACAGTTTCCACCTGGGGAAGGAGGGCAGAAAAGTTCATTTTAATGTCTGATTCCTCTCCATTTCATTGTATGTGCTGAGGGATTCCCAAGCAATTTGCAGATAATCAAATGTAAACTGATGACAATTCAAATTAGGCTTCTAATGAAGTCATTTAGGCTCCAGAGCAAACTGCAACACCTTTGGGATAAAAAAAATCATAATCTAGGGTGTTATGTTCAAAAAAAAGTGCTCTAGAAAAGCTTGGCTTTGCTCTCAGTGTTGTGATGGCACTGGAATAGGGCCTCTGGGCCAAATTTCCTGCTGGCATGAGTGGGTGTAACTCCACCAGAGTTGCTGCTTATACCAATGGTGAATGCAACTGTGGGAGTCTGAGCAGGTAAACAGGCTCCCATCCTAAAATAGGCATGGAGCACATGACAGGGCCACACTTCTCTTCCCTCAGAAATGTTTCTCATGTTAAAACACCACACTTCTTCTTTGGAGAACAAAATGAACTGCCATAAGTCCAGCTATGCCATGTAATAAAGGTAAGTGCACTGCTAGCTTGCCCTAAGTTATTTCATTTAAGGATTTAAGCTAACTCTCCTGAAATGTTAAGGTGAGCCCTTGCAATCTTCAGAATGAGATGGACTTTTGAGGAGAAATGCACCTAAAAGATTTCTGGAGCAAACTTTGAAGAAGAACACACATTCCTATCTATACACGGGTAAAATCTACCCTCCAATGCATTACCACAGTGTTCCAGGAACATAATTAAAGAGAAGAATAAAGGAAATAATTACAGATCCGAACAGAGGGAATCATCTGGCTCACTGAAGAGAAAATGTAGGTCTAAGCCAAAGCTCAGTAATAACTGCTAAAACACTGTCATACACTCAGAACAGCAAAATGAGTATGTGCAAAACAGTCTCAATCTGGACAAGGAGATACTGTATGCAGGTACAAACCTGTCCTGTCTCTCTAAAGAAGTTGAACTTAGGCTAAATTATTTTTCACCCAATTTAATTAAGCTAATGAAAATTGCCTGTGTGGATGTTCTTACATAAGTTTATGAGGTCATTCCAGAATTAAAGCCTCCACAGATGATCCTGCTAAAGTAAATTGGTTTAAACCTAAAACTTGGGCATTTTTGTTGTGAAAAATTAACCACCTGATAAATTTTCATCCATGGCAAAAACCAGTGGGAGGGAGAACAACTCTTCAGACAAAGGCTGGCTGCACTTTTGGATGGGCACTTCCATAGAAGCAATCAGATGAAGGTTTCCTTTGCCTCTGAAGTGTTGCCAACTGCCACAACAAGCAGGTAAGGCTGAGCACTACCCATGGCTATGACCAAGATAATCCAATGATAGGAAACAGCAATACCCTAGGCAGGCCCAAACCACAGCTGAGTGCCCACACCTTCCCTGCAGGGTGTATTGGGGTTTGCTGCCACTACAGATAAACTATCCTATGCCACATCAGAAATCATGTCCTCCACAGGCAACACTAATTAATTTTAAGGCATTTTCTTGAGAAAAAGGATTTGCTTCAACCATGCCATCAGATGTTTGCATGATAAACACAACACAGAGTGAAACAAATCCATCCCAAAAGGAAAGATGCAGAGCTGTGAGATGGAGGAGGATTTTAGCTACTCTGAGGGCACACAGAGAGGGCAACTCTCAAGTTTGGAGATTGCCAGCAGCAGACGGCATCAGCATCTTCTGCAGAATCTGGAGGATTCCCGAGACTCAGGAACATCAAGGTAAGGGAGAAGCACTTTCTGGAGTTATGTATCACTTCTACATCTGAGAATAACCTTTAAGGCTTTCACTGCCCTTGTTAATAATAGATGTGTTGTGCACTCAGTGCTCCTGAAAGCCAGAAGGAGTGACACAAGCTCTAAGTCAGTTCCCCCCAGCAGTGGTACTCAGCCCACTCAATCGCCTCAGAGGCACTTGGCGCCGCTTTGTTCATCCCACTCCTCCCAGGCCTGGCTCTGCCTTGTCCCACCAGGGATCACGTTCCATAATTCTTGTGGGAATTAAACCGAGCGATGGGACAAGCAGGCGTAAAGCACAAAGCGCCTCAGGGGTGGGTCTAGCCCCTGAAAGGCCGTGTGGAGAGAAGGGAAAAGCCCGCGAGGGCAGCGCCATCTTGGGCAGCAGCGCGCGCTGGAGGATGAGGGAAAACTAAAGGGGAGAAGAGACTGTTCTCCAAGGGCTAGGGTGAGGAAGCAGCCCGACCCATCTTGTAACCAGCTGGCCTGAGAAAAGACACAGCACAAGCACCAGTGCCACCCCCGCTCCGCCTCGCCCCGCCCGCGCTCTGCTCTGCGAGCCCCGCGCAGGCCCCTCGGGGGCGGGAAGGGACGGGCAGTACCTGCTGATGGCGCCTCCCCGCCGGCCCCTGCCAGCGCCAGGAGCAGCATCCCCACCTTCAGGCTCAGCCCAAGCCCGGGACGGGCCCAGGGTTGCTGGCAGCGGCGAGACAGCAGAGCCGGACTCATGTGGCGGCCGCTGAGCTCCGGTCTTGCCTCTAACGGCCGCGGCGAGGGCGGGCCGGGCGCGGAGAGGGGGCGGTGCGGCCTGCACTTCGCCTCCCGCGCTTCGTCTCCCTCAGGGGGAGCGGGGATCGGCCGCTGTGGCCTAAAGACTGCTCTGGGTAGCAGGTTGGAGCCCCTGGCCTGTGTGTGGACAGAGGTGGCACCGCTTTTGGGTTTCCTTGCCCTGGCTTCTGGGGCTTCCATGGAGTTGAAGAGTGTGCGTTTGGACAGACGAAGAGCGTGAAGGTGACAGCTCAGCAAAAGGGTTTCCTTGGACTGTGGTCCCACCTCTGCCTGGCTGACTGAAAATGTTGACTACCCTTGTTGATCCAAGTATAAACTTGTCCAGAAACCATGTGAAGAGTTAGTGATGCTTCCAAACTGCCACTACCAAGGCAGGCCCCCCCAGCTGAAGAGACTTAGTATTTGCTTCTGCATGCACTGTGTGCCAAGTCTTGCATCCAAAGAATGGCAGCGAAGCTGGTGAAAGGTCTAGGGAACAAGTCCTGTGAGAAACAGCTGAGGCAACTGAGGTTGTTTAGCCTGGAGAAGAGAAAGATCAGTGTCTACAGCTCCCTGAAAGGAGGTTGGAGCGAAGTGGGAGGAGTTGGTCTCTTCTCCCAGGTGACAAGCGACAGGATAAGAGGAAATGGCCTTTTTTTGTGCCAGAGGAGGTTCAGGTTTGACATTAGGAAAAATTTCCTCTGCAAAAGGGTTGTCAAGCCCTAGCACAGACTGCTTAGGGAAGTGATGGAGTCACCATCTCTGGAAGTGTTCACAAAAGACGTAAATGTGGGGTTTAGGGACATGGTTTAGTGGTGACTTGGCAGTGTCAGGTTAACAATTGGACTTGATGATCTTAGAGGTCTTTTTCAACCGTAATGATTCCCTGGTTTGATGATTCCCTACCCAGCATGAGGGGAAAGCCAGGTCAGCTCCCCAGCGTGCCTGCAGCTGGCCATGGATTGAGTCAGCCACTAAACAACACACATTAATCAAACCCTCTGCCCACCCAGAGGAACTCCCTGAATGAAATGTTAGGAGATGCTATGACAGAGGTGACCATCCACAGCTTTTCTGCCAATCCTGGGGAGCCACAAGAAGAACCTGGAGCAGGATGTGCCATTCCTCCATCAGCACCATGAAGACATGAGGTAGGTCCAACTCAGCTCAGTCCCTGCTTGCTTGTTGCAGTCATTTTATATCACTTATGAGTCACAGTCAGCAGTCAGGGGTGGAAAGGGCTGGAGCTTTTTCTCTGAAAATCATTGAACACCATTTTACCAAGGCACTCTGGCATCACCAACATCTATTTTTACCCCAAGCCCTACATTTGGCCTTTCCAACCTACTTACTTTTGCTACAACGCCTTCCTTTTGATGTTCTTACATCTATGCCATTTTGTCTGCACAAAGAGGTTTCCTTCTGGATTGTTTCAGGCTGGATCTAGTTGCTGGGGGGTGCCAGGATGGGGCTTTTTTAACACCTGAAGGGGGCTGCCCACTGCCTCGCACCTTGTCTCAGTGCTGACATCTGCAGGGAGTGGGTGGTGTGGGGCTGCAGCTCTCCTCTCCTCGCCTCCTACGCGCTGCTCAGTGCTGGCTGGGCTCACAGCTAACTGTAGAGCATTCCTTGCAAAGTACTGAGCAAGTGGAGAATAAGGGCAAAAAAAAAAGTTGAGCTTTTGAGAGCATGTGCAACATCTGACCAGCTTCAGTCTCCAGAGGAAGCAGAGATTGGTTTATGTCTTTATTTCATAGAATCAGAGAACTGTCAGGGTTGGAAGGGACCTCAAACATTATCTAGTTCCACCCCCCTGCCATGGGCAGGGACATCTCCTACTCTCAGCTTGCTCCCAGCCCCAGCCAGCCTGGCCTGCAACACTGCCAGGGCTGGGGCTGCCACCACCTCTCTGGGCAACCTGGCACAGTGGCTCACCACCCTCCTGGGGAACAACTTCTGCCTAACAGCCAACCTAAATCTCCCCTCCTCAAGCTTGTGTCCATTCCCCTAGTCCTGGCACTGCCTGACAGCCTAACAAGTCTCTCCCCAGCCCTCTTGTAGCCCCTGCAGATCCTGGAAGGCCACAAGAAGGTCTCCTTGGAGCCTTCTCTTCTCCAGACTGACTAATCCCAACTCTCTCAGCCTGTCCTCATAGGAGAGGTGCTCCAGCCTCTGAGCATCCTCATGGCCCTTCTCTGGACACCTTCCAGCACTTTCAGATCCTTCCTGTATGATTTGTCTTTCCAAAACTTGGATGTTGCCTTTCTATAACTTTTCAGGCACTTTCCCTATTAAAAGGTGGTGAGGAAAGAAATGCTGGATTTTTGGGTTTAGCTGCTTCCCTGATAAAGCCTTAGAGATGTGCTACCTCTCAGCTGTGTGTCTAAACAGCAAGGGAACAATCCTAGCCAAGTTATGAGAGGAATCCCTCTCACATTTTCAGTTTGCAATATTCTTTTGGGGTTATGTTAACTTTCTCAACAGGATTTTTTTTTCTGGGAGAGGAGACACTCCACCTTCACTTCTGCCTTGTATTTTCCTTCCTAGGGCACTTCACTGCTAATTAACTTTCAATCACAGTCGTAGGGTTGCAGTCAGTCAGCGTGATTCAGATGGAAAATGTAGCTTTAGGGGACTGCACTCTGTCAAAAACCATCAGAAACCCGTGCCTGATTCCCGAGGAGAGCACACTCACTCAAGCAGGATACAGCAGCTATTAGGCACTGTTCTGCCACAGTGAGAAACCCTGCCTAAAAGAGCCTCGGTGCTTTCACTCCAGCACCTCCTTGCAGGGTGCCTCAGAGTCATTATGCTGTGTTTTCCTTGCTTCCCTTGTCTTTGTTTGACTCCTTCCAAAGTGGGAGCTTTGCTTAGGCCAAAGCTTGGAGTTTGGGGCTTAAAGGAGGTGTTTTTAACTGTTTGCTGATTGAGACCAGCTTTTGACTGGGAGAGCTTGAGGGAAAAACCTGGCTATGGCAGGCAGGGATGCTGGGAGTCCTTGGGATGGGTCACATTGCTGGGATGCAGCATGCAGGACTCTCCAGCTCTGTGCTTTCAACAAATTGCCACTTCAGTAGTTGGGAAGGTGGCAGGTGAGCAGTGCAGAGCCATGCACTTCCCTCTGAGGCTTTTGGAGCTCTGGCTTATGCCACCCAGTGCTCTCTGGCCCCTGAAATGCTCCTTGATGCCATCCATAAATGCCCTTGCCTAGCTGCTGAAGAGCTGCCTTCAATGTGAAATATAACACCAAATCCTCTGTGCTGCTGAATCCTTTTCCTTTCCAGTCCCTCACTGCTGCTGATTTATTTGGGCCTGTGCAGTCATAGAAATAGGCTACAGCTGCTGAAGGCACTCATGGGGAGCTCTTCTGTGTTCCTCAAAGCCTCACCAAGCTGCTCTAGGTTCTCCTGCTCTTGCAGGGGGGTTGGACTAAATGATCTCCAGAGGTCTCTTCCAGCCCTTAACATTCTGTGATACCTTGGGTCTTAGTGCTACTGGAGACAACCTTTCCTCTGCAGCATCTGCAAGCCCAAGCTGGGGACAAGCTTCCCACTTCCCACCCCACAAAGTGATGCTCCTTACCCACTTCCAGCCTGTTTACCTTCTCACCTGGAGCCTTTTAATTTCCAGGTGTGCCACTGAATGACTAAGGATACTTCCTCTCTTTTATTGGATTGGGGTTTTTCCCCCCTACCCTTTGCTCTCCCTTCCCAACATCAGCAATGAGTAGAATTTGTTTGCAGAGTTGCAGGATGCTTTCATCTTTCTTTTGGGCAGCCCCAGAGTGGCTGGGGCTTTGCTGAAGGCCTGGCACTCTTCCTTTCTGAGAGCTGGCCTGTGGGTGTTGGATTGTGTCATGTGTAGGAGGTGAACGTCAAAGGAAGTGGGATCAACTGCTGGAGGAGCTTGGGAAGCCAGGTACTTAATAGTTGGTTTCTTGGAAGGAAAAAAAAAAACCAGCAAAAAAGAAAAGCAGCTTTTGTATCTTTAGTTTTCCTATGCAATCAGGATGACACAATGCTTAAGCTCAGTTTGGGTTTGGGGCTTGGTTGTTGGGGGTTGTTTTTTTGCCTTGGTTTATTCAGGATGGAGAAGTAATGTTATTTGCCTTGAAAGAGTTGCACATGTTTTGGTGGATTCTGTTGAATGTTTATGCCAGGAATACAAATAACTCCTGTTGCAGAAGTGCCCTGGCAAATAATGTGATTTATTATCAGGTAACATTATGTTGTCTTTTTTATTTGCTGTAAAATGGTCTCTTTGAGTTAAAATTAGACCAAAGAGCCATTTGAGACTATTTTGTTCATCTCCAAGTGTGGTTTGTTTTTTTTCAGGAGTGCATTAGGCTGAAGTCTTTCACAGGCAAAATACTGAGTTATGTGGGGGGAGAAAAATGATCTACAAAAGAAAAGGAGAGCTCCTTATTTTTACAGTAATTTTATGGTAATCACTGTTTTATTTGCCATCTATAGATACTGAGTGAGATACTACTGCTCTACTAGGAGTAAATCTTTCTCTTCTTTGAAAGGGTACCTGTGTGGCATCTTAGGGAGCTGGCAAAAAGGCTGTATTTTTTTATTAAGTCCTGATTTTCTTAGACCTTTGCCTATTTCATCTAAGCACAAGAACTTACTCTTGCTGTCCCTGTGCAGTTTTGGGCATTGAAGTGTAAGAAGGCTGCAAAGTTGTTGGAGAAAGTCCAGAGGAAGCCATGAAGATGATGAAAGGTCTAGAAGGGAAGCTGTGTCAGGAACAGCTGAAGTCACTTGGTTTGTTCAGCCTGCAGGAGACTGAGGGGAGACCTCACTGTGGTCTGCAGCTTCCTCAGGAGAGGAAGTGGAGAGGCAGGAGCTGATCTCTTCTCTCTGGTGAGCAGTGATAGGAGCTGAGGGAATGGCAGGAAGCTGTGCCAGGAGAGAGTTAGGTTGGATGTTAGGAAAAGGTTCTTCACACAGAGGGTTGTGGAGCACGGGCACAGGCTCCCCAGGGAAAGGAGTCACAGCACCAAGCCTGACAGAACTCCAGAAGCATCTGACCAATGCTCTTAGACACATGGTGTGATTTTGGGGGTTATCCTGTGCACAGGCAGGAGTTGGACTTGATGATCCTTGTGGCTCCCTTCCAACTGAGGCCATTCTATGCTATTTTCCTTGTGCTGCTGTGTCCCTGGCAGGGGCCAGGCATGGCTGAGGTGGCTGAGATCCGAATGGAAAGAAGCTTATTTCTTCTTGAGTGGCTTCCAATTTAGCCAGCTCTCTTGGCATTTAACCCTCTGCTCCTTTTCCCATTGCTATCCAAGAGACCTGCAGGTCAGGAGGAAGGCAAGCTCAGTCCCAGGAGGATGTGTCTTCTGTGGTTGCTGGCAGCACAGTTCCTCCCTCTGGCTTCAGCCAAGTATCCTGCAGTCAATTCATTGATCTCATGGATCTTACTCTTGATTTCCACAACAGTAAGCAAGTGAAGTAGCAGTGGGCCTTAAATATTTATCTGGTTTATTTTTGGCATGCCAATTGCAGCTATTTATACAGCAAGGAAGCAGTGATACAAATCTGACTGGATTCCTCCTTCACTTGGAATCTGCAATAGAGAGACAGCAGTTTGGGTTTTTTTTAACTTACTTATGATGGCAAATTTGCTCTTCTTAATATGTTCTAGACTTCATTTCTCAAGGGCCTCTTTTAAGTCCCCCTTTTAAGCATAAGGGATCTTGTTGCTTCTCTAAAGGAGCAGCTGTGAGGTTGCCCTGTGGTGCTGTGCAAACACTAATGCCTTACATGGATTTATCTGTTGGAAGAAGTCCTAAAATTGTGAGGAGACTCCATGGTGGAGCAAACAATTGGCAAGGAGCTGGTACTTTTTATTGACACCTAGTACAACAAACAGAAAAAGCACATTTAGAGTTGATTGTTGGCTTACTAGAATAAATATATTCTCCTGAGAGAGGATTTTGCTGGATGTAGGTGACCAGGCAGGTCATCACCCTGCAGGAGCAGTTTTGTTGCTGCATCCCTCCTGTGGAGAAACAGGATTTCCCTGCTGCAATTAACTTAAAAACCTCATTCCCTGAGAGCCTGGGGAAGAAAGAGAGCTAAGGGATCAAGGCAGCCCCCCTGGATCTGCTAGGAGAAAGCACAGGAGGTGGGTTTGTGGAGAGGCCACAGGAGCAGTGTTTGCTTATGGATAAATGGATGTCTGTCTGTCTTGTGCCTTCAGATTTCCACTCCTATTAACTGTTGTTCCTACATTGCTGGAGTAACCTCTAGTCATTGTCCTGGGATTTGAGGAAGCACTCTTGGAAGAACAACTAAAGAGAAGGGGAAAGGATTCTTTTCTTTCCAGAGGTTCTTGCCATGAAATGTTCTCTCTGCTGTGCTCAGCTACCTTCAGGATGAATCTCTGGATTGTCAGAGGAGCCTAGCAAGCTCTCCTAGATCAAAGGAGGCTGCTTTGTAATAAGAAAGGTCTGGTAGTGTCTTCCACTTGTGACAGTGTAATTCCACTTTTGCATGCACACTGTCGCAGCTGCTGCTCTGCTCTTACCCTGGGCATGAGCAACTGAGGGCTTCAGCTCAGCCTGCTGTGCTTTTGGGAGGCACAAGGCAGTAACCAAGAGTTCAACCAGCTCCAAACCTAGCTTGAGTAGTTTGTTAATAGCCAGTTGATTGACTGAAACCTTCTTGTGAGGCTTCAGGTGAGGAAGTGCTCCCCAGAGCATTTGAAATGTCTGGCTTTCCTGCTTTTCCTCCTGATAAAGTTTGTATGGATCTCCAACAGGCTGCTTGATGATTCTTATTTTCCCCTTATCAACTCAGAATTCTTTGCTCCATTTTTCCTATCTAAATACAAACATGGGAGAGGCTAAAAAGGAAGTGCTGTTGAATGATTAGGTAGAGATTTGCTTGATGAATGGATTTTATGTCCACTACCCATAGGCAGCTTTCCAGTGTCTTGTAGGTTGCTTAAAGAGCTCAAGTACTGATAAGCATGTGGGAAGGCCTAGGTAGGCAGAGCCAGGATGTACAGTCATTCTGCCCCTGCTAGTCACAGCCACTCCAGGAATGCAGGATGTGCCTCAAATAGCTCTTTACCAATATTGCCCTTTCTCAGCATTCCTGTTAGCTCTGGCTAACAACAACAGGATTTTGGTGATGGTGGCTGGAGCAGAGTGGAAATGTCTTCCCCCCTCGCCTCCCCTCTTTGATGCCAGCTGGAAAATGAAGGGAAAGACTTGCTGTAGTGACTCAGGTGGAACAAGCCTGGGCTCCTGTCTCTGGCAGTGGCCAGAGAAGCTTTAAGGGAGTCAAAGCATAAACCAAACATGAAGTAATCCTTTTCCCCACTCCATCAACCTCACCAAGTGAGTGTTTGCAGCTCTGGCATCTATTCTGTGATAAGAAGGAATAACATCAAGAAAAGGGGTGGTGAGGCAAGAGGTGCTCTCTTCAAAGTGCTAGCAGGATTTACTTTTCTGATCTGCTGCCAAATGCAACAGAGCTTCCTTGCCCAATGCCCTTGGGCTGGAACTTGTGCTGGTGCTTTACAGCATTGCACCTTGCTGCCTGTGTCCTGCTGCTCTGCTTCTGCTGCAGTTGGTGGGCTTCCTCTGATGCTGAGGCTGGGTGAAAAGCCTGCTGCTCCACAGCCTGGAAGAGCAGCAGAGGCCTGTCCACACCATTAGCAGGGCAAGGCCTTTAGTGACACTTGGAATTTCTGCTTGGCTAGTGGAGACTGGGGAAGGACAACCTGTTTCATGTCATTTATCACAACAACCTGGGGCTTGAGAACACCTTCTGGAAGTTAGGCTAGGTGCTGGGTTGGTCCCTACCATCTACTCCTGAACGACCTTCTATCCTACTCCCATTTCCTTCACCCTCAGTCTGGTTATGAGCCTGGGAAAGGTTGTGGCATCAGGAGCAGGCTCCTCTGAGACACTGGCACCTGGACAGTGCCACCTCAGGGTTAGACCTGGTGGACATGAGAGATGGAGGAGGCACAAGAGTGACTCCAGGTTGAAAGCCAAAACTCTTTCCATGGGATGCTAGTGATCTTCTGACCTTTCCAGTTGGATACCATGGGTATTAAGGCAGAAATGTTTTATCTGTCTGTCCATTTTAATGTCCAAGGGTCCAAGTTAACTGGAGAGTGAGTTTGTGACTTGGACATTTTCTTTCACCCACCTTTGGAAGCTTTTCATCTCCAAAGCAGCATTGTCTGGAAGAATCAGCTATCTGTCTGTGTCATTAAACCTCAAGTCTGAATTCCCAGAAGTGACTTTCCAAAGGAAAGCATCCCTAGGCAGGTGTTACCTGCCAGCTGACTCGGACCTTGGGCAGTTGCTAGCTCCAAGCAAGCTGCCTTGGTGTGGAGGTGCAGCACAACCTGGCAAGCACCATTCCCTGCTTCAAAGAAGTTCCAAGTACCAAACACACCAGGGGATCCTGGCAGCTCCATAAACCACACAGGCTGCAGACTGAGGAGGTCTGGAACAACTTGGACACACCTGGCAATGCTCATAAAGCACTTGAGCCTCATCACTGTTGCCTAAGGTGTCCAGCAGCTCTGCAAACATTTGAACAATGTCTGGGCCAGACAGGTGTGGCTTCAGCAGCTTGGGTGCCCAAAGAAACTCAGGAGGCTAAAATCCCACAGGGAATGCTTGTCTTCTTCTTAGTTTGTTCATATCTATGGCCCTTGTGGAGTGAGGGAAGATCCTGGCTCTTCCAGGATGCTGAAAGGAGAGGAATAAAACCATGTGGTTGTGCTCAGAGAGAGGGAGAAAAGAGGCTCAGAAACATCCTGCTCAGCAGGTGGATGAACACTGCTGCTGTTCCCAACATCATCCTCCATCACTCCTCTGGCATGGCCACAAGATGCCTTTAGAAGAAGGTTCATTTTGGAGAGAGTGCTGCCACTTCTTGACAATTAGACACTGGTCAAATGTCTCTAAATGACCCAAACTTGCAATGCTCAAAGACATTGGCCTGTAGATGTTTACCCATGTTGGGTTTACTTCCTAGCTGTGCCTTCAAGCTGGGTGTTACCTTAGTTTTGCTGTGAGTCATAGCAGCACAGCCCTGAGAGAGACTTCAGACCTTTGAAGAAGAGCAGAAATCAGGAGTGTTGTGAGGACATTTCCTGTCATAGGGAAACCAGCAGTCAGGGCAAGTAGCAACAGGGAGACTGCAGAGGAGCAGTGGTTTCTCAGCCCCTTCCTGCTGCACTCCCTTGGAAGGATAAGTAGCTGTTGAGCTTTGAAGTCTTCCCTACATGGCTCCTGTGCAGTTGGGATGCTCAGAAATGGAGCTGAGTGCTGAGGCATCTCAAGGGGTTGTGCTGCTGCTGGGACCAGCTTCCAGCAGGCATCTGCAGCACCAGCTGCTGTTGCTTTTCCTCCCTCAGGAGAAACACTGAGGACATTTAGCTAGTTTTGGTGATTTTTTGGTGTGCTGGGGTGTTCAGGAGTATTCATTTGCAGCATTGCTAACAGGTAGCCAGCACAAAGCTCACCAGCCATTGCTCCTCACAAGCAGATGTTCTTTGGGCAGAATTTCTTGCTCCCTGATGCTGCAGTACACCATGTTCTTTCCAATGCAAAAGGCATCATTCCTCCTTTGTTTTCTCCTGGCATCTGCAGGAAGGAAAAACTTCTAGTTAAAGGCTGAAATAATTCCTCTTCTGTGGTAGCTGTGTGCTTTTGGTGTATCAGGAGCAGAAGAGCAGCTAAACTGGCTTTAGAAGTGAGCTTCTTAGCACTCACCACATGTTTTACCAGCCCTGGGGAAGGTGAACAACACCTTGGCAAATGAGTTAGTTCACATTTAAGGCTTGTGCTTTTACAACTGGTTCTCTGCAATAGGGCATACTGGTATCATGTGGGGCCTGGCACAGGGGTCTGCAGGACCATGTTGGACTTGGAGTGCTTTGTGTTATTGCAAGAGTCAGAACTGTATCTGAAATGAAACAATGCTTGTAAGGAAGCCAGGCAAACCTCCTCCTGGTGTCCCTGCTCCTATAGCCAGCACTGTTGGAAGAGGTGTTAGAGNATTCTCTGATTCTGTGATCTTGAAGGAGCTTGGTGGGAGAAAGGGAAGGCAATGCCAGGATTAGGCAGAATGAGGATGAGGCAATTTAGTGCCACCATGGATGGACTAGGAGTGAGCTGAGCTTAAAGAGTCTTGGCTTGTCTGCCAGTCCTCTCAAGCAAGGCTTGACTACAGAAATTGTGAAGCTCAGGCAGCTAGGAAGGATGATTTCTTGTCTAAAGCTGCTATGTTCCCTGCCACAGAAACTGCATTAACTCCTTTACTGACAGTTTGTAGCACAAATCCTGGCTGCTTAATTGGATTTCTCATGGCTATTGGGAGCCTCAATGTGTTTACAGATTTGTTGTGAAAGCTTTTTTTGTGTGTGTTTTTCATAGCAAGTCAACTTCCATGTGGTGCAATTATGTTCAAGATGTTCCCTGTAGCACTGGGATAATGTCAGATTACACTCTGTGTGCATGGTGTTCTTCAGAAGGCTTTGCTCTCAGGCACCATGCACCCTGTTGGAAGGAGGAAGGGAGCTGAAGGCTTTTATTAAGAAAGGCAGGCAAAGCTTAAAGCACAAGGAGCTCTGTCAAATCTTCTTGTCTTATTAAAGAGAAAGATTTGTTCCTGTCTACTGCAATGTGGCTGGTTTTTCCCCATTAACATCCTAGAGTTGGGATTGTTCAATCTGGAGAAGAGAAGGCTCCAAGGAGACCTTCCTGTGGCCTTCCAGGATCTGCAGGAGCTACAAGAGGGCTGGGGAAGGACTTGTCAGGATGTCAGGAAGTGCTAGGACTAGGGGAATGGACACAAGCTTGAGGAGGGGAGATTTAGGTTGGCTGTTAGGCAGAAGTTGTTCCCCAGGAGGGTGCTGAGCCACTGTGCCAGGTTGCCCAGAGAGGTGGTAGCAGCCCCAGCCCTGGCAGTGTTGCAGGCCAGGCTGGCTGGGAGCAAGCTGAGAGTAGGAGATGTCCCTGCCCATGGCAGGGGGTTGGAACTAGATAATCTTTAAGGTCCCTTCCAACCCTGACAATTCTCTATGATCCTTCCTGCTCCATCCATCTCTGTCAGAGCTAAGCCCATCCACCTGCTGCTTTTTTTTAGGGCTGAAAGGTTGGGGGAAACACAGCAAGACATTTCAGAGAAGAGAAACTAAGAAAACAAGCAAATAAATGCGGTTTGGAAAGTTTCTTAGCTTTCCTTTCCTTTGCCATCCCATCTAGTTTGGCCTAGGAGTAGGCAGTGTGTTTGCAGCAGGAGGAAGCCTGCTCAGATTGCCAGCCATGGGGCTGATGCTGTGTTGCAGGCACAGGGCTAGAGCAGGCAGTGCTGCTCTAGGGATGGAGCTGGCCCCCTCCTTGGCACTGTCAAACTTTCCTTTCCTCTCTGTTTTTTCTCTAATCACCTTGGCTAAGAATGCCATTTCCTGTCTGATGGCAGCTCAGATAGGAAATGTCACATCTGCCTAATACTTTCATTCTGAACTGTGACAAGCCTTCCCAGCACTTCTGGGAGAGAGAGAGAGAGAGTTGTGATATTTCACTCCCAGCTGAATGACAGTCAGAAACTCCCATGTGTTGTGTGCCCTGTTATTAGCAGTACTAATTGTTGTTATTTGTACTCAGAACAGTGGCACCACAAACCTCTCCACCCTGGCAAAGGTCAGCATTTGCAGGTGCCACCATTTGGAGCCTCTAACCTATTCTGTGTGTTGGCCACAGGTTTCTCCTCTTTGCAAAGCTGCACTGAAGGACCATTTCCATAAGGAAAAAACTTCTTTGCTGAGAGGGTGCAGATCCCTGGCCCAGGTTTCAACTCCAGAGAGCTTGTGGAGTCTCCTTGTCTGGAGAGATCCCAAGGCCAGCTGGAGGTGATCCTGCTTTAGACTAGAGGATCCCCAGAGGTCCCTTCCTGTGATTCCAGGGAGATGCCTCTGCTCTCTCTTGCCACCTCTTTACTCTGTGCCCTCCTCACAATGCCTCTTTGTCCCAAGGGGAAGCTGCTGAGCCCTTGACTGAGGTTTTCATGGCAGTGCAGTGCATAATGCAGGCATTTGAAAACTAGAAAGCTCCAAACTAGAAAGCTCTGTGAGCAGAGAGAGGGATGGAAAGATCAGAGAAGGAGGGGACACAACCTGAAAGGATGTGGTGGGCTCTGGTGTCTTAGGAAGCAAAGAGAAGATGGGCTTGGTGCCTGTGAAGCACAAGAGCATCACTGTTGGAGCAGCTAGAATGTGTGTGCTGCAAAAATGCCTTTAGAACCTTGCAGCTGGGCTTTGCCTCTCATCCAGGAGGTCCCAGCAGTTACTTGCCTTTCTGTCATAAGCACTAATGAAATAAAGGAGTGGGAGAAAAGGCTCCTGGAGATCAGAGCTTAGCAGAAAGGACTATCCATATGCTCACTGGAAAGAAAGGTGAGGGATTTCTGGCAATCAGAGTGTGTACAAGCTTCAGGTAATATTTCTCATTGGCTCAGTAAGCTCAGATCTACTTTGCTGATTGAAAATTTGGCTTTGATTTTAAAGGGGGAGGGGGGGAGAAGAAGAAGAAGAAGGAAAAAAGCCTGAAGCTCTGTTCAGCTATGTAAGAATGTACCCATGAATGCAGAAACACACCTTTGTGGGCTCAATCAGGCAGAGATTTGCTCCATTTTCCCCAACACTTTGTATATTCAGGAGAAAAATCACCTTTAAAAAAGCCCAAAGTATGCTACTAGACTTTATGGAAGCTGAAGGTCCAAGCCATTTTAGAGAAATGAGTTTTTTTTCCTTAGCTTCAATCTGCTTGGAAAGCCTGAAGGATGAGCCATTTGAAAAGTGTTTCACAAGACCCATGAGTCATGCCAAAATCCTATCACATTTTTCCCCTCTGCTTGAAATCACACAAGTTAGGGATGGCAGGAGAGCTATTAAATCACAGATCAAGAATGCTTCACAAAGGCTTGATGAAAATAAATCAATAACCACACCTCCCCCCCCCCAGTTTTCCTCCAGCTCCTGATTCCCCAGGCATGAATCCAACAGGTAAGAGCTCAGTATCCTTCAGGAAGGAGTGGCATGCAGCTGTATATCCCTTGCAGAGCTGCTAGGCTTTCCTTTGCTTTCTTCAGTGCTCCAGGCAAATGAAGATTTTCATACCACTCCTTTATCTAGCACAGTTAATTTCCCCCACCCTCTACCAGTTCAACTTCTCTGGCAGGTCTGCTGGGGGATGGGAGATCCAAGCTTTTCATCTGCTCCCAAGGCTTTTTTGCCCAGCACAAAACCTGCTCCATGCTTGGAGCCATCCAGGCAAATAGGAGGTGACACCATGTCCATAGAACCAATGCTGCTACTTCTGTAGTGTTAGGATACCTCTGTCCTCTAAATATTGTCATTCCTAGACTAAATCCTGCCTGGAACTACTCTTGGGATCAGTGGATAAGTGCTAGGCTTGGCCTTTCAACATTTTTGGATGGTTTTTCTTCCCCATCTTTATGGAATTGTTGAAATCCTTCTGGGTTCTTTTGTTCCTTGAACCACTGTGGTCACAGCTTTCCCAGATGTTGGATTCCTTGTTGGTCATGGATTTCTAAAGGCTGAGAAGGAAAACATTAGGCAAGGGGGTCTTCTGTCACCATAAGAGGATTGAATCAGAGGGGAAAAGCTCACTTTTTAGGTCAGGCATTGTTTTTGGAGCATGTATGGGAGGTCAAAAATGACTTCTGGCACAAACAGAAGTAAAATCAAATAATAGGAAAAATATGCCATTTTTTTGGCCACTATTTTGTGGGGGGAAAAAAGAGCAATGATTTTTCATTGCTTACATTGTTGAAATCTATATGATTAAAGTGGTTTTTAGCTGAGGGGAAAATGGTGTACTTCAGTGCCTTTGCTTGTGGCACAGAGAGAAATAATCCTGCTTCTCAGCCAACCTGAAACATTCCAACTGTTCCAGAGATTTCTGCTGTCTTCTCCTTGCTCCTTTTGTCAGGCTCCCATTTTCACACATGATTTTTCCCTTTCCCACAGTCACTTTATCCTCTCTCTAACCAGTTCCTGCTGGAGAAAAGACAATGGAAAAAAAACCAAGAAATAACGCCACATTTCTCTAAGTCATGGAGTTGGAATCCCACCCAATGTTTTTGATGCCATCCCTCAGAGCTAGAGCATTGCCCACCAGCCATACAATGGACATCAGGGTATCCTAAAGCCTGGGCTTTAGCTACTGTGGTGTGGAGAAAGCAGGGCTGGGAGGGTCCTCTTCTGGCATCTTGGAGGGGTTGATCTCTAGAGCCTAATGCATTTCTCTGGAAGGGGAGCAGCATCCTTTGGGCATTCAGCTTCTTTCTTGCTCTCCATAGGGTCTGCCAGCTGAGCTTCCCTTTAGCAGTACATGTGAAGGGTCAAGAACACCCTTGGAACATCCTTCCCTGCAAAATTAAACCTCTCCTGTTTCTCAGATGGTTGCAAAAGTCCACATAATAATGAGCTACAATCCTGATTTATTATCAGAGATCCTTTCTGGATGTTAACTTAATGAGCTGCTAGGTCTTGCCAGTGCTAAAAAGAAGGAAAAGCTTATGGAATGAGCAAAATGGCTCATTCCCACACAAATTTCATCTGTTGTCAGAAAACATCTGATCTCAGAACATCTCTAGCTCTCTGTTTCTTATGCAGTAAGACCTGCTTACCCCTACTCCTGCTTGTAGTGGCTCTAGAGAGCAATCTTCATGTCCTGTACATGGAGGATGCTCATGGAAAGACTTCTAAAAACAGGCACAAGGGTCTCTTGACTTTAAAAATCATCAAGTCAAGCTAAATAGCTGGCAGGGGAAATTTTAATCCAAAAGATGAAAGTTTAGCAAAATGAAAGCATCTCAAAAGAGGATTTCATGACAGGAAAAATGTTAGGTAAGAGATGGAGCTCTCAGGCCTGCTTGTAATCATCAGCTTCAGATGGCTCAGAGTCAGAAGCCCCATTGTGCTGGATCCTGTTGATAGAATCATGGAAGAGTTGAGCTTGGGACTAATGGTTGGACTTGATGATCCTGGAGGTCTCTTCCAACCTTAATGGGTGAAGAACCTTTTCCTAATATCCAACCCAAACCTCCCCTGGCACAGCTTCATGGTTATTTTGCAGTGGATTTTCCCTGTGCTGGCTTGTCATTGTGGTGTTGGACTGGGAAAGCTGCAAATCAGAAGCTCTCTGGAATTGTTTCTGCTTTCACCATCCCTTAAATAGCAACCTAAGTGGAAGATGAGCACCTAACCCATTCCTATGCAAGTTCTTGTAGGAGCAGGCAGCAGCAGCAAGGTGCTTTCTCAAAGAGATGATGTTTGGGCCTCCTCAGGAGATCTGCACCACGTAGGTCATTCTAAAATCATTTTTGGAAGCTAGGAAAGTGGTGAAAAGGAGTTTGCTCTGCTCTCAGAAGCTGTTAGCTTTCATTCTGATCCTGTTGTCTGTTGTGTAGATAGCTTTTGAGTGCCCTTAAGTCTTCTCACAAGGTTGTTACTTTTCCAGTGACATTAAAAGGCTGCAATGATATTTGCAATGAGGCTAAGTGACTCTCTTGAGGTTTTGGCACCCACAGCTCCAGATGAACTGGAAATGCAGGCATTTGGTAAATCTGAACATCAGTGCCTCTCAGCCCCACATGCTCCACAGAAGCCAACCTAAGCTTTTTGTGAGGAGTACCAGAGCAGGAACACAATATATGCCACACCAATGACATGTATCTGGCAAAATGAAGTCACCCAGCATGAATTCCAGCTCACAAGGTGCTGGCCTCTGCTCTTTTTGTGCAGACTGTCTCATCCATGAAAGTCAGGGAAGCCTTGCTGTTGCTTGCATGGATGGGAACACCAAGACTTCCCTCTGTGGTATGAGTTTTGGCTGAGCAGAGGTGTCATTCTTACACTTTAAATCACCTCAGGTTTCCAGTTCTTCAAATAAAAGAGGTCTGGAGTGGATTAAAGCAGGGCCTGTTAATCCAGAACTGGTTCTTGAGAGGTTCTGTGAGTAAGGAGATGGCTTCAAGCATGATTCTGGCCCAGGTTGCCCAGAGAGGTGGTGACAGCCCCATCCATCCCTGGCAGTGTTGCAGGCCAGGCTGGCTGGGGCTGGGAGCAAGCTGAGAGTAGGAGGTATCCCTGCCCATGGCAGGGGGGTTGGACCTAAATAAACTTTAAGCTCCCTTCTAACCCTGATAATTCTCTGATGGGGAAAGGCCAGGAAGGACCTGGCAATCACAAACCAGCACAGGGGATGAAAGGATAATGAGCTGAAAGTGAGGTATGTCTACATACTCCCATGTGCACAGAACTGTTCTCTGCCTTCCCAGCAGTTACTAGCTCACTGTTTTCCTTCCAGATAGAAAATCCTTGACAGACTTGAAGCTATGAGTAACCGCTCCACTTTCTTCCAGTCCAGCTGCCACACAGGCACATGTATTGGGCCCTTGTTGGCCCAGCAAATTGGAGTGTCTTAACCTTTTCTTGTTGTCCCATGTCTGCCCTATCCCTTAAGAGCTGCTTACAGTTGTGGCATGGCAGGGTCTTCTCCCAGCAGCCACTGCTTGTTTGTAGAGGAGGAGAGAAGATACTCTGCTGATAAAGGGTGGTACATATCTAAGGAAAATGTCAGCACTTAAACCCTACTTTGCTTTTCCCTCTGAGCTGTCATTGCTGGCTCCTCTGCCCTTCCTTACAAGTGGGTTTGAGGAGGTGGTTGTTTTGGCTGGAATTGGAGAGGCACAGGTGGTACCACCAGCTGTAAACTGGAGGAGGCACTTCCTGCTTATGACCACTGCCTACACACAGCTCATTGCCAAGAGAGAGGAGCTGGAAGGCACAGAAGCTTTCTCCTTACTTGGAAAAAGGGCCGGGAGGATTAGCAGTGCTCCCCTCTTCCCCAGGCTTTCACCTGGAGGCTTTGGGCTTCATTGCAAGTGCTTGGCTTCCCCAAAAGCTGTGGTGTGATAAAACACTCAGAGTGAGAGAGAAACTGAGGCACTGAATCTTCACATTCATGTGCCTAACATTTATTAGGTCTGTAGGAAGGCACTGGGAGCTAAGGAGATGCAAGTGCACAGCACATTGCAAAGCCAGCTTACTTTGTCCCTTAGGACTTCAGCATGGCTTCAGATGTCTGCTGAACCCTGGCAAAATGAGTGGGGAGTAACTCCTAGATGCCTGCAAGGTCAAGCTGGTGCCTTGTGGCTTTCAGTGGCAGTTGCAAGAGGCTTGTAGCAAGCTGCAGAGCAACCAGGCACCAGGCTCTCCTGTCAGAAGGGCACTGCTGGCCTCCTACCATCCCTTCCTGCCACCACCTCTGACTCTTCACAGCCCAAGAATTAAAGAATGAAGCCTTGAAGGAGCATCCTGAGCAATGCCTCAGCAATACCCAAGGGCTCAGGGGGGTTGGTTTTGTTGCACTACGGAGCTTTTTGGGGTTTGCCTCCACTGGTGCTGCTGGCTGGCTTTGGTTGGGGTGAGGGCCAGGCCTTTGATGCCTTCTCATCCCTTCATAAAGGTCTCATAGCAAACCTACTGCTAGATGTGCTTGCAGTTGGAGTATTTTCTTGCTTTTACTCCTCTGTGTCTTCATTAGGACTGGTCCAAAAATGGCCCTTATTGGGTTGATGGCTGAAAGGCACCAAAGTAAAACTATTCCCCAAACCACAAAGCACTATTACCATGCCCTGTGGCTTTTATTTGACCCAAGCACTGAGGCTAAGCCAAGATGATGATTCTGCCATCATCACAATACTCAGAGTACTGAGCTCTCAAAAGTCATTTTCTTCCCGATTTGTTTTTTTCTCCTTGGTTGTTGGTTGGGTTTGGGGCTTTTCTTTCCAATTTTGGGCTGCTTCAAAGCAAAAACTTCAGCCCTGCTGTTGTGAAAAGACTGGAATGGTCTCTTTTGACATCTTAGCAGTTGCTCCTCCCTTTATTCAGATGAAGCTCTTCATGAGACACAGAGTGAAGATGTTCACTTCCTCCAAGGGCTTCCTCCTCACCTTCCCCAGCTCTCAGCTGTCTTGCCCAGCTCTTTCCAAGTGTTTAGGTGACACTGGAGTGGAGTGAGCACTAGCAAGACAAGCAGTTGCTAGTTTGAGTCTCAGCTGTAGAAGCATGCCTTGCTCAAGGGAGGACAGCAGCTGGACCTGTGTTTCCTGAGGGACTGAAACAGGCCTGGTTAAAATACCACACAGACACAGCTCTGAAATGGAGTCATTTCCAGGCTCTTACCTGGTTTGAGGAAGACTAACTGAGAAGTTTTAGGCAAGGCATGGTTTATGACCTGTGTGCTTGTCTGTGCTAAATCTCTATCCTATCGCTGATTATAATTAACACACTCTGTCAGTGACATGGGATGAATCGAATTCAAATAGCTAGATGAAATTCTTTGATCTTCAGGCTAGCAGAGGTGAGGCTATGATGATCTTAAACACTTGCTCCTGGCCATAAAATCTATTCATTTGAAAATCAATAGAAAGATAACACTTGGCACACTGAGGAGATAATCTCCTCTGCTACTCACTCCTAACTCTCATGGTTTTCACCCTCCTCTCAGGTTTAAATGCCTTTTTTTTCCACCCCATCCTGCACAGCTTTCTGGTTTATGTGCACCAAGCACACAAGCTCTTCCTCCAAACTCTTCTCCTGCATCCAGTTAGGTGTTGTCACTGCCAAAACTACATCTCACTCCCTCTTTGTTCTTCCTTGCATTGGATGAATTCATAGGTAGAGTGCTTTGGAGACTCTAAGCTTTGTGGGGCATGCTCTCTAACAAGTGTTGTCATCTGTTTAGCAAGCTCTGCCCCTTGCACAATGCTAGGAGTAGTGATGGTGTTAAACTCTGCTAGAATTGCTTCACTTGAGGAAGGAGTCAAAGCATTATCCTGATTTGCCGTTTCCTCTTCCCCACTAACAGCCAACAATTCCAGGCTGTTCTTCCCAGGCAGTAATAGCCTCCCCTAGAAAGATGTCTCAATATGCATTCCCAGCAACATTTCTGCCTGTGTTGTGACCCAGCTAGCAGCTGGGACCTGCTGGCAGGAGGCAGGCTGGGGGGATGTGGCACCCACCTACTCCTCTGCTCCTCCTCCTCCTCCTCCGCTCCTCGGGAGGCAAGCGGGGAGCCTGGGGACCGACCACGGAGACGTTCTGCTGCGTGGAGCTCCTCAGGGAGCTGGAGCAGCTGCTGTGTTGGCAGCCTTGGAGCTGCTGCTGGGTCTCACTTGCCATCTTGTCTCCTTGGGTGTAATTGCACACTGCTCATGGGTTGTTTTTTCTCTTTCCATCTTGCTTTCTTGCTTCCCCCTTTTCCTTCCCCTTTTCTTTTCCCCCTTTTCCTTCCCCTTTTCCTTTCCCCCTTTT
>VWZO01021453.1:0-96036 GCA_013396975.1 Bucco capensis | reverse complement strand
GAAAAGATGCTTCTGTACAGTTGGTGGCAGTTTTGCCTCTGGGATGATTTCAGGATTGGCTAATTCCTGAGTGATGGCATGGATTTGCTCAAGAGCAGTGTGCCCTGTTGCCCAGTTGGGGTGTGAGGTGCAGACAGAGCCACTGCAGACATGGAACAGATGTTTGTGTGTTTGACCATTTGCTGATGGTACAGGACTGGGAGGAGTGGCTGACACACCATCAGGCTCTGCTGCCATTCAGCAAGACCTAGACAGGTTGGAAAGTTGGGTGGAGAGGAACATCATGAAGTTCAACAAGGGCAAGTGGAGAGTCCTGCACCTAGGGAGGAATAACCTCATCCATGACTACAGGTTAGGGGTTGACCTGCTGCAAAGCAGCTCTGAGAAGGACCTAGCAGTGCTGGTGGATAACAAGGTCAGAATGAGCCAGCAATTTGCTTTTGTGGCCAAGAAGGCCAATGGTGTCCTGGGGTACATTAAGAAGAGTGTGGCCAGCAGGTTGAGGGAGGGTCTTCTTCCCCTCTACTCTGTCCTAGTGAGGCCACAGCTGCAGTAGTGTGTTGAGTTCTGGGCTCCCCAGTTCAAAAGAGACAAGTAACTGCTGGAGAGAGTCCAGCAGAGGCTACAATGATGCTGAGGGCACTGGAGCATCTCTGGGGGGACTTTATTGTGGCCTTTCAGTACTTAAAGGGGCCTCTAAGAAAGATAGGGACAGACTTTTTAGCAGGGCCTGTTGCAACAGGGCAAGAGGTGATCGTTCCCCTCTACTCAGCCCTGGTGAGGCCACAGAACCTCAAATCCTGGGTTCAGTTTTGGGCCCCTCACTCTGAGAAGGATATTGAGTTCCTGGAGCATTTCCAAAGAAGGGTCTAGAAGCTTGTGAAACTNGCAGGGCCTGTTGCAACAGGGCAAGAGGTGATCGTCCCCCTCTACTCAGCCCTGGTGAGGCCACAGAACCTCAAATCCTGGGTTCAGTTTTGGGCCCCTCACTCTGAGAAGGATATTGAGTTCCTGGAGCATTTCCAAAGAAGGGTCTAGAAGCTTGTGAAACTAATGAAGCTTGTGAGGAGTGGCTCAGGGAACCGGGGTTGTTTAGCTTGGAGAAGAGGAGGCTTAGGGGGGAACCTCTTGGTTGGAGTGAGGAGTGAGTTAGTCTCATCTCCCAGCCTTAAGTTGCTGCAGGGGAGGTTGAGGTTGGATATTAGGAACAATTCCTTCCCTGCCAGAGTGGTCCAGGCTGCCCAGGGCAGTGGTGGAGTCACCAGCCCTGGAAGTGTTCAAAAACCATGTAGATGTGGCACTTTGTGATATGGTTTAGTGGGCAAGGTGGTGTTGGACTTGATGATCTTAGAGGTGTTTTCCAACCTTAATGATTCCAAGATTCTAAAAGAGGGAGATTTAGACTAGATCTAAGTTTAATCATTAGATTTTTACACTGAGACTTGTGAGACACTGGCATAGGTTGGCCAGAGAGGTGGTAGATGCCTCATCCCTGGAGACATTGCAGGCTCCGTTGGACCAGGCTCTGAGCACCACGATCTAGCTGAAGAAGTCCCTGCTCAGTGCAGTGGTGTTGGACTAGATGACCTTAAAAGGTCCTCTCCAACCCAACCCATTCTATGATCCAAGGAAGGTGTTTGCCCCGGAGAGCTGATGTACACTGTCCGGCAACCTAGGCAATAGGCAACTCAGGCCGGAAAGTCGCCTCCTGGTCAGTCTCCCCTGCAGTTTCCTACAGGTCCTGGCTCCAGCGGACACCTTACTTCCCGTTCCACCATCGCCGCGGCCACCTCCTCCCCGCAGCAGGGCTACCCCGCACCGGGGGAGGTGGAGACGGAGCGAGCGGAAAGTTTGAAGCCAGCGGGGCCGCCCCGGGGAGGGGAGCGGATGAAGCCCTAGAGCCCAGCCCGGAGGGGGAGTGTCCCGGCTCCCCGGCGCGGTGCAGTCGGCTCCGGTCGGACCGCAGCGGGGCGCGCTGCCGGGTACCGGGGCCGCTGCCGCCCCCGCCAAGCGCTGCGTCACGCGCGACCGGGCGCGGGCGGGATCTCCCCATGTGACCGGGCGGGAGGAGGCGGTGTGTGTGTGTGAGAGTGTGTGTGTGTGTGTGTGGGGCGGGGGCCGGCAGGGCTGGCGAGCTGCAGGCCGCTCCCTTCTCCCTTCCCTCCTTCTCTCCCGCTCGCTCGTTCGTTCGGCCTCTGCGCACGGCGAGGCGGCCGCGCTCCCCTTTGCAACCCTTCTTCCCCCCTCCCCGGTGTCAGCGAGGCTGTGGCGGGGACCGGCTCGCCCACCCGCCCCGTCGATGGGAAAGGAGGAGCCTGGACCGGCGGCGCGCAGGNGGGCGGGGGTGGGAGGGAGGGAAGGAGCGGCGCTGTGGTACCGCCTGCGCCCCAACACCCTTCCCCTTCCCTTTCCCCTTCCCCAGGCGGTGTGGTGCTGTGTCCTTCTGAGGCCTCTCCCCACGGCGGTTCAGCCGCCGGTGGGACGTGACGGGTTGGCCGGGCCCGATGCCTCCAGGCCCGGGTCGGGGAAGAGGCCTCCCCGCTTATCCCTCCTCTGACCGGGCAGCCGGCACCCCTCGCTGCGGGAGAAGCAGCCCGCGGGCCTCCTCCTCCTCTGAGGGGTGCTGGGTCTTGGCTCGGAGCGGAGGAGGCTGAACCCGGTACCCCCTCCCCGTGTCGGTTCCGTTCTCCACGGTACCCGGTAGGTAAGCTCAGGCTGGGCCGGGGTGGGTTGCAGGCACCCGGGAAGTGTTTGGGGTCTTTTCTTTTATCCTTCTTATTTTGGAGCTCTTGTTTTAAATCCTTTTTTCTCTCTTTTTTTTTTTTTTCTCTTTGGCACGTTTCAAGTTTTTTATTAGTTGTGGCGAGCTCAGCATCTGTATTTGAATGTGGAACTGGTTTAATAGGTTGTATTTTGGCACATTTCAGAGCTAGACAAGACTATTTAATTTGCGAAGTCTCGCTTCTGCAGCTACATGTAATTTTCTTCTCCTGCTAAAAGTCCTTTGGAAACGCTACAGAAATGTAATGAATATGCAAAGCAGCCCAGCACTCAAATCCAAGCCTGGGTTTGTCTTCAGAGACTTTTCAAAGTGATCAAGATATATTAAGAAATAATCACTTTTTGCCTAAAATACAGGAATGTGGCATATTCCTAATTTAATTGGTGACAGCTCCAATATCATGCCCCTCAAATAAAAGTCTCTTCAAAGCAGTTAGGGTTGCTCAATATCTTTTACTCTCAGCATAACCTTAGGAAGCTGGAAAACTGATAGTAAAGTGTTTTTTTTCCCCCCCTGTGCTTACATCTCACAACTCCTGAGTTTTCCTGCTCCCAATACTTCACCCACATCCACCACCTGCTTAATGCAGCCACAGATCTTCCTGCCACCACCAGGAAATGAGCAGCTTGGAGCTCAGATGAGGCCAAATAGGAAGAAATGGGAGTTTTCCCTTGGAAAAAAAAAGATGCTGAGCTGGGCTCCTGCCACCAGCAGTTGTCTGGATGGAGGGAACGGGTTGCAGGAATAGCTTGTGATTGCTGCACTCAGTGTTTACAAATAGTAAGCAGTGCTGTGTGGTGCCTCTGTGGTTTTTGCTTTCCTTTTTTCCTAGGAGTTTTGTGGTCAGAGTTAAGGTGGCATGCAGCTTATGGGGGGGGAGGGCGTGATAGGCTGTGGATGTGAAGGAGGTCATGTGGAAAAATCAGACCCGGTGCTTGTGGGTTGCACAGGCTGAGTGAAAAATCTAGCTGGTGATTTCCTGGTTCCACCGTGACTCTAACATATGCAACCTTGCATGTATTTTAAAGAGCTTTGTCTGTTAAGGGGAATTTCCTCCCTTCTTTCTTTGTTCTGTATGTGAGAAACATAAAAGACAGCTGCTCTTCCCTGCATGTTCCCACACTCCTTACTGGTATGGACAATCGGCAAAGAAAGGAGAGAAGGAGCAGCTCAACTGCCATCGTTGGGTTCATTTGTTCTTACAGACCTTCCCATGCCAGCTTTGTGTTCCTGCTCTTGGCTGTGAAAGGGTTTGTAGTTGGCCATACCTTAGAAGATCTACTTGCTCACTCCTGAGGTAGCAGATCCTTCTGGTTAGCTTCTTAGGGTTTGCTAGAGGATGTTACCAGGCTGTTATTTCTGACCCAGGTCTTTTTTGGACCACAAATTAGAAAACCTAAGACTTAATTGAGCAGGCTGTGCAAGAGGAGGGAACACAGGCAGTGCCCCAGGGTCTTGGCCAAGGCCTCTCCCCAGTGAGGAGCATACATGAGTCCTTGGTGTCACAGGGCTGTGAGCTTGCCCCCTGTGTCTTCTTGTTGCATAAGCTCTTCTCATGCTCACCCTTTGCCCCAAAAGCACAGCCTTCTGCTGCACTAAGAAATGAGGACAGTGGTGGAAAGCAGCACTTTAGGTCTCTTAGATGCAGCTTAAAGGTCACCCGAAAGATGTGTGGAGCTGAGACTTGAGTGGGTGTGCTAAGGCTTTGTAGCTGGATAGATGAGCAGAGCCAGGCAGCAGCAGCAGTGCCCTGTGTCCTTTGGGTTAACAGTCTCTTCAGCTTTGTAGCAAACCTGCTTTGGTGCTTGTCCTCTTCCTAAAGGCTCATCTTAGTCCTCCCCTGTCAAGTAGCTTCCTTGCTGTCCTGGCTTTGCGGGCTGTGAGCTGAGCCAGAGCGGCAGAGCGGACCGGTGGTCTTGTCTGGAAAAAGCACTGTTAGCTGATGGTATGGTGAAGCTGTCAAGGAAAGGGCAAGGAGCATTCCCCCTGAGAAAGTTCAGGAATACTTGGGAAGTCGTTTAGGAGAACACAGAAGGAGCTTCCTAAATTTAACCAGAGGAGAAGAGAGGTCAGAAGGAGAAAGGTTTGCAAACGCCCTCTCTGCAGCAATCGGCAGCAGCCCCCGGGGGGAAATCTGGTGGCCCTCTCAGGAGTTAGTGTGCTAAATTTGGCAAGCAGAATTGGTCTTTCAAAGTACAAAAGGAAGGGATTTCAGGCTTGCTTGAAAGGCAAATCTGAATGCAGCCTGAACCGAAGACTGGCTCCTGACGCCTCCATAGCACGTATTAATCCAGTTGGATCTGTCGTGAAGAGATTTGTTGATTAGAAGCCTCTAGGTGAAGGCTGCTCCTGGACTGCTGCTGCTCTTCCAGAGCCTGTGGGCTGGAAAAATGAGCTCCATGCCTTGCCTGGAGCTCTGGGGCTGGCTGTAATTTCCCTGCCACCACCCGCCCCAGGATTCAATTGAGCTCTCTGCACAGAGGCCTTTTATGTAGATTTATGTAGATTTTGTGCTGAGATGAATGACTTTCAGAGCAAATGGCTTATTCTTTTAACAGTAATATAAGTTAATTTGTGGTATTGATGGTAGAGAGTCAACATCCTTTGAAATGGGAAGCAAAGCTCTTGGGTTTTGTTTGTCTTGTCAGAGTTGGTTTGGAATGGGGAGGATTGTCCTGGAGAAATTCTATGAAGTAAGAATGATTTTTAAACATAGTAAATTATGTCTCATTTTAAGGATTGCCTTAAGTGATCTGCCTCATTTTCCTTCTGTCTCTCAGATCTTGGAGGGGAGACAGTACTTAATTGTTTTTCTGCAATTAACTGCTAGTTTGGAAAACTGAACTGTTTCTCTTACATGTTTCTAGTTTCACCCCAATTTCCCAAGTGTGCTCGCTCTTAGCTCTTGAGCTCACCAACAGCTCTTTGAGGTGGCTGCTCAGATCTAAATGGCTCTTGCTGTCCACTCTCTTTTACAAATCACAAAGAGTATGTGCAGCTGATGGTTTGGGGTTTCTGTAGTATTATTTTCCCCCCTCCCCAGGGCTCCATCTCTCTTCCTAAAGAGGTTATTTGCATCTATATTGTTGCTACCACCTACATTTTCATAAAGTTTCTGTTGACCTCCTGATTTTATTTTTCTTTGGTGGAGTTCCCTTAAAGTTTGGTAGCACAAGTGTGATCTTTGTAGATGCCTTCTGAACAGAAGTTGAGTTCCATTTGTTACAGCTATACATATCCCAGCATATTAGGGGTTGGAAGGCACCTCTGGAGATCACCTAGTCCAACCTCCCCTGCAAGAGCAGGAGAACCTAGAGCAGTTGCTGAAGAAAAAGTGAATATTGTAAAACAGAACAAAAAAAACCCCCAACAACACAAAATACAACAAAGCAAAAAACAACAAGAAGGAAATATGCCAAAATGCATATAGTAAAAATCATTTCTGCATTAGTTTTCCTGTGGTTTACTACTCTCCCAGTGCCCCTAAGCATGGAGGAGGTATTTTGGGGGGGAGGGAGCTTGCACATTATTAAGATAGTTCCTCCCCAGCATGTGCTAATCCTTCTGTAAGTGCTGATTTTTAGGTTACTACTGTGTGTGTGGTGCAGTTGGTTTTTTTTATTCAAGTGCAATGTGATAGTAGAGCCAGAGTCACATTATCAGCCCAGCTCTGTGTTTTAGTTCAGTTTCTTTCCCCAACCAACTATAAATTACACGCTTTACACCTTATTGATTGCTGGTTTAGCTTTAATACAGAAATACTGGAAATGATCTGCTTGGAGCTGTGAAAGGCATGGCAGAGTGAAGAGGTGTGTGAGAGAGAGCTTAGAATTCTCTGAAGAGTTGATTATTTGTGAGAGAACTGTGGATTGTGTGAAGTTGACACTTGTGCAGATGGTTTTTTTTCCTGCAGCCTTAAAGGTAGACTATTGCTGTAATTTGTCTGTTGGGAGCCCTTAGAGCTCAGTGGCTGTGTTGCTGAGTGGTGTTTCATGTCCTAAGTATCAGTGACATGGGAGACCTGTTAGCAAATGGAATGGGCAAGTGAATTCACAGTTAACATTGGTAAGCTCCATGTGGTGGAATCCATCAGGATTTTTGCTGTCTGTGTGGATGATGCTGCTGTCATTAAGATCAGCAGAGAGACATTAGATCCTTTTGATGTGAAATGGGGAAAACTGTAGAAATACTTGGATTTCAGGAGGAATTTCTTCACTGCAAGGGTTGTTATGTCTTGCAACAAGCTGCCCAGGGAGGTGGTGGAGTTACCATCCCTGGAGGGGTTTAAGAAACATCTAGATGTTCTACTTAGGGACATGATTTAGTGGTATGGTAGTGATAGGTAGAGTTGGACTTGATGAGCTTAGAGGTCTCTTCCAACCTGAATGATTCTGTGATTCTGTTTGAAACACTTTTACTGAGCTAGCTCCATTAATCCTCTGGGCTTCTGTGAAGCACTTTGCTTTCCTTTTACAGTCCTCCCCAGTTGCTGTGGGGAGGGAAATGATTTGAGAATGAAGAAGAATCGAAACAGATGAGGTGTTTGGTTTTCTTTTCTTCAGGGGATCAAGTGTTCAGCAGTTCTTCAGAGTGTTTTGGGATCATTTGGATCTGAAGATAGAAAAGAGAGTCAAGTACAAGCAGTGAGCAATATTGAATGACATTCTTGGGAACAAACATGAAGTGGGAATGCTGAAAACAAGCTGGTTTCATGTTTGAATCATCTTTTTTTTTTTTTGTAGGTGCAGTGCAACTCTCAGCTGGTTTGTTTTTTCCAGAAGTTAACCAGTCAAAAAGTAGAGCTTTTGCCCCCCCCTTTTTTCATTTCCATAGGTGTTTTGACTAATGAGGGAAAGCAAGCAAGCATGTCCCCTTGAGTTGACAGCCTTGTGGAGGGGGGAATGCATATGGGCATGGGTGTTCTGCTGCTCACCTTCTCTCTGTTTATCCTTTGGGCAGGTTCTGTCCTCCGTGATGGCGTCAGCTCTACCCAGAACCCTTGGGGAATTGCAGCTGTACCGAATACTACAGAAAGCCAATCTCTTGTTCTACTTTGATGCCTTCATTCAGCAGGGTGGGGATGATGTCCAGCAGCTCTGTGAGGCAGGGGAAGAGGAGTTCTTGGAGATCATGGCTCTCGTGGGCATGGCTAGCAAACCGCTTCACGTCCGAAGGTTGCAGAAGGCTTTGAGGGACTGGGTCACAAACCCTGGTCTATTTAACCAGCCTCTCACCTCCTTACCAGTCAGCAGCATTCCAATCTATAAACTTCCAGAAGGTTCTCCTGCCTGGCTGGGAATATCCTGCAGCAGTTATGAAAGGAACAGCAGCAGCAGAGAGCCTCACTTGAAGATCCCCAAGTGTGCTGCCACGACGTGTGTGCAGAGCGTGGGTGCCAGCAAATCTGACGTGGTGGGGAACTTAGCACTGCAGAGCGGCAGCGAGCCCAGACTCTGGCAGGGCCATCACACCACAGAGAGTGAGCACAGCCTTTCCCCAGCTGACCTGGGCTCTCCAGCTTCCCCAAAGGAGAACAGTGAGACCCTGGATGCCGCCGCTGCTCTGTCTGTCGCCGAGTGCGTGGAGCGTATGGTTCCCTCCCTGCCCAAAAGTGACTCGAACGAGGTCAAGGAGTTGCTGAAAACAAATAAGAAACTGGCAAAGATGATTGGGCACATCTTTGAGATGAGTGATGAGGACCCTCACAAAGAGGAGGAGATCAGGAAGTACAGTGCAATATATGGCAGGTTTGACTCCAAAAGGAAGGATGGCAAGCACCTCACCCTCCACGAGGTAAAATGCTTTGAGCTCCTACAGCTTATAGGAGATGCTCTTCACAGGGGACACTGTGTGTGCAGGCATTTCTCAGTCCTGTGTCTTACAGGAGCCATAGGCAGCCTTGCCCTGGGAAAGAAGCCTTGGGTGCAGCACAAGTACCTTTTCTTGGGTATGGGTTATCTTGCATGCAGTGGTGACTCCAGCTTGGTGTCATCAGACTGCTTGGTCACTGGTGCAGCCTGTCAAACTGTTGGTAGCAAATCAGTATTGCCCTGAGCATAGCCCTTGGAATTCTGAGCATTTGGCACATTTTTAAAGCAACCCTGTCTTGATATTCCCTCACAGCTTTGAGAGCGAAGTGGTTGGTTGGAAGGTTAGTGACTAAAACCACTTGTGTCTGGTAACAGGATCTCCTGGCTTGGTTACTAAACTCTGCTGTCTTCCCTTACCTTGAGATTGTGCCCTTGAGGTAGAAAGGATTCTGCTGATGAGGTCCCTAAACCCAGTAGGGTGGGATTTGTTGTGTTTGGGTTGGGATAAGGCTTCATTAGACAGCCTGTGGAGCTTCTTGGGCACAGTAGTCTTTAAGCCAGTCAAGGGAAGTCCAAACTATGGGAGGAGGAAGGGAAAGGATCATCTCCAGTATCAATGGGTGGCTCTAACGGGAAGGTTTGTCCTTTTCCTACCTGTGTTGCATCTGTTCCCTCTTGTCCTTAAAGGCTCCTTTGCTTCTCTCCTGGCATTCTTGAGGCTTCCACTGCACATCTTGTAATGCACTAGGTGTGTCTGTGTGGGGGACTGGTTCCTTTGTGCCAAAGTACAGTACAAGAGGAGAACAAACATGAACTCCAAGTGGTGCCAGAACGCTGTTGATGTGAATGCTGCCTCAGCACTTTCACAGTTAACAGGGATTGCAAAATTTCCCTTGGATTGAAAATGTTGGCATGTTAGGCTGAGCTCCCAAAAGGAAAAGCAATGTTTGTGTTACAGGAGTGCCAAAAAAACTGTACTGGCTTTAGCCTTTTCTGTTTCTTTGCTTCAAGAAGTTTTGTAGGTGTGTGATGCACAGCATCAGACTGGGTTCTCTCTTTCTGCTTCTGACTAGAGGGACAGAAGGAAACAGGGTGTATTTCTTTACAATTTTGTTTGTCTGTTTACATTCAGGAGGGAACTGCACCTCACCAGCAGTGTTTTCACAAAGGCTTTTACTGCAGGCTGAGGAGAAGCTTCCAAGGGAGCCTGTCAGTAGTCAGCCACGTTGCCACCACACAGTTTTAGTTGTGGGGCTTGCACTGAAGTGCTTTGTGGCTTCATGTTGAACACTTAAAAGACATCTCATCTTCCTCCTCTGGCCTTGCAGAAGTTTCTCCTGTAATAAAACAAGTCATGGATGAGATGAAGGCAGGATTTGAAAGGATTGAGCGTGAAGATGCCTTGCTGCCAAGGCAGGATTTGGAGGAAGGGCTTCTCCCCACGTGAGGATGGAGGCAGTCAAGGTGTACACCTTGTATAGCTGTATGCTTTTGCAGTCAGAAATCCGGGCAGACATCCCACAGGATGATTTCCTAGCTGTGAAATGGGAGGTGGGCAGCAGGGGCAGCTTTTGTCAGGCCTGTGGGCAGGCTTAGGAGCAGCCCTGCAGAGCTGGAGGAGTGATGGTTTGCTGGAGCAGGGGAGCAAAGATCTGGAAGAAAGGCCAACTGCTCTGCCTTCAGCTCTTTTACTGTATCACTGCAAAACCATGTTTAAAAATGGAATGAGAGCATGGTTTTGGCTGGAGGAGCTCTTTCTCTCCCTGTTATGATTAAGGGCAGAAGATGAAAGGGCTGGGTGGTTGACTTACGCATGTGGGGCCTCGCTCAACTTGATGGGAACTGCACACATGCAGGCAAGAAGAATTCGCTCGTAATTGGTGTACTGTTTGCTTAAAGGGGCCAGATTTCACTGAGGTTTTTGTCTTGAACAGTTTTCTCTCCATTTGAACGCAGAAAATACACAAATAGTAGCAGTGAGACCATTTGTTTTGTTGTTGAAAATCTGCTCAACCAGTTTTTTGCCTCTTGTAAACTCAACTTCAGTTGGATTTCTGAGTTTGATGGCTTAAAACAATTAGCTGCTCAGAAGGAAAGGGCCTTAAACAAGCAGGGAGGTAAGTTTCTGCTTGTCCAGACACTGTTTCTGCACATGTTCATACATTCCAAGGCTGTCATTCTGCCTTGCAGTTCAAGGTTTCTCCTTGCAGCTGAATAAACTTCACTGTGAATTTCAAAAGCTTCAGTGGTGGTTGGCTTCTTAATGTAAAGATCTCTGGCTCCCCACTGACTGCAAATTCCAATCCAACTTGATGGAATGATTGCTGGTGAGTTAGTGAGGCTCTTCTCTGGGTCAGGATGGACAGTGGAGTGTCTCAGAGCAGCCATTAGAGGCCAGGGAAAGCTGGAGGCACTGAGCTGCTTGGCAAGTGTGTGCTGCTGGTAGGATTATCTGTGGAAGGCACTGACCTAGCATAAAATCTGAGGCAGAATCTTGCCAAGCCATTCCCAAACTAATAAACACACTGTCCTTAATCCAGCCCATCATCTCAGTATTACACAGCTTTGCAAGCCTGGAGAGCATCTTAGGTTTAAAGCTGGGCTGGAGGAGGGATGAGTAGAGAAGGCATGCCCTTGAACTTGGTGACCCATGCATGTTTTGAGTCAGGTGTGTAATTCACATGTTAATATTTCAGTGCTTGTCTAGGTACCTATAAAACCAACCAAAAAAAAAAATCCTGCTTAATAGTGTGAGAAGCAGGAATAATAAATGCAAGCAATAAATCTTGTCTAGCTTGGTCTATTATTTTGCTGACTCACCAAAACCACTAGGGCTTGGTATTTAATGATGTGGGGTTTTGTTTTCAGTGGGGGAATCTCTGAAAGCCATCAGATGGGAGTAAACCCATCCCTCTCTCTTCAATCTGCTGCTCCATATCTTGAAGGCTTCCAGGCAAACAGAACTTTGTCTCTGCAGCATGAAGCTTCCTGAAAAGGCAGGGAGCCATGATGCACTTGGATTCACTAAGGCTGGATGTGACCTGAAAGAAGAAACCAGAAGAAAACAAACATCCAGTTGGCTTTTCTCCTCTCTTGGGATAATCAGCATTTTGCCTACAACCACCCAAAGCATTTTCAAGTCATTTCAGCTCTTTGCAACCTTTCCCCATTTTATTGAGGGATAACAAACATCTCAGATGACTTGGTAAGCATTAGGCATGTTATTCATCCTCAGCAAAGGAGTAGTTACAGGAATGAATGGCTGCTTTGGTGGTTTCTTGTATCAATCTTCTAGTTTTATATCTTTTCCTGCAAAGACAGCCATTGGAGAACAGCTGTGCCTTGTCTGAGGGGTAATAGTTTGTTGGTTTAGTATATTGTGTTGTAGGAACATAGTAACCTAGAGATGCTTCACAGATAAAATCTAAACTTCCTACCCCTGTACCTCTGATCTCTCTGTGAGATTATTTTGTCTTTAGAGAATAAAGGATCAGGCAACAGATCTAGTTTGCCTGTTAAAGACATGTTTGCACTCTGCTTAGCATTCAGAGCAGGAAATGCCCTACTCAGATCAGAGGCTTTTATGCTAAAGACAGGAAAAAATGCTTATGAAATGTTAGGAGCAGCAGTTGTGTGTGAGGCTTTGCTAGAAATACTTCCTGGGCACAGGCTGCTGAGAGAATCTCAGCTCTTCTGATACTTTTGGGTTTTTTTTCGGCCTCTCAGGAGAACAGATGTTGTGTTAGGCACCTCATTTGGTGAAGGACAACATGGTTGTGTGGTGGTCATGTCACGTCCCTCAACATGACATCTATATATATGTCTTCTCAATCCCTGCAGGGCTGGTGACTCCACCACTGCCCTGGGCAACCTGTGCCAATGCCTAACCACTCTTGCAGGGAGGAATCTTTCCCTGATACCCAACCTGAACCTCTCCTGCTGCATCTTGAAGCCATTTCCTCCAGACCTGCTGTTGCTCAGCTTCCCCTTCTGCCTGCTTCCATGCTTCTTGTAGGAGCAGTGCTTTTGGTGTTGGAGTCAGATGTTTGGCTCCTGCCAACATGGGTTTTAGGGGTGGCACCTCTCAGTCTGGCCTGAATGGTGCTGCCTGTGCTGTGGAGAACCTAAGTCAGATGGATATAGAACAGATTGTGCTGTTTTGAGGGAAACCAAGCCCAGGAGGTGTCCCTGCCTGTGGCAGGGGGCTTGGAACTAGATGAGCTTGAAGATGCTTTCCAACCCTGACAGTTCTAGGATTCTATGATTTGAAGCAGCTTTGTCTCTAGAAATAAAGAGCAGGAAAGTTGTGGGCACTGTGGCAAGGACACCTGTGGCATTCTGTTGGCCTCTTGCTGTGATGCCTCATGACAAGTGCTGGCTGTTCTTCAGCTGAGGAAGCAGTGAAAATGCCTCTTGAGCCCCTGCTTACCTTTTCCCTTCAGCAAGGACATCTCCTCTCCAGCATCTCAGTTTCTGGTATGAGTCTCTACTGTGGACCAGAGGCTTTTGAGCCAGCAGTATTGAGCTGATCTCATTCCTGACAGCATCACCTCTCCCTGTAGGCTTCTGAGGAGCATTGTGAAACCATTTTGAGCCTGAACTTAAGGTTGTTGGCTTTTTTAAACACCCCCCCCTAGGAAACTATTACCAGCAGCAGAGCCACTAGAAAAGTGTCCCAGCAGGCTCAGGAAAAACATCCTTGGAACAAGTTCCATTTGATTCATATCTGAAGATAGCTTAGTCCTCACAAACACAAGGGTGAGAAACAGAGCTAAAAAAAAAAAGTTTGAATCCTTTCTTAAACCATCACCTTCCACAGAATTTATGCTGTATTCACCAGGGAAAGCCATCTGTACCCACACTGTCAGGGTGCTGCTGGTTGGGTTGGGTTTTTTCTCCCTTTCCTCAAGTCCTGGGCATATTGCATTGATAAAAATAGTATTCCTTGTAAACCAGGCTTTGGGAGCCAAACACTGTGAACGTTGAGAGCTCCTCTTTTAGACTGAGATTTAATTAATGCTGGGATGAGGCACAAGCAGCACACAGTTGAGAGCATGTTCCAGTAGTGTTTGACTTGAAATGAAATGCACCCAACCACATGCCTCTCTTCCCCAGCAGCTTACCTGCCTTAGGATACAATTACAGGTCCAGTAGTAGGGATGGGAATGCCTTGTTTTTTTTCAGGAGAGGGAGTACTTTTAGAAGCATGATGGGTGACAATGATGGCAAATGCTGACTTGCCTGTGTCTGTGTTTGGTTTGCAGCTAACAGTGAATGAAGCAGCAGCTCAGCTGTGTGTGAAAGATAATGCCCTGCTGACCAGGAGAGACGAACTCTTCGCGCTAGCGCGGCAGATCTCTCGAGAGGTTACCTACAAGTATACCTACAGGACCACCAAGTAAGGGTTCAGTTAACCCAAAGCACCTTGCAGCTTTCCTTTGGAAGCCCTGGAGACGCTTCCTTCATGCTCTTTAGCTAGCAAAGTGCTCTCCTGAGGAGGGTAGGAGAAGGATGTTTAAGGCGTGAAGCTTTCGAACTGCTACAATGTGGCTGGCTTGAGTTACCTTTCCCTTTGCTCTCTGGTTTCCCAGATTTTTGTGATGATTGTGTTAAGATTTGGCTGGCTTAAATCACCTTTCCCTTTGCTCTCTGGTTTCCCAGATTTTTGTGATGATTGTGTTAAGATTTGGCTGGCTTAAATCACCTTTCCCTTTGCTCTCTGGTTTCTCAGATTTTTGTGATGAGAGTGTATGTTGAGGCAGGCACTTTGACTCTAGGAGACATTGATCTATTTCAAGGTTAGTGTATCATTTATATCATTTAGCAGAGTAGCAAAAGCTGGTTTCTAGATCAAATTGTTATATTTTTTTCCCCCATCTATAGATTTGGCTTCTTAGTTTCCAGGGAATTAAAAAAGATAAGGTCCTAGGGAGTGGCTCACAAATTTGCTTTAAAGGAGCTGAAGCTGAGTCCTAGTTTCAGTTGTTATTCTCTTAGATGAACAAAGGTTTGCAATACAATTAATACTTTAGGATCAATAAGTATGATTGAAAATCTTGGTACTTTCTGTATATTGCTTTTAAAGATTAACTCCCTCCTGTATAATGCATTGTTCTTTCCAACTACATTTTCCTATGCTTCCAGAAGCTTTATTTCCTTTGCTCTGCTTTCTTCCCCAGTAACTAATGCAGATCTATGAGTGAGAGCAGTGCCAGAGGCATGTCTCTAATTCTCTGAGCTCAGGTAGCTTTCCTTTCTCTTCAGAAGAGTGCCACTGTTGGAAATAACACAAGGTGTTGGTATTGCTCTACACTTGAGTGACATTTCCTGCCATGCCCAAGTCAATTGGAAGCTTTTTCTGGGCATCTCACTAGTTTTTGTCTGATTCTTGGGGTGTTTTTTTATTGCCTTGCCTCAGTTTTTCTTTCTCATTTCTGAAGGTCAGGGTTGATGTGCAGTTTACTGATAGAGCTTGCATCTTCTCTTCTAGATCTAAATGTGGAGAGAGGGATGAGCTGTCACCAAAGAGAATCAAGATAGAGGTACAGTACTGTGACTCCTGTTCTTTGACCTATGCATGCTAAAACTCACTTTGTTTGAAGGGATCTGTCTGCAGGGAATTTGTCAGAAAAAACATTTGACAGGCAGTTGATGAGTGAAAGAGAGAGAGAGAGGAGGAGAGCATCACCACTGTCTCTCCAAATGGAAATGCTGGATGGAGAAGCCTGTAGGAGCAGGAGTGAAGAGTAATGTTTGCTCAGTGGTGAAGTTACTCTCACTTTGAGTGAGGAGGAGGAGAAGTGGAACTCAAACTGGAACTGACTTCCTTCCTCTGGTGGAATAAACTTGAGTGCTATAGGAAATATCTTTCCAGAAGTCTCCTGCTTTGAAGTCATAGTGAGGTGGAGTTTAGTTCATTCACTTAAGTCAGCTTTTGGTCATCGCCAGCATCCCAAATTCTGGATAAGGATTGAACACTCATCTCTGACTGTGCCATAAATTAGCAAACTGATAGCCAGAAGCTACCTAAAAGCAATATATAGCTACAGAAATGGTTGTGCCTACAGGTATTAAATCACAGGGGGGTTGTAATAGGGTTTGTGTTAAAAAGCACATGCATACATGGCTAATGCAAACACCTTCCTCAGGGGTGTGAGGAGGCTCTGGTGCACCCTCAGGGGTGTGAGGAGGCTCTGGTGCACCCTCAGGGGTGTGAGGAGGCTCTGGTNGATCTAATTCTTCCTTAGGGTTATGAGGAGGCTCTGGTGCACCCTCAGGATTGTGAGGAGGATCTAATTCTTCCTTAGGGTTATGAGGAGGCTCTGGTGCACCCTCAGGATTGTGAGGAGGATCTAATTCTTCCTTAGGGTTATGAGGAGGCTCTGGTGCACCCTCAGGATTGTGAGGAGGATCTAATTCTTCCTTAGGGTTATGAGGAGGCTCTGGTGCACCCTCAGGATTGTGAGGAGGATCTAATTCTTCCTTAGGGTTATGAGGAGGCTCTGGTGCACCCTCAGGATTGTGAGGAGGATCTAATTCTTCCTTAGGGTTATGAGGAGGCTCTGGTGCACCCTCAGGATTGTGAGGAGGATCTAATTCTTCCTTAGGGTTATGAGGAGGCTCTGGTGCACCCTCAGGATTGTGAGGAGGATCTAATTCTTCCTTAGGGTTATGAGGAGGCTCTGGTGCACCCTCAGGATTGTGAGGAGGATCTAATTCTTCCTTAGGGTTATGAGGAGGCTCTGGTGCACCCTCAGGATTGTGAGGAGGATCTAATTCTTCCTTAGGGTTATGAGGACGCTCTGGTGCATCCTCAGGGTTGTGAGTTGGATTCTAGTTCATCCTCAGGGTTGTGAGGAGGATCTAACTCATCCTTAATGTTTTGAGGAGGATCTGGTGCATCCTCAGGTTTGTGAGTTGGATTCTAGTGCACCCTCAGGGTTGTAGTTTTTGGTATTTTTATTGTCTCCTTCCAGAGGTTTGAGTTGGATGTGCATTAGAACATAAGCTAGGCCTGAGCTAGGTTTGGCTGTGACCCAGGTGTGCAATATGCTCTTGAACTATAGGGAAGGTGCCAGCATATTCTGGAGTGTGCTTCTCATTCTCTACTAAATGATGCATGAGGCTTTCCTGTTTCCCACTAGTCCAAAGGCTTTTCCTGGGGGGCAAACTCCAGTGACAGCAGTCAGTTTGGAAAAGGTCTGAAGGAGTTAATCTTGCTATATTTATTAAGTTTTATCAATGTGTCTCCAGTTGGAGTTTATCTAATACAGAAGTACCCATGTGCATGGAGGATTTAGTGCCAGCTCTGAGGAGAAGTCAGTAATGTCCTTTACATGCTCTAAAATTACCATTCATTGTAAAATGCTTGTGAAACTTCCATGGCCTAACTGTACAAATGACTATTTCAGGCTCTTTTTCAGTGTTGTGGGGTTGTTTGATTTGTTTATAGAGAGGTAAAGATGATCCTGCTCTGGCAGGGGGTTGGACTAGATGATCTTTCTAGGTCCCTTCCAACCCCTAAACATACTGTGATACTGTAAAATGGTAGCAAATGCTGCAAGTTTTGCCTTTTTTGCTGGGTAAGAAAGAATTCCTTATCCTCCTCTTAAAGTTGTAATGCTTCCTTGTGGCTGGCTGAGCTCTCTGTCCTGCTAACATCAGGCAGAGGATCTGAACATGGGTGATTTTATTGTTGTAACTCCCTCTTTTTTCCATTCTTTGTGTTTGGGTTTTTTTTTTTCTTGGAGAGGGGTGGTAAAAGTCCTTTTGCCTTTCTGTTTTAAAGCTGAACTTTACCTTTTGATTCCCCATTCCTTTCCCCTCTTAGTCATTCATCTCTCCACAAAGCATGGTC
This sequence comes from Bucco capensis, assembly GCA_013396975.1. Lineage (NCBI taxonomy): Eukaryota > Metazoa > Chordata > Aves > Piciformes > Bucconidae > Bucco > Bucco capensis. The sequence goes on along the minus strand of VWZO01021453.1, from coordinate 78,587 downwards.
TGAAATATACTAGTGTTTGCATTTGGGAAGAGTTCACACCCTGTTTGCATAGTGGAAAAGAGTTAATTTGCTGCAATATATGAACTCTGGAGAAGAGACTCAAGGTCATCCCTGAGCAGAGCTTTGTGTGTGCAAGCTGCAGCATGGCTGGGTTTGCCAGTGTGGATTTATCCTCTCTGTGCCTCTGAAGCTTGACACAAGCAGTGTAAGAAACAATAATGCCCTGAATTACATCCAATTACCTGTAAAAGCCTTTTTCTCTTCCCCTGTGAGCTCTCCCCCTCTTCTTGGCAGAGTGGGTGGGTGAGCTGTGGGAGTGAAGTGTGGAGAGGAGAAGAGGGGGTGGGGGAAAATTCCAGGCAAATGACAGCCACAAGGTGTGGAGGGAGAGAAAAAGGGAGTGGATTCAAGTGGGATTTGCAAGCAGATTATTAAGAAGAAGGTGGTGTAGTTGCTAAATCTGCTCTGGACAAAGAGCAGGACAAGCCAAGAGGGCTGGAAACAACACCTCCTCCCACAGAGTGAGGCTCTCCTGCATGGGTGTTGTTTTGTCATCTTGGGTGAGTCAAAACAAGGCACAGGTACCTCATGCACAAGCCCTGGAGGGAGAGGCTACTCATCACTGCTGCTTTGCAGCATCAGAGATGGAGTTTACCTTCTTGTAATTTACTTTCCAGTAAGAAAAAAAATGTTGGAAGAAGTCACTTGTAATAAAAAAGAAAAGTATGTGCATCTCCAGACCTCACAGGCATAGCAGATCTCCCTTTTTAATTGATGTGGGGTTGGGCTTGAGGAGGTTCCCCTTCAGAGTCAGGGAGAAGAGAGCAAAGAGAAGGATGTAAGAATGCTTCTTGTTCTCTGTGGCAGAAGAGGAATTGTGCTGTGTGTCTGCTTCTTCCTTGAGCTGAAGCAGAGGGCTGGGGAGAGCTTGCAAGAGCTCCTTTCCCACAGCTCCATGGGAGTCAGGGCCACAGGGAGGGAGAGCTGAGCAGAGGCTGCCAGGAAGCATCTTCCCTTGGTGCTGCTCTGGGTGGGGTGAGAGGAGAGAAGAGGTCCACCCTCAGCAGAGGAGAAGGTCCAGAAGAAAACCAGGCCAAGTGTGGGCTTTGTGGTTGTTTTTTTTTTCCCCAAGCAGGAGAAGCTAAGAGTTTGCACAGGAGAAATGTCATTAAGAGGGAGCGAAAAAGCACATGTGGGACTGAGAACATCTGCTGCAGCAAGCTGCTCAAAAAACAACTGAGCCACAGCAGGGCAAAGCACAAAGTGCTGCACTCCCTCCTGACCACAGAAAGAGAAGCTGCAGGCAGGTGTGAGGCACAATCGGTGGAGCAGAGTCTAACTGGAGACCTGTGACCTAGTGGTGTGCCCCAGGGGTCAGTGCTGGGGCCAGGACTGTTCAATATATTCATTAATGATCTGGNATGGCATCCAGTGGTAGGACAAGAGGGAATGGGAGCAAGTTGGACCACAGGAGGTTTAGTATTAACCTGAGGAGAAACTTGTTTGCAGTGCAGGTGCCAGAGCACTGGCCCAGGCTGCCCAGGAGGCTGTGGAGTCTCCTTGTCTGGAGCCATTGCAGAGCTGCCTGGACACATTGCTGTGTGAGCTGGTCTAGGTGATCCTGCTCTGGCAGGGGGGTTGCACTAGATGATCTTTCTAGGGCCCTTCCAAGCCCTGACATACTGGGATACTGTGATAGAGCAGGGCATGCCTGAGCCTTCCTCATGGGGCAGCAGGGAGGAGAGGAGCCAGCCATGGGGAAGCGGATCCCCTCATCACCCCAGAGTGACACTGGTGGCAAGTGGTCACAGAGAGCTTGTCAAGAACTGCATGACCTGTTTTAGTGCAAAAAGAGGATGCAGCGTGATAGGGTTTTGTGTGTGTTCAGCAGCTCATCATCCCACACACAATCCCTCCTCCACTCCCGAGCAAATTGAGGTCTGGCTATGAAAATGGTGGTCAGTGCTCACAGAAATGGGCTGCAAAGCTTTTGTTTCTAGAGGATGAGGTCTGGTGGCAGTTCACCTGGTTTTGCATGTGTATTTTTTGCCCTGAGGGGAATATGTTGGGTGGATAAAAGCAAGATGCAGTGTTCAATCAGATTTCTTTCTTTCCCTGCACAGTTTCATTGGCATTAGGTTGCACTGAAGGTCTGGCTACCTGCAGGTCACTGGGCAGCCAGGCAAGGGCCCTTCAAAGATCACTCTTCTTGTCTTTGGGCTGGAAGCCATTTGTCCAGTTGTTGTCAAAAGTGTCAGGATTTACATCCTTCTAGACTCACCAAGAAAAATAAACCTCATTTGGTACTTTTGATACCTGGGTCTGTGGATCCTCAGTGCCACATGTCACTGATTTGGGGTTTGGATCTGTCTTAGGATCTCCATCTTCCTCTCCCATTTTACCAGAGTCATCTATCCTGTGCTTTTGTGATGCTTGCTGGATATTCCTCTCTTTTCCATGAGCTTTCCTCTTAGAATGCAGAGCAGGAGTAATTTCTCATCTTGAACCTTTGCTTGGATGATTAATTCATTTTAATGGAGGCTGGCAGCCTTTCAGAGGGAACTTTCTTTGCTTTATTGGTCCATAAGCAAGCTGTAGAAGAGATTTGCATGTCATAAGCTTTGGGAGCCTGAAAGAAGTATTAAATCATGCTTTCCCATAGTAGAGAAAGTCTTTGCTACCCTGCTTTTGAGATGGATTTAATGTCAGTGGCAAGAGCAGCCAGGAATCACCTGAGACTGGGAGAGATGAGGTTTGCTTGTGTGTGTATTTTCACTTTTTGTTTGAGAGGGGCTGTGTGTGTCTTTTGTGCACCAACTTCAATCAAGTGAGTAAGCTGAATGTGGAAATGACCCAAAAGTTCAGGAGTCTGGGGTTTGGTTGGCTTTTTGTTTCCTTTTCTTCCTTTAGAGTATACAGAAAGGGTGAAAATCAATCATATAACATGTCCCTCTTGCTGTTTGATTTCTTCTTCTGCTCCACAGGATGGTTATCCTGATTTCCAGGACACAGTGCAGACACTCTATCAGCAAGACAAAATGCCACTTTCATTGGCAAAAGGAAAGAGTGAAGACTCCACAGCTCTCAATTCCCAGGTAAAGCTGTGAATAATGCAGGCCAGGCCTTTGTACATTGATTTTTGCTGTATTGTTTTGATGACTGAAGTAATTACACCTATTTTCAAAGGCTACCTGGCTTAGCTGGGATTGCATCACTCTTGAATTGGGCTTGGCCTCCTGAAACTCTTCTGCCAGGGTGCTGCAGCTCCAGCCTTGTTAGTTCCAAGGAAGTAAGCTCTAGTGTAGTAGGGCTTGGACACACAGGAGTGCCTGTTGGGAGCAAGCAGGGCACTGTTGGTCCAGTACATGCTGTCTTAGTTGTGTTCTTAGCTCTCCATGGAAAGCTCAAGTTAGTGAGTCCAGAGGAATAGAGTAGGCAGGCTTGGGAGTCCTCAATCCTGACATTTCTGCTAAGATATTTAGGATACTAGGGAAGCTCTGGATCTGAGAGGATAAACTGCCTTTCTGAACCCCACCTAGGCTGGTTGCAGTGTTTTCAGTAGCCAGAGAGCTCTTGAGAACTGAAGACAGGTTTGTGATGCTTTGTCTTTTCTGTAGTGTATCCTAGCCTTGAGGCAAAACACACAGCTCCTGCTGCCAGCTGTTGCCAAGGAAGGATTTCATGCTAAGTTGCAACAAATTCATGTTGTGTAGCTCATTTGGGCAAACAAAATCACTGAATTTTCATGTGGGATTACATTCAGGAGGCACACTCACTAGAAAACCTTGTCTCTTCCCTCCTTCCCTCACAAAGCAGTGTACACTCAGACAAATCTGTGCACTGGGATGGATCACCAAGCAATTATCTTCCAGCTTCTGATGTCACATCCTGACTAAATCAACTGGATTTTTGCAAGCTAGCCTTCAAGTTTTCATTGCTCACTGCCACAGATCAGTGGGTTATACACTTATTTTAAGTTTAACTGTATCTATAGCTCTCCCAAGCTTTTCTGTGCATCATTGCAGTTTAAAATGCTGGTTTGATCCCAGTGAAACAACCAAGATCAGAAATGCATTCTTGTCTTTCAAACTGGTTTTAGAGCTCAAAAGTTGTAACAGAAGTTACAATAGGCAAATTAAAAACACCCTTGAAAGGAAACTGCTTGAAAATCATCTCTTTTTTTGTCCCTACCTCCCAAGCTTGAGCTCTCAGTGTTCTAATTATCAGTCCTGTCATTCTCCTGCTGTCAGGGTCATCTCTCTGCTGGGGACACTTGTATTTTGCTGCTCTGCTAGGGTGTCAGTGTATTTGTGAAGTGTAGAAGTGTTGCTGAGTAAGCAGACTTGCATGGCAAGGCTTTCATCAGCTCCCAAGAAAGGTGAAGTGCTCTGCAATTAATAAACCTCTCTACTTGTTGAAACAATCACAGCATCAGCCTGAAAGAGCAATGAATTGCTTTTGTAGTGTAGATAGTAGGTTTTGTGCACATCTTGCTCTCAAGTTCATTGTGGCTCTTCTCAACTCAACTTTTCTTGAGTGGTGCTTTTCTTTTCCTTTTTTTATTTTTTTTGTTTTTCTTATTTACATCCTCAAGGGAGAGGATGAGAAGGAAAGTTAAGATTTCTCTTGGCATTGGGAGTCAGTGCCAAGCATTCAGACTCCCTTTCCTCCCACGTTGTGCTGCATTGTTTAGCTTCACTCTCGAGAGGTGTATAGGTCTTGTTCTTCTCCTAGACAGACATTTCACACCTTTCTCCCCCACAAACATACTGTTCATCCTACACTTTCAGCATGGCAGATTTCTGAAAGCTTGTGGAGTGCTGTTGCCTAAAATAAAGCTTTCCAAGATGTCTGGTGAAATCTTGGCACAAGTTTCGAGCAGATGTTGCCATTGCTCTTGGAATACTTCTTGGGGTAGTTTGTGAAGGCACAGAAGAGAGCTGAAGGCATCTCTTTGAGCAGAGCGAAGTGGATCATGAAGAGAGCATTTTTGGAGACTTCTCTGTGTCACCTGCAGTCCTAAAGTGCACAGAGTGAGGATTTTCTATTTGCTGCTGTGTGTTCCTGAAGAACAGAGCTGAACATTCCCTTTCTGTGTGGATGCACAGCTTGCATGGGAAGAATATTCCTGAGTGACTCAGATGCACCACATGAAAAAAAATCTTCCTGGGTGCAAAAAGATTTTGTTTGCTTGAGAGTTTGGAAGAAACTGTAAAGCACACATCTGTACATAGGAGTCAACAGAAAAACCTATCTGCAGGCTCTTAGGCTGATAGTGGTGGTTTTTTTCCCCCTGTGTGTTTTGACTTGCTGTATGTATGTAGAGAGAAACTTGGTTGTTTTTGTGCTTTATTTGCAGTCAGAAAAGGTGATGGCAAAACAGATGGAGTTTCTGTGCAACCAGGCTGCCTTAGAGAGACGTCTTTCCAGCAGCTGTTACAGACAGAACTCTGAGGAGCACAGCCCCAATGGCATGCCTCTAGAGCATGCTGATGGACAAGGTATGGCACCTTCCATGGCTCCAGCTTCATCCTGAGGCTTGAAAACAGAGGAGAGTGTTGCAATTTCATGTGTCGTGTTGCTTTGTGGAAAGTGAAAGGAAAAATTTCCAGCTCGTGTAGCTCCAACTCCTTTTGGGTGACCTGTTTGTGCAGTCTAGGAACCAAAACCTGAGGAGCTGGCTATGTAAATCACTTCTAATGATGTTCTTAGGAGCTTGGTGTTCTTCAAAAAGCTTACAGTTTGGTGGTTTTCTCTTTGATTTGCTAGTCCTTAGCTTCAATTCATTTTTAGGAGTGTTGCTTTTGTTGCAGCTATTTGGATTTCCTCTCTTTGGCTGTTGGGAAGGGAAACAAAAAGTTAGAAACACCAGAAATGCAACCAGAAGGTTTTGTATCTTGTTTCTTAGTTTGTTGAAGGTGAGGGGTGGAGAGGAGAAGCAGTAGAGGGAAAAACTAAGGGAATTGATATAAAAACACTTTGGTGTTTAACACATTGGAGTGGATTGGTCAAGCAATGCAGTACACAGAAAGAACAGGATGTGTGCATCCAGCTCTTCTGGATGCTGCAAGCATTATCACTTTTAATGCACCAGGGGATTTTAGGTTGGACATAAGGAACAATTTCTTCCCTGCAGGAGCTGTTAAGCAGTTAAGTTGTTAAACCCTGTAGCTGTGGCATTTAGTGACACGGTGCAGTGGCATGAGAGTGTTGGGTTGATGGTTGGACTTGATGAGCTTAGAGATCTTGTCCAACCTTCCTGCTTCTCTGCTTGTGCAGTGAAAGCAGGCATGTTTAGGCTCTCCAAGGGGTTTTGGGGCAGAAGAAGAGGGGTTTTGGTTTCCTGCTGCTTGGCTTTTGATGCCTGACCTTTTCTCTGGGNAGTCTAGGAACCAAAACCTGAGGAGCTGGCTATGTAAATCACTTCTAATGATGTTCTTAGGAGCTTGGTGTTCTTCAAAAAGCTTACAGTTTGGTGGTTTTCTCTTTGATTTGCTAGTCCTTAGCTTCAATTCATTTTTAGGAGTGTTGCTTTTGTTGCAGCTATTTGGATTTCTTCTCTTTGGCTGTTGGGAAGGGAAACAAAAAGTTAGAAACACCAGAAATGCAACCAGAAGGTTTTGTATCTTGTTTCTTAGTTTGTTGAAGGTGAGGGGTGGAGAGGAGAAGCAGTAGAGGGAAAAACTAAGGGAATTGATATAAAAACACTTTGGTGTTTAACACATTGGAGTGGATTGGTCAAGCAATGCAGTACACAGAAAGAACAGGATGTGTGCATCCAGCTCTTCTGGATGCTGCAAGCATTATCACTTTTAATGCACCAGGGGATGTTTAGGTTGGACATAAGGAACAATTTCTTCCCTGCAGGAGCTGTTAAGCAGTTAAGTTGTTAAACCCTGTAGCTGTGGAATTTAGTGACAAGGTGCAGTGGCATGAGAGTGTTGGGTCGATGGTTGGACTTGATGAGCTTAGAGATCTTGTCCAACCTTCCTGCTTCTCTGCTTGTGCAGTGAAAGCAGGCATGTTTAGGCTCTCCAAGGGGTTTTGGGGCAGAAGAAGAGGGGTTTTGGTTTCCTGCTGCTTGGCTTTTGATGCCTGACCTTTTCTCTGGGCCCAACTTGCAGGTGAGCGCCCGCTGAATCTCCGCATGCCAAGCAGACAGCTGCAGCACATTGCCCTGGATGGAGAGCAGCATGGAGGCAAAGCTCTGTGCAGTGATTTGATCAGGCTCTACCCCAGCAGTGAGGCCAAGTCCCAGTCCTCAGGTTAGTGCTGGCCCTTGGAAATTCCTCAGCCTACCTTCCAAAGGCTCTCAGGAACTTCCTCGTGCTTGATGTTTCTGAATGAAAATGCTAGTGGNGCCACCAGCACTCCGAGAGCTTTTTCCCCAGGGCTCTTCTCCAACAGATCAGTTCCCAGTCTGTACTGATCCATGGGCTTGTTCTTTCCCAGATGCAGTACTTTACACTTCCCCTTGTTAAATGTCATCAAGTTTCTCCCTGCCCATGTCTCTAGCCTGTCCAGGTCACTCTGGATGGCAGCACAGCTCCTGGTGTGCCAGAAGGGTTCAGGCTGGCATGGTTTGTGTGTGAGCATGTTTGTGTGGACAAGAGGAAATGGCTTCAAGCTGCACCAGCAGAGCTTTAGATTTGATGTCAGGAGGAATTTCTTCCCTGCAAGGGTTGTTATGTCTTGGAATAGGCTGCTCAGTGCAGTGGTGGTGTCACCATCCCTGGAGGGGTTCAGAACACATAGAGATGTGGCATTTAGTGCCATGGTTTAGTGGCATGATGATGACAGGATGATGGTTGGACTTGATGATCTTAGAGGTCTTTTCTAGCCATTATGATTCTGTGCTGTAACTAGGTACAGATAAACAACTTGTGGCCTGTGTGCATCCTCAGAGAGCAGAACTGACCCAGTCTGCTGCTGTTAAAAGACTTGAAATGCATTAAAATGACAGCAGTCTGATTTTTAACATGGCTTCACTCTGTGAAGTGATCCTGTTGGGTATTTCTAGCAGTTCCCTTCCCAAATGCCAAGTGGCAGAGTGCATCTCCACTAAGCCTTGCTGCTGGAAGAGAACAGAAGTGACTCTGTGCTGATTCCTGCTGGGTAACTGAGGTGCTTCTAACCCAGCTGGGTGAAAGCCCAGGAGGAGGAGGAGGAGGCAGAATTCCTTGCTTCAGTAAATTAGTTACTATCCATCTGATTCTAACCCAGTGAGGTGCTTCTAACCAAGCTGGGTTAAAGCCCAGGAGGAGGCAGAATTCCTTGCTTCAGTAAATTAGTTAATATCCATCTGATTCATAGACCTTTTCCTTGAACTAAGAGCACAATCTATTTGCTTCCAAGCATTGTTTTTAACATCTTTTTTTCTTTCTTTCTTTTTTAATACAGAAGGCCTTGGTATTTTAAAGGATTTTCCTCATTCAGCTTTTAACAACATAGAAAGGAAGGTGATCAAAACAGAACCTGAAGACACAAGATAGTCCCTCTGCTCTGCTCTGGAAACTGGTCTCCTAGGAAAGAGTGAAACTTCATGAGAGAGAAAAAACAAACAAACCAGCCTTAATAACCAGTGTTGCCTCATTCAAATAAGAGATTTCAATAGCCAAAGCCTAAGAACTGGTCCAGTAATCTGTGGAAACAGGGAAGCAAGAGACACTGCAAAGTCAAAACAGTCCTACAGGTGGAGAAAACATTCCTGTCCAAGTGGGAAGGTTCACAAGTTAATATTGTGAGTCTTCATTATTTAAGAATGTATTATGTATTTGTATAAGTTATCAAAGTAAACCTAGATGTCAGGACATGTATTGAGTCCCAGTAGATGTGGCTACAGTTCCTTTTGACTTGAACCTTCAATGTCTACTTTTCAGTGTACCTAGCATAGAGATTGGGTGTTAAACCAGTGGAATTCCAGCTCCCTTGGAGAATTAGGAATGCCAACCTTGTGACACAATTCACAGCAAGTTAGCAACAATATTTGTAAGGAAAAAAAAAAAAGACATAAAAAAAGGAAAAAAATGCATCAAATATGTCATGGTTTCAAATGTTCTGTGGATGTAGCATTTGATAGTCCTAGAGCCTGAACTCTGTATTATAGCAAACCTACTTGACACCTAACTATTGTTCCATCACTTGCAGCCTTTGTGTAACACACTTCCAGCATAACAACTACCTACATATACAGTTCAGGAGTGGGGAGGGGGGGGGGAAATAATGCCAGCTAGGGTATGGAAGAGTTGGGAAAAATGATCTCCTGCACAGCAGGAAAGCCAAGAGGCATGGGGTAGGGCTGCCACAATTAGCCTTCAGACCATTAGAACTTCTTGGACTCCTCTGTGGCTCTTAAAGAAAGAAAGAAAAGGCATCCTAGGTGTGGAATATGATGCAGGTGTAAATGTTGCACTTGTTATCCAGAGCTTTTGGAGGGGAGGGAGAGAAGGAGTGACATCTTTCCCATGTAACTCCTTGGTCCATGCTGTCCAGCCCAGGTGATTCTATGAATATACAGTATACTGCATCCAGTATGCCAATAAGTTTCTCTCTGTGATTGAACAGCTGTATTCTTTATTTATTTGACAGTTTTTATTGTGGTTTTTGTACGTTTTCACTTTTGCAGATGCCAGTTTATGTAAGGAGCACTAGTTGGGCATGTAACTCTGGAACTGACCATGGTGTCTTTTGTGTGCAGCTCCCCTCAATAAGAGTTTGCTTGCCTGCAGTCCAAAAGAGTTAGGATGAATACAGTTTTTTGCCTCCAAAGGTATTGTGGAGGGGAAAGGGAGGGCTGAAGGAAGGAAGTGACCATACTTCCATTGTTCAGGTGTGCACTTCATGTCTCCCAAGTTTTGCTTCTGTGTCCTAGACATGTATCAAGTGTCTTGTACTGAAAGGATCAGCCAAACCTGAGCTGAGCTGTCTACCCTACAGTCTCTTATCACTGTAAACATAACCTCATTCTTGGATCACTTTGGATTTGTGGAACAAAGCTTTATAGTAGAAACACCAGTAAACAACTTTTTATACATGAAAACGTTTGGGTTTTTTATTTTCTTTCAAAACAAAAGGTTGGTGTTTTTTTTGGAGCTGATGGCACTGTTTCACTGGCTGAAGTAGCTGCCTACAAGCAATGGAGATGGCAGCTTTGCTGTTAGAAACAAGAGATTGGATGTGTAGGTAGATTTCCTCTTTCACAGGATGTTAGGGGTTGGAAGGGACCTCTGGAGATCATCTAGTCCAACCTCCCTGCCAGAGCAGGAGAACCTAGAGCAGCTTGCACAGGATGTGTCTAGTCAGGTTTGGAATCTCTCCAGAGATGGAGACTCCAGCAGCTCCCTGGGCAGCCTGGGCCACTGCTCCAGCATCCTCAGAAGTTCCTCCTGATGTTCAGCTGAACTTGCTGGGTGCTAGTTTGTGCCCATTGCCTCTAGTCCTGTCCCTGGACAGCACAGAACACAGCCTGGCCCCATCCTCCTGACCCCCACCCTGTAAGGATTGATCAGCATTGCTCAGATCTCCTCTCAATCTTCTCTTCTCCAGCTCCCCAGCCCCAGCTGTCTCAGCCTCTCCACACAAGAGAGGTGCTCAAGTCCCCTCAGCATTTCAGTAGCTCTCTCCAGAAGCTCCCTGTCCCTCCCAAACAGAGAGCAGAACTGAACACAATCCTCTTCCCCTGTAGGGTTGGACTTGATGATCTCAGAGCTCTCCTCCAACCCTTAATGATTCTGTGTGAGCTAGGAATGAAGGATGAGCTGTTCCTTCAGTTTGCAGTGTTAGCCAGTGGCCTGGTGAGTAGTTGAGTAGCTTCCATGCTCATGAACCTTGTTGAGGGACAGCTGAAGGTTTGCAGTGTGCAGCTGGAGTGCTAGAAGGTACCAAGCAACAAGACTTTAAAGATGCAGGAAATGTTGTGGTTTTTTCAACAGCTGGCACCATCCAAAGTTGGGTATGGCTCCCAGAAGAAGCTCTTGAGCTTGCTGGTCTCTTCCATTCAAGTTAAGAGGAAGGAAAATGAACTTGAGCAGCAGCAGACTGTTTCAGTTGAGTCCAGAATTTCTTTTGTAAACACTAATGTATTGACTTTGCTATAAATTAAAGGATATCACAGTTAACATGTTGGAGTTGTACCTAGAGTACTTTGTGTCCCCCACCAGTTGCTTCTCTCTGGAAGGCTATTGATAGTCCCAACAGGCCATTTCAGGCTCCAGAAGCTGGAAGCAATTCTTGCAGCTATTTCATCTGGCCTGGGCTGGGGAGGAGGTGGCCAGGTACATTCCTAGACTGGAATAACTGCAGTTATTCAAGCCTTGGTCTTTCCATGGCAAAGGTCTTGCTGTGGACTGCAGCTTGGCCATCCTCTGGAGCTTGCTCTCAGCTCCTCCTGCAAGGCTTGCTAAGATGCAGGGTGCTCTGGATGAAAGGGCCTGATGCCTGTTCTTATTCCCATGTTTCTCTTGTTGGCTTAACACAATAAAATGCACCGTGAGAACTCTCTCTTAGTTTCCCCAGGGCTTTTTCCTGCCTTGTTTTCATTGTCTTTTCTCCAAAGAGATGTTAATTTGCTGGGGGTTAGGGGAGGAGGAAGCAGTTTGCAGTGCAGCTCTGACTGGAGGAAGCCTTTTCCTGCTCTTGGGCTTGACTCCTCATGTAGGGGGTAGCCTTGCTCTGTGGCTGCAGTGGGCCAAGACACAGAGGGAGGGGATTAACACCCAGGAGGGGTCTTACTTGCCCTGCACTCCTGCTTTTGGGTGTGCTTCCAAGAAGGCAAACCAAGCAGAGCTGCTAGGAGGTGATACAAATGGTCCCTGGGACTAAAGGAGGCAAAGCCTGGTTGCCCTCTTGGTGGGCCAAGTCACTTTGTGAGCAGTGGTCAAGTGCTAAAGTATACTTAGAGGACAGAAACTGAATGGGAGATGGGATATAAAAAGGGAAGAGAAACAGAGCAGAGAGTAAAGATACCAGAGAGAAGCAAGGGGAACCCCTCCAGAACCATCCAGGTTGCTGAGATGGGGTAGAGGTTAGGTGTGATTCAAAGGCACTCAACCCAGGGGGCTCAGGGTAAGGTGCAATCCCTCTGTCTTCTCCTAACCCAGAGGGAAATCACTACTAATGGCTTAATGCTTACTGGTTTTTATCTGCACTTCCAGTGTGATCTTGCCCTATTCTGGCACAGTTCAGGAGTGGGGAGAGGACTGAGCTAGGAGGAGAAAGGACTGAGCTAGACACTGTTGTCTTGAAGGTGCGCTGATGCTACAGCATATGCCACAGGTTAGTTCTTGACCTTCTAGACTGCACACAAGCAGAACTGGAAACCCTCTAGATGTTCATTTAGCTTGCTTTGTGTTGAGCAGTTGACTGAAGTTCAATGACAATGTAGTGATGCTGGCTAGACATTGTCCTGCTGGGGCCCACAGGCTTCTTGTGGCAGGGCCACCAGGTTCAGGGCCTGGTCACAGTGCTGTGAAGCTGAACTCTGGGAGGTCCTGGGTTGGAAAGCACTGTTGGGTTAAAGCATCCCTTCCAGAAGGGTCATTAATGTTAATTTGCCATTTCAGGAGGTGCCTGTTTCTCATGCAGCTGAAAAATCCTCCTTCTTGTTTCAGTTATTATTGCTGCCTGCCTGCCTCAAGCTCCTGTGTTGTCTTCTAAATAAGCAATTTCTGTGAGGGTCAGCAGGGACTGTGACTTTCCTCCTGGTGATGGCTTTGCCTTTGACAAGAGCTGCAGGAATCATTTCCTCCACACAGAGAACTTGTACACAAACACCAGGCTCAGACATGGTGATGAAACATCTTCCAGTGGCCCCAAGGTAAAGCACAAACACTGCAGCATGTGTGGCAGGAGGAAAGGCTGAGAGCCCTGGGGCTGCTGAGCCTGGAGCAGAGCAGAGCCAGAGGGGAGCTGCTCCATGCTGAGCAAGAGCTGAAGGGTGCAGGGGGCAAGAGGCTGGGGCCACACTCTGCTCAGGGGTGCCCAAGAACAATAGGCACAAACACAGGAGGTTCCATCTAAACATGAGGAAGAACTTTGCTGTCAGGCTGCCCAGAGAGCTTGTGGAGTCTCCTTGTGTGGAGAGATTCCAAGCCCAGCTAGAGGTGATGCTGGGCAAGCTGCTGTGGGTGAGCCTGCTGGAGCTGCTGCTTCCCCAGGCGTGGGACTGCTGGGGCTAGGAGGGCTGCTGGAGCTTGCTGGCTGTCTCCTTAAGCAGCTAACTGAAGGAGAAATGCCATGAGGCTCTTTTCTGCTCTCCAGAAGGGTTGCAAAGATGTTGTGCTGCAGTGATTCAGTGGGGAAAGGATAAATCCCTCACATACACCTACGCACCACCACGAGCAAGAACTCCGTGGGCACAGAAGGAGCAGAACAGGAGAGATGAATTTCCTCGAGCTGCTCAGCAGGGGATAGCTTGCCAGAGCCCTTCCTCTGGTGCCTCTCTGCTCCCCTTTGCCCAGCTGGACTGGCAGGAAGGTCTAGCCCCACATGGGGAGGACACACAAGTGAGGATGTTTGCCCTGTCCCATCTCTTGAAGGGCAAGTCCTCTTCTCCTGTGGTTTTGGGCTGCAGTTCCTTGCTGAAAGGAGGTGGGTCAAGGTTTGCAGCTCCTTCCTGGGTAAGCTGGCAGCTCCCAGCAGGCAGCAGCCCCAGGGTTGAGGAAAGCTGTGGAGGTGGAAGAACTCAAGAAGTTCTCCCATAGGCTAGTGGCAAGTCCTTGAGTCATCAGGTGTCACTTCTCACCCCAAAACCACCCCCTCCAGCCAAAAGTGATGCTGCTGACTCCCTGTTCTTTGGGTAACCCAGCTCTGGAGGGGCTGGGTTGTAGTTGGAGCTGGTGGAAGGGGCAGTGAATGCTTTTGCCTGTGGAACAACCTCTAGGGATGCATTTAGAGCATGTTCCTCTGAGGGGGTGTCTGCTGGAGCAGGGGCTGTGCAGAGTCTGCTGCACACATGGAGCTCTTGTAGTGAAGCTTGTTGCTGCTTTGGCTGGATTTGATTTGCCTTCCAAGGGCTTTTATTCCATTTTTGTTTGCTTTCTTCAACATTTTCTATGACTTCTCCATGAATTTGACTTCCTCCTGTATCTTCAGAGCCTGTGTGTGTGCTCTTCATTTCCTTTTACCTTGGGGATTTTAAGGCAGCTTCCTTCTCAGAGCTATTCCAGAGATTATTTCATCACCTTGGAAAATCCTCCCTAGCCAAAAAAAAAAAAAAAAAGACCCAAACCACCCAAAAATCTCTTGTTTACTTATTGCTCTGTTGTAAACTGTTGCTGCAGAACAGAACAGCAGTGGCTTGTCAAGCTGCTCATAAGCCTCCATTCACATCCAGTGCCAAGATAAAGAGAAAATAATAATAATAATTAAACAGTTAAATATTTGCATGCAGAGACACAAATGGAAATTATTTTTTTTTTCCTCCTCATCACAAGGCTGGGCAGGAATTTCTGAGGTTTCTGCAGAGCTGAGGCACTCACAGATTCAGGGCAGCTCCTCAGTGCCATGCTGAATTAGGATGGGATCATAGTTCTGCATTTGGATAGCCAGGCATGACTCAGTTAGATATTGGCATGAAAAGCTTCCCTAAATGTGTGTTTGATAGCTGGCAAGGGATTGTGTCCTCTCCCCTTCTCTGCCCTAGTGAGGCCACTGCTGCAGGACTGGGTCTAGTTCTGGGCTCCCCAGTGCAGNCAGGAGGGTTGGACTAGATGATCCCAAGAGGTCCCTTCCAACTCCAGCACGCTGGGATTCTGGGTGTCAGCTGAGCCCAGGAGGGGACACAGTCATGGCTGGGGTGGGGGTGGTGACGTGTTTGAGGGTTTTGGTGGAGCAGTGTCAGCCTCATGCCCACACAGCAGCCTTGGGCTCTGCCTCACACTCATTGAGGAGCTTCAGCTTCTCCTGCAGGCACACAATGATCTCAGCAGCATCCCTCTGGTATCTCCCTTGCCTGGCTCTCTTCCAGCCTCTCCCGCGGCTGCCTCTAGCATCCAGCATGTTTTGCTTCAGATTCATCTCTTTTCCACAGAGCAGCCCACTCACATATTAGATCTGAATCTTTTCTCCTTTTTTTGTTCCTCTCTTCCTTTTTTTTTTTGCCTTGTTGTTCCTCAGAGCAGTGAGGCACGACAGCTCGTGTGTTGTGACACAGCCTGACAGGTCTCAGCAGCACTGTCTGCCCTGGGCCCTGCCTGCCTCCCTGGCCAAGCCCACCACCTCCCAGGGTTAGCCCAGCATGCTAGGCCTTGGAAGGGACCTCTGGAGATCATGTAGTCCAAGCCCAGCCTGCTAAAGCAGGCTCACCCACAGCTGCTTGTCCAGGAGAGCGTTGGATGCTGTTGCTGCTGATGGCACCAAAGGTGTCTTGGCTTTTGGTGTGTCACCCAAAGCAGCTGGGTTGTTTTTTTCTAGCCATCTGCAAGCATTTACAGAGAACAGAATCACTAAGGTTGGCAGAGACCTCTAAACTCATCAAGTCCAACCATACCTAGCACTCCCATGGCATTAACCCATGGTCCTAAGTACCACATCTAAATCTTTCTTCAACCCCTCCAGGACTGGGGACTCCAGCACCTCCCTGGGTCAAGACTGAACAACCCTTTCAGGGAAGAAATTCCTCCTTATATCTAACCTAAACCTCCCCAGGTGCAACTTGAGGCCATTTCCTCTCACTGTTAATCCAGGAGAAGAGACCAACCCCCATCTCACTCCAAGCTCCTTGCAGGGAGCTTAGGGACAATCCAACAGGTCTGGTGTGAACTCCAGGGCTGGAGATGGAGCTGCTTCAGCAGGTGGCAAGGCTGTGTTTGGCACAGGGAGGGAGAAACCAAAGCCTTCAAACCAAACTGAAAGGCTTTTAATTAAAACAACAAGATTAGATCAGCAAAATATTACAACAGGTGGTTACATCCCGGGGCTAAACAGCCCCCTGCTTTGTTCTCCAAGGCTGGGAGGTGAGAAGAAACCTTCTAGAGGGCAAACAAAGGAGGAGTGTGTTACTGGGAGCACAGCAGAATTGGCACCCACAGTTCCCAGGGAGGAAGCAGAGCCATGGAAATGAGGAGCTCACCCTGACAAGGCCTCTGCACCAGTGTCAAAAGTTTGCATTCCCATGGGATGGCAAGAGGCTGATTTGCTTTGCTCCTGTTACCTTCAGCTGCTTCCTTCCCCTGCTTCCAACCCCAGCAGGTGACTCTGAGGCAGCAGTGTGCCCAGAAGGACAACAGCAGCAGGACCAGGGCAGGTTCTCCTGTGCCCTGGTGAGGCCACAGCTGAGGGACTGGCTCCAGCTCTGGGCTCCCCAGGCCAAGAGAGACAAGGAACTGCTGGAGAACACTTCCTTTCTTGGTCTTTTTGATTTTCTTGACAATCTCTTCCCTTGCTCACAGGAGGTTGATGGAAGAGACCTGAGCCACCAGTTCTTAGAAATGAATCATTTCTATTTCAAGGTATTTTCAGGTTAGCAGAGGCTGATGGAGCCTGCAAGCAGTAGCTGGGGCTGAGGAGGCTTGAAGCTCTTGCAGGGGGATGTCAGACATTGGTCCTCCCACACTTTCACAGGGCTGGTGGAAATGCATTTCTGTGAAGGGGAACAAAACACAAAGCTCTCTGTATCCTGGAAAGGATTCCTGCTTCCCTGGCAGCAAAGCAGAAGCAAACCCTATCTCCAACACAAGATACAATAGCTCCATTCCAGAAGACTCCTGACTTTCTGAACCCTATTAACCAATGTCTGCATTAAGAGACTTGTCTTGATTTGCTTCACTCCTTAGTCATTCAGCAGATGAAGCTTTGTGGCCAGGCAGGAGAGCTCCTGCAGGTCATTCTTTCTGAGTGTTAATGAATTAAAGCTCAGATCTGTCTTTGTGGGCAAAGCCAGAGCTGAAGGCACTCATCCAGGGCCAAATTCCTTTCATCCTGGTGCTGCTACCCAGAGAGCTTGTGGAGTCCTCCTTCTCTAGAGAGATTCCAAGCCCAGCTGGAGGTGATTCTGCTTATTAGATGATCCCCAGAGGTCCCTTTGCAAGCCACACACCATGCTGGGATTCTGGGAGGTGCTGGCCCACATCCAGGAAGGTTTCCTTCCAGAAGATGATGCTCTGACAGTGCTGGGGGTTAGTGTAGCTGCTGTGCCATCATGCAGAGACCCACAGTGCTGATTGAGAAGATATTTTGGGCTCCATAGGATCTCATTGAGTGAGAGAAGCTCTTTTCCTTGGAAAAAAAATGGCACAAGGTATCTGTTAGATCCTGGTAATGTCCCTAAGGAAGCAGCCAAGTGCCAGTTGGCAGGTGTCTTTGCCCCATGTCTGTGATTAGTCATCTGAGCAATAAGGTCCTGTTAGAGAGCTTATTCTAGGTACCCTCTGAAATGCTCCCCAGGTCCTCTCTGTGGGATGTCACACATCTGGGAATGATCACTGTCCTCACCAGGCTGGAAGAAAACTCCCTGTACCTCCTCATAAGGAGCGTGTACCTCAGCCACATAGCTGAGTGTGGGCAGAGGGGCTGCAGCATCAGCTGAGATGACATCTGCTGGTAAGAGAAGGCATGGCTGCCCTTCAGAAGCAACTTCTGCTTTGGGTCTTGTTTGTATCCTGCCAAAAAGATTTGTATCTCCCACCTCTTTGCATCTCTCACCTCTTTGCATCTCTCACCTCTTTGTGCATCTCTCAACTCTTTGCATCTCTCACCTCTTTGTGCATCTCTTGCCTCTGGAAGATGAACATCATTCAGCAAACAGCAGCTGAAGGCACTGATGTCAAGTGAAATCATGCCTTGACAAGCTTTCCTTGTCAGGTGTTCATTAAAACAGCTTGCACATCAAAATGATAGTCACTAATACAGCAAAAACATCTCTTAGAGCTTCCAGGATTTCCAGGGAGAAATGCCAGCTCTCCACTGGCACAGAGAAGTCTTCCTGGACCTACAGAGGAGATTTGAGCCTGCATTTCTCTGGTCCTCTTCAGAAGAAGGTGAAATCAGTGCGGTAGGCCCAGGGACAGAAAGTCAGTAGCAATCTGATCACTTCACACTTGGGTTGTCTGGGTGCCCAAAAAGACTTTCACTCCTCTGGGAGACTGCAAAATGCTTGCACTTGATGATCTTAGAGGCCTCTTCCAACCTTTGTGATTCTGTACATCAGCATTTTTACTCCCAAACCAGGCCTTTTTTGGTTAGTCCTCAGGCTGGAGAAACTCAGAGGATGCTTCCAAGGCTGTGGCCACCAAATTCAGGCTCAGGTTGATGGGAGCTGCACACTTAGCTCTCCCTGAAGGAGTCAGGCAGGTGCCAAAATGTGGCTGGAAAACTCAGAGGATGCTTCCAAGGCTGTGGCCACCAAATTCAGGCTCAGGTTGATGGGAGCTGCACACTTAGCTCTCCCTGAAGGAGTCAGGCAGGTGCCAAAATGTGGCTGGAGAAATCTCACTTGACCCTAGCTATTTTGTGCAGCTCCTGGCCCTGGTGTGTGAATTGAGGCCATTTCAGTTGCAAAGAGCAGATGGCACTCCCTGCTGAGCCAGGACAGCTTTTTGCCTTGCCTTTTTTTTGTATGCATTAGTGTCAAAAATAGATCAGATGCCAGCTGTAGCTTTTTTAGGTCACTGGAGGTGAGCACAGAGTGATGTGTACAATACCACAACAGCAAAAAAAAAAAGAGAGCAGGTTGTTCCTTTAGCAGCACAAAGTGCTTTCAAATGGCTCAAAAGTCACTTTGCCACCTCTTTTTGCACAGCTCAGCTCCTCCTGGGTCTCCCTCAGCAGTGACCTAAATTGCCTGGCACTATCCAGGTCTCCTTCTGGGTAGCTTTGGTGCTGCTGTGGTACAACTCAGCATTGGAGGGGCTGCTGCTGGGCTATTTCCCAGAGCCATGGGCTCTTCTCAAGCCCAGGAGCTGGAGAAATTCCTCAAATGAGTGGTGCTAAGCACCAGGATGGAAGAAGGAGATGCAATGCCCTCACTTTCCTTCCTAGCATATCTAGGTTTGGAAAGGGAGCCAAGCTGATCCACCTAAGAGCAGGCAGCATGAAGAGGAGTTGGAGGATCATGGTTTAGTGGCATGGGAATGATAGATATGGTTGGACTTGATCATCTTAGATCTCTCTTCCAACCTTAAGCTTTTGTTCATTACAAAACCAGAGGTGGTTTCCCTTTCTTGGCTTATTCCTGTTGCTGCAGTTTGGCTGTAGCCTCAGTGAGAAAGGACACAAAGGCAGAGTTGGGTCAGCAAGGCTGATCCTTTTTTTTGTTGTTAGTTGAATTAGCTGCAGAAAGAAGAGAGTTTGCATCATTTAAGGCAAAAAAATAGGAGTTGTGTATGTGGTAAGAAAGCTGGTCTGCAGGCACACCCTGCTGGTGTATAGGGACAGTGCAAAAGAAACATAAATATATCGATATCATTTATCAAGAGGCAACTTTTCCTCCCTTTTCATCATCTCCATCAACTTTTTGTCCATGGTGTGTCTATATGTCCTGGGTTTGCCCTGTAGACAACACCAGCAGGGATGCATGAGCTGCTAAGGAGGGAGCTGCAGAAGTCAGGGAGCTATTGCCAGCCCAGGAGGATTCCTGCAGCAAGATCTCAAAGCTTTGGGAAGTGTCTCCCAGCTCCATGTGCCTACCCAGGACCACTGCAATGTGTGTGTGTGTAGCTAAGATCTAAAGTAGGTTGCAGGTGACACCTCTCTGTGGCAGTCAGCAGCCTTTGAACCTCTATAACTTTTGGCCAGATGCATTGCACAGAATGAAGTTTGTGTTTTTCCCCCTGATTTTCTGCCACCCTTCAGGTATGGAATGGGATTTGTAAGCAAAGAGAAGGAAAGAATTCTGCTCAAAGACAAGACACCAGGAACATTCTTATTGAGGTTCAGTGAAAGCAACCTGGGTGGAATTACCTTCACTTGGGTGGATCAGTTAGAAAATGGTAAGTGTCATGAAAACACTAACATCAACCTTAAACTCTGTCATCCAGGAGCCACAGTTCCTTTGCTTTCAAGGCACAATTCCTGTGTGTCATGTCTTGATATGGTTTGGGGCAAGAGAGGAGTATCCTAGTGACTGAAACACAAACCAAACCTCTACCTCTCTGTTCTTTGTGTTAAGTATATACCAATTCATTAGGAGGTGTAGCTGTTTTAGTGCAGCTTGAAATGTGGTTCCAGAGCTGCAGAAAGAGAAATAACTGATAACAATGTTAGTATCTAGAGCACAAGTCTCATGAGGAGCAGCTGAGGGCACTGGGGTTGGTTACTCTGGAGAAGAGGAGGCTCAGGGGAGATCTTCTCCCTCTCTACAACTCCCAGAGAGGAGGCTGGAGTGAGGTTGGGATGGGACCCTCAGGGTGCCTGCCCCCGGGACTCGCTGGGGTGGCAGAAAGCCACAGCACCGCCTCCCCACCGCGGAAGGGACAGGCGTGGGGGCGGGACGGCGGAGCGATGCGGCGCGCCCATTGGCTGAGGTGAGAGGGGGCCGGGTTCTGTTTGGCCAGGGCGCTTGGCGCTCTTTCCCCTCAGCTATTTGTGGGCTCTAGCAAGGATAGGGTCAAAGGGCTGCAGCCTGGCCTGGCCGTGGCCAGCGGCGAGAGCGGGATGGGCTTCCAAGGGCTCCCCGCCCGCCCTGGGGGAAAAAGGGAAAGGGACGCGGGGGAGCGCTGCTCGCCCTCACGGTATCAGGCCCGGCCGTCCCCTGCCCTTTGATCCTGTTTGCGGCGAGCTGGCGGGAAGGAGGTGAGGAGTGAGGTGCGGTAGGAGCTGGCGGGGCTAGGGCTGGGGAGGGAGCGCGCGGGAAAGGGTCTGAGCTCCGCTGAGGGTGGCACCCGCGGGCATAGAGGTTACTGAGGGAGACGCAGACACACAGCTGCACATCGTAGAGTCGTTAAGGTTGGGAAAGACCTCTAAGGTCACCGAGCCCAAGCATTAAGCAACACTGCCAGGTCACCACTAAACCATGTCCCTCAGCACCACATCTCCATGGTTTTGAACCCCTCCAGGGATGGGGATTCCATCACTGCTCTGGGCAGCCTGGGCCAGGGCTTGACAACCTGTTAATGTCCAACCTGAACCTCCCCTGGCACAACTTGGTCAGAAGATGCTAAGGGGAGCAGCGAGCCCTGATCTTGCTCTTTGTACTTGGGACATGCTCCAGGTAACAAGATTGTGTACTTGTAGATTCACCATTGTGGCTGAAAGCCTACAGCAGCTCAAGAAGCTGGAGGAACTGGAGCAGAAGTTCACCTATGGGTTAGATCCCATCCCAAAGAACAAACAAGTGCTGCAGGACAGAACACACAGCCTGTTCAAACAGCTCATCCAAAGGTAAGAGACATGAAGGCTCTTGTGTTTGCATGGAGAAAGGGATGGAGAACACCTTCATCCAGAAAGGGTGAGTGGCAGGGAGGATGTGTTTGGATGTTACTCCCTGGGATGCTACTCCATGGTTCCGTGGGGGGAACCACGAAGCTTCTATCCCTTTCCCATCCCTCACTGATTTTTATCTAGTAAGAATGGCTTTACCTTGATGAACAAACTGGTTTTCCCCGTAGCAGGAGCTCAGTTTGTGCCCCGAAGTGCACTACTAGCTTACACCTGTAGGTTGTGCTTCTGGATAGCTTTTTGCATCAGCTCCACGTGGTCTCCTCTAGCCCTGTCCTATGAAAGGAAGCACTTGCTATCTTTTTCAGATTGTGTTTGTGGAGGAAACGATTAATCACCTGCATTTGCTAGATTACTTCTCGGCTTGTATAAACCAGTAATGAGCTTGTGATAAGGCAGAGTGAGATAGCTGCAGCTTTCCTAATCTATGCAGAGTTAGGCTCCTGTGTGTTCAGTGATGTCTTCACGTGATGCCAACAGTGTGCTCTGTGCTTCAAAGGCAAATCTTTGCCCTGCAGCACTCACAGANTTGAACCTCTATAACTTTTGGCCAGATGCATTGCACAGAATGAAGTTTGTGTTTTTCCCCCTGATTTTCTGCCACCCTTCAGGTATGGAATGGGATTTGTAAGCAAAGAGAAGGAAAGAATTCTGCTCAAAGACAAGACACCAGGAACATTCTTATTGAGGTTCAGTGAAAGCAACCTGGGTGGAATTACCTTCACTTGGGTGGCTCAGTTAGAAAATGGTAAGTGTCATGAAAACACTAACATCCACCTTAAACTCTGTCATCCAGGAGCCACAGTTCCTTTGCTTTCAAGGCACAATTCCTGTGTGTCATGTCTTGATATGGTTTGGGGCAAGAGAGGAGTATCCTAGTGACTGAAACACAAACCAAACCTCTACCTCTCTGTTCTTTGTGTTAAGTATATACCAATTCATTAGGAGGTGTAGCTGTTTTAGTGCAGCTTGAAATGTGGTTCCAGAGCTGCAGAAAGAGAAATAACTGATAACAATGTTAGTATCTAGAGCACAAGTCTCATGAGGAGCAGCTGAGGGCACTGGGGTTGGTTACTCTGGAGAAGAGGAGGCTCAGGGGAGATCTTCTCCCTCTCTACAACTCCCAGAGAGGAGGCTGGAGTGAGGTTGGGATGGGACCCTCAGGGTGCCTGCCCCCGGGACTCGCTGGGGTGGCAGAAAGCCACAGCACCGCCTCCCCACCGCGGAAGGGACAGGCGTGGGGGCGGGACGGCGGAGCGATGCGGCGCGCCCATTGGCTGAGGTGAGAGGGGGCCGGGTTCTGTTTGGCCAGGGCGCTTGGCGCTCTTTCCCCTCAGCTATTTGTGGGCTCTAGCAAGGATAGGGTCAAAGGGCTGCAGCCTGGCCTGGCCGTGGCCAGCGGCGAGAGCGGGATGGGCTTCCAAGGGCTCCCCGCCCGCCCTGGGGGAAAAAGGGAAAGGGACGCGGGGGAGCGCTGCTCGCCCTCACGGTATCAGGCCCGGCCGTCCCCGGCCCTTTGATCCTGTTTGCGGCGAGCTGGCGGGAAGGAGGTGAGGAGTGAGGTGCGGTAGGAGCTGGCGGGGCTAGGGCTGGGGAGGGAGCGCGCGGGAAAGGGTCTGAGCTCCGCTGAGGGTGGCACCCGCGGGCATAGAGGTTACTGAGGGAGACGCAGACACACAGCTGCACATCGTAGAGTCGTTAAGGTTGGGAAAGACCTCTAAGGTCACCGAGCCCAAGCATTAAGCAACACTGCCAGGTCACCACTAAACCATGTCCCTCAGCACCACATCTCCATGGTTTTGAACCCCTCCAGGGATGGGGATTCCATCACTGCTCTGGGCAGCCTGGGCCAGGGCTTGACAACCTGTTAATGTCCAACCTGAACCTCCCCTGGCACAACTTGGTCAGAAGATGCTAAGGGGAGCAGCGAGCCCTGATCTTGCTCTTTGTACTTGGGACATGCTCCAGGTAACAAGATTGTGTACTTGTAGATTCACCATTGTGGCTGAAAGCCTACAGCAGCTCAAGAAGCTGGAGGAGCTGGAGCAGAAGTTCACCTATGGGTTAGATCCCATCCCAAAGAACAAACAAGTGCTGCAGGACAGAACACACAGCCTGTTCAAACAGCTCATCCAAAGGTAAGAGACATGAAGGCTCTTGTGTTTGCATGGAGAAAGGGATGGAGAACACCTTCATCCAGAAAGGGTGAGTGGCAGGGAGGATGTGTTTGGATGTTACTCCCTGGGATGCTACTCCATGGTTCCGTGGGGGGAACCACGAAGCTTCTATCCCTTTCCCATCCCTCACTGATTTTTATCTAGTAAGAATGGCTTTACCTTGATGAACAAACTGGTTTTCCCCGTAGCAGGAGCTCAGTTTGTGCCCCGAAGTGCACTACTAGCTTACACCTGTAGGTTGTGCTTCTGGATAGCTTTTTGCATCAGCTCCACGTGGTCTCCTCTAGCCCTGTCCTATGAAAGGAAGCACTTGCTATCTTTTTCAGATTGTGTTTGTGGAGGAAACGATTAATCACCTGCATTTGCTAGATTACTTCTCGGCTTGTATAAACCAGTAATGAGCTTGTGATAAGGCAGAGTGAGATAGCTGCAGCTTTCCTAATCTATGCAGAGTTAGGCTCCTGTGTGTTCAGTGATGTCTTCACGTGATGCCAACAGTGTGCTCTGTGCTTCAAAGGCAAATCTTTGCCCTGCAGCACTCACAGAGCAAACAGCCAGGGTGGGAAGGGCAGTGAGGAAGTGCCTGATGTAGTTGAGATGTTTGACTGGTAATGATGGTTGGAAAAGCCCTCTGAGATCATTAAGTCCAGCCATCCACCCAACACTCTCATGCTCACCACTAAACCATGTCTCCAAGCACCACTTCTCCACATTTTTTTGACCTCTATCCAGGATGATTGTACAAAGTTAACACACCAAAAAAAACCCCAAACAAGTGTACCACAACTTTTCTCCTCACACTACAAACCATTTTTGGTGTCCTCCAGTGACTGTTGTGACCTCCTGGCCTTTGTTCTGTTGGCTGCAGTGGCATTTACAAGAGAACCCCTGGAAAGCCATGGGAGATGCTACGTGCCCAGCCTCCTGTGACCCAGTAGCCCTGGCTGCTATCTACACTGAAGCACATGCTGATGTACAAATAGCTCAGCTTGTGATGAGATTAATTTGGGGTGGAGCATTAAATCCCCCACTGACTGCGCTCATTCAGCAGGGCTCATGTGCCACCAGAGCACACAGAGGCTGCTCTGCTCTTCCAGCTTTCTCCTCCTCCTTGCTCCACAGCTCTTCTGCTGAGGAGGAAGGAAGCATGACAGGAGTCTGATGGAGAGAGTCTGTTCTGGGCTGGTTTTGGCAAGGGCTCATCAGTGTCACCTCAAGAATGAGGTGACTTTGGGTATGGTGATGTTCCACCTGCAAGGTGACACATTTCAGCTTGTCCCTTCAGCTGACATCACTGTTTTCCCCATGACATGCTTCCAATGGAATGCTCTTGAGGTTGGAGAACACCACCAACTAACTAGTGGCATCTAAGCTTTGGAGGTGAGTCATCTCCAAGCTGACGAGCACACAAGGACTCCTTTCAGTTGCCTTGCAGAGGAGGGTGACTTGCATTTGGAGCTCCAGCTGTCAGCCTTCATGCAGACCAAGGGCAGGAGTGTAGAGAAATCAATGAGGGTATTGCTAATCAATTACAAAGCAGTGATAAATTCTCCCACTTTGCCATCCCAAAGCAATTGCTGGTGCTCAGGCAGAGAAGGCTGAAGGCTAAAGATACTCTTGGCCACTGGCTTGCTGTCCTCAGCTGCCCTGTCTGCTGCAGATCATCTGTTGTCTGGCTTTAATAGTTCATTGAATCTCTGCCCAAAACTGGACCTGGGCAATAGATTTTCTTGAAGAAAAGGACATTTTTCTTTAAGCCAATGTTTAATCCACTTTAAAGAGCAGTGAGGTGTTAGTTGTGAAGACTTTCTGGGTTAGGATGGTTGACACACGCTGACATCAGCCAGGCTGTCACAGTCATGTGCAGAACTAAGTACAAACTTGTAGCTCCTTTGAAAATTCAGGAATCAAGAGATCTGGGCTCAACCTAATCAGTTCAAGCAGGTCCAGGGAGCTTCTCCTCCCCTTCTCTTCTGCCCTAGTGAGGCCACNATTCCAAGGGCAGCTGGAGGTGATGCTGGGCAAGCTGCTGTGGGTGAGCCTGCTGGAGCAGGAGAGTTGGACTAGATGATCCCAGAGGTCCCTTCTAATCCTTACCATGCTGGAATTCTGTGAATTGCTTGTCATCTTCAAATGGTTTTGCAGTGCCTGGATTGGAGCTGATAGTTTTTTGGGGGTCAAAAGGGAGTTCCTTGTGCTGGCATGTGTGTTCTTACCAATTCTCTGGTACCCTTTGTGGGAGGACTCCTGGGAGGGCTGAGTCCAGCTCAGCCTGCTCTCCTGGGAACTCAAATCATGGCAGGGCATTGTTGGATGGAGCTCTCCCCATTTACATGAGCTCACTGCCCAGGGATCAGGGATGAGGGGCAGAGCTCTGTTAAGCACTGGGAGAGCATGTGATGGAGGCAAGAGCTGAAGAGTTTGTAAGCTATTGTTGGTGGCCAAAGCTGGTGGTGCAAACACTACACACTCTCTGTACTCTTGGCTTTTGGGGGGAAGGGGTGAGTTTTGTTTCTTTTTAAATGGAGTCAGCTGGGATTTAGGCAAGGGAAAAAGAGGGATTGTTTCCTGCTTTCCACTTGGACACTGCTACAATGGATATCAGAGCACAAGTCTGTTTTTGCAGTGGAGACAGAAGACTGAGGGGATAGCTAAGCTCAGCTGAGCCTGGAGCTTTGCCTTATAAGGGAACTGCCTCTCCTCAGCAGGGAAATCCCAAAAGCAATGCAGTGATGTGTCAGAAAGGAGGTTGCAGGGATGGCCAGAAAAACCATACTCCTTTAAGTAACTCTGCCCAGCTTCAGCATGAAGGAGGCCACCAGCTTCCTTCTGAGGAGCTGTGGGTGAAGTCACACCAAAGAATCATCTACAAGTTTGCCCAAAGAGGAGCTTCCTTTGTTAGAGTCAGTGTAGAGTCTCTGTTGCAGACAGGATCTTTAGTTGAGTTTTGGACTCAAAAAGGCACTTTTGGACTACCAGGCACTTCCAGCTGGATGGAGAGAGCACCTGGTTTAGGAACCATTCCTGGCTGTAGCTCCTTGTGGTCACCTTCAGCCAAGCTGTGCTCTCTGACTCCTGGTGTGCATCATTCATGCTGTGGGCCATCTGCAGAAGTGCCTGAGCAGGGTTTTGAGTGTATGGGGGTGGAAATTGGGTCAACAAATCCTCTCCTTGTGCCTCTTGCTGGTGTTGGAGAGCCAGCAAAGCTGCAGTGCTCAGCCTGCTGGCTCAGCAACCAAAGGAATACATCTTTGAATGAAAAGGGCAAGCAGTGCTGAAGTGTTCCTGAAACCTTCATGCAACCAGACATGGACAGCAGCAGTTTTGCCTGAAGCATGATCAATTGAGATAGATCTGCTAGTGTCTGCCATGAAGCCACGTGCCTGCCCTGGGTTTCAGAGGGCTTGCTGGCAGGGGGCTGGATGAAACCAGCTCAGACAGAGACCCAATTTGCAAACCACTTGATGTGGGGAAGGTCCCTTGCTCATTTTAGAAAATGAAGGGCCCAAACTGAGAAACCACCAGCAGCTTGCCATGTGCAGCCTGTCATCCAGCAGAAGAGCTTCACCTGCTCTGACCCAGTGTTGAGCCCCACAGGGCAGAGACCTCCAGAGCTCTGGACACTCATCTTGACCAGACCCCTGCTTTGGAGTTCAGTGGATCCTCCAGGAAGGAGAGAGGTAGCTCCGAGGAAGGTGTTTAGGGTCAGAGGTGCTTTGAACCTGCTTGTGACTTTTGGAGGAGCAGGTTCAGCTCCAGAATCCATCTTGAGGGCAGGTGGTTGTAGAATTTGAGATAGTATTCATGTACCATCTGCTTCTGTTAGTAGGCATGGGTGATGTTACTCTGGCAGATGTAGAGATGGGATAAAGGAGGTTGGAGCCAGGTGGGGGTTGGTCTCTTTTTCCAGGTAGCAAGTGATAGGATAAGAGGAAATGGCCTCAGGCTTTACCAGGGGAGGTTCAGGTTGGGTATTAGGAAGGATTTCTTCCCTGCAAGAGTGGTTCAGCATTGCCCCAGGCTGCCCAGGGCAGTGATGGAGTCACCAGCCCTGGAAGTGGTCTAGAAATGTGTAGCTGTGGCACTTTGTGACATGATTCAGTGGCATGGGGATGATAGGTTGATGGTTGGACTTGATGATCTTAGAGGTCTCTTCCAATTAAAAGACTTCTATGATGTTTCCCCACATTAAATAGGTCCTTAAGTGGTTCTCTGGAGGTCTGAAACATCATCCACTGAGCACAGGTGCAAGCAGTGCTCCTTGCCAAAAACTCTCAAGGGGTTCTAGCAAAATTGAAGCCCTAGGAATAATCAATCCTTTTTCACAGCTTTGTTTCTCTTAACCCTATAAAATGTGAATTTAACTTGCATCAATGCTTATCTTATCCCCATCAGTACTTTGTGCAGTGTCCTTTCTCCCAGCAGAACCAGCATTGCCTGCTGGTATCTAACCTCCTGAGTGGGAGCAAACCTGTTAGATCTAGAAACACCATGAGGTACCTGTCCCTCAGGAAAGTTAAACCTCTGTGCTTTCCACCTCATGCTGGAGTTAATAATTGATCTTCCTCAGATGCAAGCTTCATGCTTCTGAGAAAGCAACAGCAAACATCAATTCCTGCCCTGGATAAATGACCCTGCATCTAAACATCAAGTGCTAATGAATAACTCTAGCACATGCTTGGAGAAACAGGGGGTAAGCTCTTCTACAGTAGCCTTGCTTAAAACCCTTTGCCTCTTGGAAGTGTTGCAGCATCTGGAAATGGATTCTTGAGCATCTCTTTTTCTTAGGTTTTGTTGGTGTGTTCTTTTCCTAGCTGCTCTTCTCCTCCCTAAATGCATAATGATGTAGCTTTTGGGAGTGGACAGTCACAAGAGAGCAACAGAGGGCACTGGGGTTGGTTAGTGTGGAGAAGAGGAGGTTCAGGGGAGACCTTCTCACTCTCTCCAACTCCCTGCCAGGAGCTTGGAGTGAGGTGAGGGTTGCTCTCTTCTCACAGGTAACAAGCAACAGGATGAGAGGAGAGGACTGTGTTGCTATGGCTATAGTATTGTAAAGTCTTATATCATGCCCCTTTTTTGGGGGCAGGGAAGGCTTCCTTTGTGCCCTTGCAGCACTAGCAGGTGGCTGCAAGCCCTCAGTCCTGTTCTCCTCAGCCCCTTGGAAGTGCTGATGGCTGTAGGCCAGAAGGTGACTGCGTGGTGAGGGTGAGCGCTGCGCTCTTCTGGCAGCAGCTAGGAAGGATGTGTGTGTGTGCTGAGCAGGAGCTGGCCACAGGTACATTGACCCTGCTTGTGTGCTCCTGACAACACTGAGGGGAAGCCTCACGTGGCTCTGTTGTCATCCTTAGGGTCTGGAGCCAGCTAGCTGCATGGGTTGATGAAGGCTGCCCAGAAATGTGGAGACATGCCAGGAACTCTCCTTTCAAGTGCTGGACTAGGTCCTATCTGTGGTGTAACAGAGCTATGCTCCTGCTCTCTTGTGTCCAACTGAACTCTGCTATGGGCATCCAGGAAATCCTTTCCAGTGAGTCACAGAAGGAACTCTGTTGTGTAACACAGGCTTTGCACTCTGCCATGGCTTCCAGACAGGATTAGGGGCAGCATCTGTGCATTCCCTAAACCAATTCACTTCACCCTGATGGGTAAAGAAGGAAGAGGCAGAGAGCTCCAGCATCCAGCTGCTTCCAATCATTCCTATTTCCTGGAGAATGGTGTTTATTTCCTTCCAGATTTTACTTGTCTGGGAATGCAGCAACATCTGTTCATCCAGCTTTTGGGAAAGATGGAAAGTCTTTTCTGCAGTGAGAAAGTTGAAGGATAGTGATGGAGTCACCATCCCTGGAAGTGTTTAGGAAACCTGTAGGTGTGGTACTTAGGCACATGGTTTAGTGGCATGGGGGTGATAGGTTGACAGTTGGACTTGATGATCTTAAAGGTCCTTTCCAGCCATGACTCTGTGGATAATTTCATTCTCATGTAGCTCAGGAATAAAGAGTTTCAAGCACCTTGTGCTCTGACTGTCTCTAGCAGAAGCCTACCATCCCCTACAGCTTCTTGAGGAAGGCATTGATACAAATGACCTCTCTCTTTAAGAACTTGCCCAAACCTTTGCCCTCAGGCAAGCTGTGAGCCAGGGGACTGTTTGCTAGGACATCCCTTTCTGCTCCAGACAGAGCCCACTCTGCTTCTCTGAGATAATGAGTAACAGGCTGCTGGACCACTTCGAAATAACCTTCTCCATTCCTTTGCAGCTCTGAGCTGAAAGCCTCTTGAGAGTTGAAGGTTAAGCAGTTCAAGTTCCAGCTGGAACAAGCAGGCTGACTTTATTCCTGAACTCTGAAATCTGCATGCAAAGGTTACACCTGTAACTCTGGAGGCACAGCTGCCTCTTACCCATGCCCTTGCACTCAGGACACCAGCAGATAACAGAGGTACAGAGAAACTAGCTTTGTCCTGCTACAGGTGACCCAAAGCCAGTCTGCTGTGGCTCTTTTAGGAGCACACTATTCCTTGGGTTGAGTTTCAACAGTACTTGACTTAGAATTTGGGTGTCCAGCAAGGATAGTCAGCCCTGGGTACACATCCCATGACTACTCTTCTTCTCCTGCTCTTCCATAACTTAAGCTGAAAGTCTGCAGATGCCCATAAATGTTCCCTGAACACTAGAAGTGGCCAAGGGACAGAAAGCAGCAGGAGAGAGAGAGCACAGCTCTGATGCTCTTCAAGGTGCTCATTCCTCTTCTCCCTGTGCTGTTTAGCAGATAGGGTTGGAGCCAATTGTGTGTGACCTCTTCAGGGATGCTAAAGACATGCTAGCAGTCTGTTTGCAGACCTACTAGGTGGGAAGAGCACTGTTCCCTGTGGTTTTCTTTTCCCAAACAGTCTCTTAAAGCTGAGCAGAGCTGGAGGCCATTCAGATGAGGTCCAGTGGGCATCCAGAACTGGGCCAAATTCTTGGTCAGCAGTGTTCCACCACACACTTCCTTCTGCCTGTCCTGAAGTACAGGGTGACAGGCCTGAGCTGGTGGCTCTACCACTTCATTAGCTTGATAAGCTAATGGTCCTTGTTATGCAAATGAGTATTGAGAGGTAAATGAACCTTTTTTCCTGTGAGCTCTTCAAATAAAGAGTATAATCTCTGTATTCAGGATGTTTGTAGAAGATGATTACTCACTAGCATGTGGATTTTGATGGATTATTTCCAGTCCTAGTAATCATTAACAACTAATAGCAGGTTAAGAATTGCTTTTTATTTCAAGGGGTAGGTTTGATTTGGTCCTAGCCCAAGGTTGATTAAATTAATGATGCTGAGCAGTTATTAGCCTTCTCCTCAATCACCCTGCAGTGTAAAGAGGCAACAAATTCTACTGCTTGTGCTTTTTCAACTCTGAATTTCATCTTGAATATTAATATCTCCTTGAATATTAATAGCAAACAATAGAGCTAATAGGTAAAGCAGAACAAAATGAGTCAGGGTTGGAACTATTTATTTTGGATTTAGATTGTGCTTTCTCTATTCAAGTATTTTGATCAATGACAAAGAGATACAGCTTAGGAGATAGATAGGGAGGACTAGGAAGGTGGTTGGGTGATGTTTTCCTACCCATGGAGATGTGAGTAATCACATGGATCACTTCTGCATGGCTCCTGGCCCCAAATACTTGGAAGAGTTCATTTTTAATCTGTTCTCTTAAAGTCCTCTTAGCCCAAAATATCCTCCCTTCCCTAACACAGCTTGCTTCTGGTCTCCTTGCTCAGAGTTTGTTTTAGCAGAGCTGATCCTCTAAGTGTCTAAAGAAGTGTAGTCTAACACAGCCAAGAGCCTCAAGCCCAAATATCAACTGAACAACCAGTAGACTTGATTTATTCTCAGATTAGGCTCATGCTGTCTTCTTGGGTGATTACTGTAGGGTCTTACATAGCTATTTGATGTGCAAGGATGTGGTAGAGTAAAGGATGTTGTAGTAATGCCAGAGCTGCTTGTATTTCATCTTCAAATCAATATAATGCCATTATCCAGCCAGACAACTGGCTTGGCTTTATGCTTTGTTAGAAGACTTATCTCTGAAGCTCTGCTTGTTGATGGAGTTGCCAAATGAAACTCTCTAAATACTCAAAATACCCAAGCACTTGGTCATCATTTAAAAATGGCCTGGGACAGGAAGGCTGTGAAGCCTTGTTGTTGGATAACATCCCTTTCCTGTGCTCCAAGGCCAAGTGTCCAGAAGGAAAGAAAAGGAGCAGAATTATCACTCATCAGCTTGTGCTCAGAGCCTCATTCAATGTGACCTTGCAAACCCCTAGGGATAGGGCATCTAGCCCCTCTTTGGGCAACCTGCTTTAACCTAGGATGTCTCACTGAGGCACTTTACACACAGTGGTCTCAGAAGAACCAAGGGGGTGACAAGCCATGGCATGTGCATGGCACTGAGTGACTTTGCCGCCAGACATCATGGAATGGTAGAAATGTGCCCAAATTCAGCAGCACAACCCAGGCAGGCAAGGCAGAAGCCCACATTATTTGGGCTAAATCTGCTCTGGGAACTGCTGAGGGCTAAAAGTACTACTGAAAAAGGGGGAGATTTTCTTCTTGTGTGTGTTTTCCAGCAGCTCCTCACTTCAGTGAGAGTCCTTGTCCAAATATTACATGTCCTTGGAGTGTGATGGCACCTCAAGTGCTGCTGGTAGTGTGTCTGCAGTCACCCATCCACTGGTACCAAGACTTACCTGCTTTGCTGTGCTTGAAGTTAGGTGTTTAGAAAGAGGGAATTAGATAGGGGAGGGGGAAAAAAACCATCTTCCTTCAAGGTTAGATCCTTCAGGAATTCAAAACCCTTGGCTGTTTGCCCATGAGTTTTTGTGGGGCTGTTTGGTTTGGAGTCAGCAGGAGACTTAAATAGTTGCAACTGGTGGAAGGCTGAGCCTTAAATCACCTGAAGTGTCCTTTCCTCTTCCCTCAGTGTGGTGACAGCAATGAGAAAGTGCCACAAATACCTGGACAGAATGAAATGTGTGGTCTGGCTTCTCAGCTTGCTATTGCTGAAGTGTTGGGGTTTTGTTGGTGCTAGCACTCCATCAGAGTTGTTTCTGGGTACTCTAGAGGAGCCTTCTGGAGGTTGGAGACTTCTAAACTCTTTGGATTACTACTTAGGATGAGACAGTTTCCATTACAAGTCTGACTGCTTGTTTGGCTTGCTTGGTTTTCCCTTGTTTTGTTTATCTTCAGGACATGTAGTCCTGCCTCTAAGCCTGAGTGTCCTTGTGAGCTTAAGGTTCTCCATGACCATTAGTCATGTCACCCTTGTGTGTCTTTGCATCTCTCCAAGGGCCTTTTGGCAAGGTGCTGGAATTCAGAGCCTAAAAGAAGCAGCTTGGGCTGAGGTGTGGCTGTAGCACACTGTCATCTTCATCCCTCCAGGCTTGGGCTGGCACATGTGGATGTTAACAGGCAGCCAGGGAGTGCCCAGCACTTCATGTCATGCTTTAGTGGCATGGTGGCTTTGGGTTGATGGTAGGACTTGATGATCTTAGAGGTCTTTTCCAACCTTAATGATTCCATGATGAGCCAGGTTGTGATCAGCCTAAGTGTTCTAAGCTTTGCTTAAGTGCAGGCAGCAACTTGATGTTCTCCAAAGCAGCTAGAGGTGAGCTCCCAAGTGCTCACCATAGACATTTGGGATAAGGATGGAGCAGCCAGATGAGCTTGTTCCTCATTTCTATGTGCTAGCACAAGGTTACCCAGGCTAATAGTTGAGGAAGGGGAACACCAGCAGAAGATCCAAGTTTGCTCCTGCTCCTTGGCCTGGGCTGCAGTTTGGCAGCAGAATGAAGCACTGAGGATGGGTGTGGGTGATTTAGGTCTGTTACAGCACAAGTGATGTGCAGTGTGCTGGATGCAGCAGAGGATACTCCTCTGGTAGGGAAAAGGGGAATATTCTGATGTGTTGGCTTCTGAAGGGGAATATACTGATGTGTAGAGAATGTTGTATCTGTGTTTTCTAACTGAGAAGGTGCATGGGGAACAATTGCTCTGTCTCACTGGTGAAGAGGAAAGGAAATGAGTTAACAAAGAGGATAATGGGGAAAAAATTGTGTCAGTCTTAGCAGATTACCCTCAGTAAACCTACTTCTATGACTTGCTTTCTCTGTTGGACACTTGAAAACATTCCATGTATTCTCTTGATCATGCTAGGAATGTCCCAGGCCCTTGTAGTCTCTCTTTGTGTCAGCCTCAGCAAATCCTCCAAGTATTTTGGTTGCTTTCCTTTGACTTAATTCCTCCCTGCTCCTATTGGCCTGGGATGAGAGTGATGAGAAATGATCTCTGATCCCATTGGAAGGGAAGATGACTGTGATTTTTTGCTGTTGCTTGTCCCTTGAGGTCACTCCCTCAACTGTCACCTTCCAGGTCATTTATTCCTCTGGATATTTTCCTCCTGGTTGGATTACTGAGCTCTTCTGCCTAAACATTTTAACTCCCATTGTCTTATTTTAGGTAATAACTTTATTTACTACTAACAGTTCTGTGCTCAGAGGTTCTGTATCCTCTCTATAATCCAACAGGAAATGTGGCTGGTGACTGAGCACCTTTAGTTTGAAATTGGTATTGAAATGTGACCCAAATGTGCAACAAGTTATCCTCCCAGAAGTTAAAATGAAGAAATAAATGCATCTTTTTTTAGGCACTGCTGTTA
This sequence comes from Bucco capensis, assembly GCA_013396975.1. NCBI lineage: Eukaryota > Metazoa > Chordata > Aves > Piciformes > Bucconidae > Bucco > Bucco capensis. Next base: position 44,344 of record VWZO01021453.1, on the reverse strand, counting down.
GAATCAGTCAGAGCACAGTGTCTGCTCCTCAGTTCTCTGTTGGAAAGCATAAGCTAGCAGCAGATGAAATGGAGCCAAGATCACCATTGCAAATAGCCAAGCAAACAGTTTGTGTCATAGTCAAGATAATCCTTAATTTCTGCTGTTTATCAGAGCTCTTGCCCTGCAGAGCTGATGGGAGGATTTAACCTGCCTGAAAGCTGCTGCCAGGGGATCTGCTTGAACTGGGAAGACCTCTTTCCACCTGCTTTTCAGAGCCCTTTCTCCTAGAAGATTAAGGCTGCTGTGCCCCTTTTAGAATGAAAAACCTCTGAAACAGGGATTATTTTTAGAGGGATGTACCAGGAGTATTTTGCTACAATACAGCTTAAGGGGAAAAGCTTACAAAAGAGTGCCTATTTAAAAGAGTCACTTTTAGTCCTGTTTGCCTTTTCTCTGCAGAAGAACAGTGTTGTCTTAAATTCTCATCATTTTTGCCTTAAAAAATAATGTAGGTGGATAGTTGTGGAGATGAAAGGGAGATACGTTTTCTTCTGGTAACTGCCACTTGTGTAACCAACTCCAAAGCTATGGGGAATTTTCATTTCACATCTCTCTCTGCTGTGTTGGAAACCATTGTGGTCATTTTCCGTTTCTCTTGGGATACAGAACACAGAGCAGATGGCTTGACTTGGCTTGAAAGAGATGGGGAACATCACTCTGCACCAGAGGGAGGTCTCTGCCTGCTCTAACACCTGCATCCAAACAAAAATCAGAATCTATTTACACATGCTAGGGGTTGGAAGAGACCCCTGGGGATCATCTAGTCCAACCCCCCTGCTCTAGCAGGGTCATCCACAGCAGCTTGCCCAGCATCACCTCCAGCTGCCCTTGGAATGTCTCCACACAAGGAGACTCCACAAGCTCTCTGGGCAGCCTGGGCCAGGGCTCTGCACCCTCACACCAAACAAGTTTCTCCTGCTGCTCAGCTGCAAGCTCCTGGCTTCCAGTGTGTGCCTGTTGCTCCTATCCCTGGGCACCCCTGAGCAGAGTGTGGCCCCAGCCTCTTGCCCCCTGCACCCTTCAGCTCTTGCTCAGCATGGAGCAGCTCCCCTCTGGCTCTGCTCTTCTCCAGGATCAGCAGCCCCAGGGCTCTCAGCCTTTCCTCCTGCCACACATGCTCCAGTGCCCTCAGCATCTCCCTAGCCTCTGCTGCACTCTCTCCAGTAGTTGCTTGTTTCTGTTGAGTCTAAACAAGCAGAACACTTTTCACAAGGAAATAGATCTATTTTTTTGCTGTTATCTTTACTACATTTTTATGGCTTATTAGAAAAGTAAACCCCTCATTCTTTAGATTCAGACTCTGGTCTACCTGTGCCTTTGGGAGAGGACAGAATCAGTGGGTGAAACTGCTCAGGCTTAGTCATAGTAGGAACAAGGAGTGATGGCCTGAAATATGCAGCAAACGTTCTCAGAATAGGGAATGAGTCACTGCTGCCCTCGAACTTTGTGAATCTGAAACTATATTTGTCATTCTGCATTGTTCCTGTGCTGTGTGTTTGTATTCCACCACACTCTGAGGCACTTGCCTTCTCTGCCTTGAGGAGCTCAAACACACACAGGGGAAATTCTAGAGAGGGAAGTTGAGGATCAATTTCTTGAAGAGAGGTTTAAAAGAAAGCTTTATTGAAGAATAATCCTGTTGGGAAATATTGATGTGAATCACGGAATCATCTAGGATGGAAAAGACCTCTAAGATCAACTGTTAACCCAAAATCTCCATGCCACGAAACCATGTAATGAAGTGCTATGTCTATACATCTTTTGAACATCTTCAGGGGTGACTGCACCACTGCCCTGGGCAGCCTGGGCCAATGCTTAACCACTCTTGCAGGGAAAACATTTTTCCTAACATCCAACCTGAACCACCCCTGGTGCAACTTGAGGCTGTGTCCTTTTGTCCTATTGCTTATTATTTGGGTGAAGAGACCAAACTTCACCTTGCTCCAGCTTCCTTTCATGGAGTTGTAGAGAGTGAGAAGGTCTCCCCTGAGCCTCCTCTTCTCCAGACTAACCAACCCCAATTCCCTCAGCTGCTCCTCACCACACTTGTGCTCTAGACCCTTCCTTAGCTTCCTTGCCTTTCTCTGGACACACTCCAGCACCTCAATGTCCTTCTGGGAGTGAGGAGCCCAAACCTGACCCCAGGATTCCAGGTGTGGCCTGCCCAGTGCAGGAGGACAATCCCTGCCCTAGTCCTGCTGCTCCAAGGCAGGATGCTGTTGTCCTGCTTGGCCACCTGGGCACACTGCTGGCTCAATCTCCAGCTGTTGACCAGCAGCCCCAGGGCCTTTTCCCCTGGGCAGCTTTGATATAGCAGTGAAGGTGATACTAAGAGGTTAAATAAAGGAAGAAGGCAATAGCATATGAAGTGAAAAAAAGGAAATGAGCAAAATTAGAGTTCATGCAGGGTCACAAATGTGTAACCCTAGGCACTGTTAGAAAGGTAAATATTTTTACTACTGTAGGACTACTTCTTTTTCTTCCCCACAACCTTATTTGCCACATTCCAAACAGAAACCAGAGCACTAAAAGAAAAGATCCAGATCCTTATATGTTGCATTCTTCCTCTTCTTCCCAAACTATGATGTAAGGGGTGAATTAAAGTTCTTCCCCAGGAGGGTGGTGAGCCTCTGGCCCAGGTTGCCCAGAGAGGTGGTGGCAGCCCCAGCCGTGGCAGTGTTGCAGGCCAGGCTGGCTGGGGCTGGGAGCAAGCTGCTCTAGTGCCAGGTGTCCCTGCCCATGGCAGGGAGGGTGGAACTAGAGGAGCTTGAAGCTCCCTTCCAACCCTGACAATTCCATAATTGTATGAATTAGACAAGTGTTGCTAAACAGCTGGCTTGTGAAAGCACATCTGGAACACCCAAAATACCACCTTGGCACTAAAAAAATCAGTGTCTGCAGAACTGGGTGTTCAATTAGTGGCCCATAGCATGGCTTGGCTATCCTAGAATCATTATGGTTGGAAAAGACCTCTGAGATAAGTCTAACTATCCACCCAACACTACCATGCTCACCACTAAACCCCAAGCACCACATCTACCTGGGCTTAGAGCAGTAGACAAAATGGAATAGATGCTTGTCATTAGACTGTTTTACCTAACAGAGTTAACATCAGAAATATTATTAGGTGGCAGGAGAAAAGAGGCAGCTTTTGGCTTGCCAAAAAGCCTTACCAAATGGAAATCCAGCCTTAGTTCCAGGAAATAGAATAGGTCCCTTAATAAGAAGTGTAGATCCTTTGCATTTTTGTCTGGGAAGTAGCTGCAGCACAGGCTTGCACATCCCACACTGGTCTTTCCAGTTTCCCTCTTCAGTGGGAAGAAAAACCTTCACTCCTGTTATAGGCACAGATAATCAAATGACTTTCAATCTGCTTCCAAACCTTCTCATGGCTGTTGTGACAGTTTATTAGGGCAGGGAGCTCCCGTGGGCATTTCTGCTGTGGTGTGAAGTGTAAGCAAAGGCTATTCTGAATGTCTGTAATAAAAGCCTCTCTGTTTCACATGGGCTTTTAACAGCAATTTACTATGGGTGGTGGAAAAGAAACTATCAGGATCTTCAGAGTAAAACATTCCCAATAAAGCGTGCAGCAAGATGATTTTAACTCAGCACTGCAACATCTCCACCCCCAGCTCTTCCAAACATCATAAACATACCAAGAGGAATGAAACTCAGTGCACAGGAAATTGCTCAGGAGGAAATTTAGCAGAAATAGACTCAGAACTCCAGCAGGAGTTATGGTTTTTGCTGGGAAAATTGTGATTCCTGAGGTGAGAAGGCTAGGAGCAATTTGAATACCTGCTTCCATGCTGGAGGAGGACAACAGATCTCCTCTTTTACTGTTGCCTGTAGTGAATGGACACAATTTACTAATATAGTTTTCTATATCTAGGAGCAATTTAGCTCTTGGTTATTGCTGATTTGTGGCCAGCAGGACTAGGGCAGTGATTGTCCCCTTGTACTTGGCACTGGGGAGGCCACACCTTGAAGCCTAGGTTCAGTTTTGGGCTTCTCACTCCAAGAAGGACATTGAGGTGCTGGAGTGGTCCAGAGAAGGGCAAGGAAGCTGGGGAAGGCTCTAGAGCACAAGTGTGCTGAGGAGCAGCTGAGGGAACTGGGCTTGGTTAGTCTGGAGAAGAGGAGGATCAGGGGAGAGCTTTTGGCTCTACAACTCCCTGAAAGGAGCTTGGAGCAAAGTAGGGGTTGGTCACTTCTCCTAGGTGACAAGTGACAGGATGAAAGGAAATAGCCTCAAGTTGTGCCAGGGGACGTTTAGGTTGGATATTAGGAAAAATGTCTTCCCTGAACGGGTCATCAATCCCAGGAACAGGCTGTCCAGGGCAGTGGTGGAGTCAACATCCCTAGCAGGATTTAAAAGACATGGAGATGTGGTGCTGAGGGACATGGTTTAGTGGTGACCTAGCAGTGTTAGGTTAACTGTTGGACTCAATGTTCTTAAAGGTCTCTTCCAACCATAATGATTCTATGGCTAGATGTGAGCAAAGGGTAACTGTAAAATCTGTGACCTCCAAGACGCTGGCAAGCAGCCCATGGAGATGCTGTGACAGAAGCTGAAGTGTATGTAAGGAGTGACATTTACACCCTGGTTCTTTCCTGCTACACTCCCTGCTTTGGCTTTGCATTATGGTTATGGGTCAGTAGATGAGCAGGAGCAAAACTTTTCATGCTTTGGTTAAATGTTTGATGATGTGAATGTGAAGAACAACCACACCCAACTCACCCAGGTGTCCAGGTGGTTTATTGCTTGTCTGGTTTTGCTTATCATTGAATGTCCTGAGCTGGAAGGGATCCTTGGATCATCAAGTCTAACTCTTGTCCATGTACAGGACAACCCCAACATCACACCATGTGTCTAAGAGCATTGGCCAGAAGCTCCTTGAGTTCTGCCAGGTTTGGAGCTGTGACTCCTTCCCTGGGGAGCCTGTGCCAGTGCTCCACCACCCTCTGGGTGAAGAACCTTTTCCTAACATCCAACCTAAAGCGTTTGACCCAAAGGGGTCAGGAGCTTCTTTTCCCTAGAGGGCGTTCCTAACGCTGCCCATTTCCTTCCCACCGGTGACTGACAGCACTCGCCTCCCACCGTTCTGTCCCGGTACAGGAGATGCTACTTGAGTGTTAAAACCCACAAAACGCTTAAAATAAGTACAAATCACCCGTATCCATGGCAACCTAAACCTGGCACCTCGGAAGCCCAACCCGTTCCTACCTCCCTGGGGCCCACGGGGGCCTCCGGGCGCTCCCGATGCCTCCCCGCAGGTGCCGACCTCGCTCGCGCAGCCCTTTCCCCCGCCACTAGGACACGGCCTGGACCCCTCACCCTGCCACCGGGACACGCCTGGACTTTTTCGCGGCGGTGGGGATTACTCAAACTTCCGCCTCCCCGCTCAGGAGCCGCCGGGACCGACAGAAAATGGAAGCAGCGCGGAGGTGACCCTGGGTGCGGGCCAGGGCAGCGGCCCCGGGGCCCGTTACGTGCTGCTCGCCTCCCCTCAGCCCTCCGCTGGTCGGCTCGCTGGGGGGCGCTGCTCTCTCCGCACTGGCCAGCAGGCGGTCCCGGCGAAGGGTGTGGCCCGAGCGGAGTGGCGTCCCCGCCGGCCAATCGGCGTGCCGCGTGCCTGACAGTTTGGCGTCGCCCGCCAATGGGGTGAGGCGGGGTGGGCGGTGCGCGGTGCGAGCGGCGCCGCAGGCCCGCCGCCGCGCTGAGGGCAGTCGGGCGGAGGGAAGTGGCGCAGCATGATGCGGCTCTGGCGCTCGGCGCTGCTGCGGGAGATGCTGCTCCACGGCCCGCCCGGGGCGGCCGGGGGTGGCGGGACGGGATCCGGAGTCGGTCCTAGACGCCTCCCGCCGCCTCTGACCGCCTTCGGTGCGAGTCCACCCGCTTCCCGCCGCGGCCCGGGGCTGCCGACGCCACCGCTTTCGGCGCGGGGTTTGTGCACTCGCTCGGAGGGANTGCGGAGGCGCCGTCTGAGCGCCGCCTTCCCCTTGCACGCGTGGTGCCTGCGGCAGGAGGCTGGGCCGGGCCGGGCCGCGCCGCCCCGGTGGGGCTCGGGGAACAGTGGGCCGTTTCCCCGGCAGGTGCGAGGGCCGGGCCGCTGCTCCGTGCAGGCATCGCCACCTCCCTTGGGGGTTCCCGGGGCTCTGCCGCTGTGGGTTGGGGCCCTGTCAGGGCGGGGTGAGGCTCGCCGCGCCTGTGCGGGGCAGGCCAGACTTGGCCCTCCGGTGGGTGCTCGGGACCCAGCGGCCCGGTGCGGGGCTGCCTGGCCTTGGCGGGGTTCCGCGGCTCGCGGGAGGCGGGTTCGGAGGGGGAAGGAAGTGCAGACGCGTGGCGTGAGGAGTGTGTGCGCCTCTTGGGGCTGCCTTCAGCGCTGCTTGCTGTCCTCTCCACGCCCTGGGCTTCCACGGCGTCCACTTTTGGGCTCCCCAGTGCAAGAGAGACACGGAACTACTGGAGAGAGTCCAGCAGAGGCTAGGAACATGCTAAGGGCATTGGAGCATCTCTGGCAGGAGGAAAGGCTGAAGAGCAGAGCTAGAGGGGAGCTGCTCCATGCTGAGCAAGAGCTCAAGGGTGGAGGGGGCGTGAGGCTGGGGCCACACTCTGCTCAGTGGTGCCAAGGGGCAATGGGCACAAACTGGAACACAGGAAGTTCTACCTAAACATGAGGAGAAACTTGTTTGGTGTGAGGGTGCAGAGCCCTGGCCCAGGCTGCCCAGAGAGCTTGTGGAGTCTTCTTGTCTGGAGAGATTCCAAGCCCAGCTGGAGGTGATCCTGGGCAAGCTGCTGTGGGTGACCCTGCTGGAGCAGGTGGGTTGGACTAGCTGATCTCCAAAGGTCCCTTCTAACCCCCACCAAGCTGGGATTCTGAGATTCCACTTGGCTGAGGGTCCCTCCCACGGAAAGCTGTGGGAATGTGCAGGAGGTGCCTGTGTTTTGGCTCAGAGGCAGCAGTGTGCAGTAGTGTGGTTTTTTTTTCCTAGTGCTGCTGCTTGCATAAAATATTTTCCAAGAGTAGTAAGAGCTGTGTCGTTTTCCCTTAATTATTAAAGACAGCATAGGTGATGTAGAGCTCTGTGGTGGCACTTTTGCAGCTGAAGGTAGATATTAGGTAGTAGTGTCTACAAGTGTTCATAGGTGCTGCAAAACATGTCTGTGTGCCAGCAGGACCTGATTTGCCCCTAGGTGACCAAAGTTATATGCAGGTAATAGAAAGATAAGACTGTATATGGTTATCAAGTTAATACTCCTTCACATAGAACTGGTCAGAGGCATGTGTATAAGCTCTAGGTTGTGTCCCTGGTGATGTCCAGTGGTGAATACCAGGGATAGAGTCTAAAGGTGGGGTGAATGAGTTGTTGGTTCTCCTTAGTGCTCTGCTCTGTTAGTCCTCAGCATTATGTAGGTCTGGAGAAGCTCTTGTTCAGTTGCCACCCCCTCATCTGACAGTTTGCCCATGGCTTCTTTAAACCTGGGCACAAAGATAGCCTTGTAGGAGAAGATTGACAGCTTAACTGCAAGCCCCGTGGAGACTCCTCTTCTTTGTGTGTGTTTGGAATGTGCCCCTTGGCTTTCCTCAGGTCTGCTTATGGGGTGGCATAGTTAGACTCTAAACCCAGGCTGCTTTCCCAGGCTTTGTTGTGTGAAGAGGAAATAAGGATAAGAAAGAGAGGAATACCTTGGTTTTAACACTGCTAAGGGGAAGGCTGGAAAAAAATTCCACAAGGCCAGTCAGGAAGGCTTCAGCCTTGGGCTCCTGAATAGTTTTGGTTTTGAGTTGGAGTGTTTGGGGTTGTTTTATAGTATCAACTTGTACTCCTTCAACATGGCAGGTGGGGAAAGAAGCTGTCTTGTTCTTCTTTCTTCCACCACATGTCTTAGCTGCTCAGCATTTTTGTTTCAGTGGGCTGTGGTCTTTAAGGCACACTTAAAATCCACATGCATGTCAGGTTATATAACCGTAGACAATTTAATCCCTGAGCACATGTGGATTAATACTATTGATCAACCTGTTGGAAGTTTCCTTTTTGAATTAGCTCTAAACATAATGGTTTGTAGATGTGGCTCATACTTTCATTTTTGGTGAGAAATGCAGGCAGTGCCATGAAAAACTTCAACAAACCCAATGTATATGGGGGTGTGTGGTTTGAGAATAGTGAAAAAGTGATTATTTCTTTTCAAGAGGTAACATTTTTCTTCAGCTGAGCTTTTCTAACAGCTTCCTACAGCCAGCATCCATTAGGGAAATCCTGTGATTTCTCACATGTCTGGTGAAACTATGTAGTTACAAACCAGTTATACACTTAATGATTTTTGGCTTGTGACAAAAGGATATATTTGAAAGTCAGCTCCTTACTGCCAAATGAAGAAGGAGCAACTACACAGAATATATAACATAGTTATGAACAAGGAAAAAAAAAAAACCAACTAGACAGTTTCTTTCCAGTTCAGGCTGTGCAGGAATTCCTGGTGGCATATTAGCTAGGTTGCTGGATCCTTGAATTCTTCTTTTTTTTTAACACAGAATGATAAAAATCTGCCTTAAGCATGTGTAAATGGTTCATTACATATGGAAATCATTGCTAGATTAAGGCAGAGTGGAGAAGAAAAGTGAAGCTCTTCAAAAGACACATTTCTGGACTAAATTGACAACTGGCCTGACAGTGCAGTCTGTGTGTGGGCTGCAAATTCCAGCATCCAGCAGTAGATGACATTTGGGTTGTGTTTGGCAGATGGTTTGTGGACCCAGCTGAGAAGACAGGAGTCCTTTTTATACTTTGGGTTTTTTTTTTGTTTGGGATACTTGTTTGTTAAATCTGGGATACAGGAACAAGCTGTAGTGTCAAAAGCAGCACTAAGACTTTTTTGCTTCTTTGCTTGCAGTCTTGATGTACAGAGAGGAGGAGCTGCAACTAAACACCTAAAATATCTGGTGCAAAGGCTGCACAGAAATGTAGTGCAGTGGAATTCCTCCTAGAGGGCATAAATTACAAGGGCTGTGGCTGATGAAATAACTCCTATCCCATTGCATAACCAGATTCTCTTGGGCAGCTTTTTGCTTCCTAAACATCTTCTGGCACCTCTTTATCCTTTCTCTTCAGCCTTCACCCTCTGTGTCCACCTGAAACTTAGCTTATTTAGGGAAGGAAAAAGATGGGAGCTTAAAACTGGTAGGTTTGAGTAATGAAAGCTGTGGATTAAAACACAATCACATCTACCTGCATGCCTAAATAATCAAAACATACTAACATAGTACTAAGTTATAAGCTTGTCTGATATTTAACAGTGTTTGCTTGAGCTTTCAATAGAACTGTGCCCAGGTGAACAACTTTTACTTGCAGTATCAGTGTGGATTGTTCTGACATCTTTGGCTGAGCAGCAGTGGGATCAAACTTAGTTTAATAGAAGCTGTTTGTGTATAGTGAGCAGGCAGTGGCTCATCTGAATGGTCCTGCTGTCTGTGTGTGTAGAAGTGTGCCTCAAGGACTTAGAGGCTAAGGTTTTGAAGCAGCAGTTCTTGTTTTTACCATCAACACTCTGATCTCTAGCAAAACATGTCCAGTTTTGCTCTTAAGTTTAGAAATAGTTTGGTCTGAATCTTGCTAAGTTCTCAGGTAAGTGGTTGCCCACCCCTGTTAATAAGATCATCATCTGTGCAAGTGGACAGAAAGTAGTTACTTGGTGTCTAAGATGTTCATATTGCTTTTCTGTGTAGTATGGTGACAGCTTTTTGCAGATACCTCTTTTAGACTAGCTACCAACTGGGGGCTGCAGCCCTTGCAGCTTGCAGAGCATCAGAGAATAGTTTAGGTTGGAAGGGACCTTTCAACCCCTCCCTGCAACTAAAGCAGGTTGCTCAGAGCCTCAACCAACCTGGCCTGGAGTGGTTCCAGGGATGGAGCAGTTACATCCTGGTGCTTAGTAGTTTAACTTTGTCCTTTTTTTAAGGAAGGGAAATAAATATCAAAAGTTATTATTCATGGAATAATAGAATCAACTGGAATTTCCACTTGAATTTGACAGTGGAAACTGCAAGTGCCCTGACTTGAAAAACAGCTCTTTTTTTTTTTCACAGCATGTGCTGAACACCTCTGTCTTGCTAAGTGTGCTCAGTGGTGCCAAAACATAGCTTTTAGGTTAAGCAAACATCGGTTACTTGCATCACTGCCCTCCTAAACTGCAGAGCAAGCCTTTCCACCTCCATTTAGCTGATAAAGTTTATCAGAAGATGGACTATTTGACAAAGAGCAAATACAGAGTGCATGCCATCCTCTTTGCTTTGGCAAGTCAGTGCAGATCCACTGTGCAATGAGGCTGACTGACCCAATGTTGAACAGCAGCAGATGGGAAAGATAAGGAAGCTGTGGCAAGAGAGAATTGGTGCTGCAGAAGGTGCACTTCTCTTTAATAGATCAAAAGCTTGTGCAGAGGCAAGAAAAAATAGCAAGTATCGGAAGGGTTTTTTTCTGCACCCTTCCAGGTAGACATTCTACTTGTGGAACAGCTGTAGAAGTCTGAGTAATAGCTGAGAAACTTGTAATCAAATAGGTTACCAGTTGAAATTTCTCAGTGGTTTTGCTGGCTTGTTTTGGTAGGGTAAAATAAGAAGGTTTCTTCTGTCAGACCTGCAGCAAGCCAGTAAGGAGTCTTGGAGCAGAGGCATGCCTTAAACCATGACATCTTGATGCTTTGGGGAAGCTTAGGGAAAAGCTGTGTGAAAGTGGGGAGAATGGAGGGCTGTGGATTCAGGATCAGCTGCTGTGTTAAGATGCAGCTAGAGGATGAAGCTTTGCTGTGTTAGTAGTGTCATAGAATCATTAAGGTTGAAGAGCCCTCTAAGATCCTCAAGTGCAACAGTTTAACCTAACACTGCCAAGTCACCAGTAATCCATGTCCTGAAGTGCCACATCTACATGGTTTATGAAGCCCTCCAGGGATGGTGACTCTACTACTGCCCTGGGCAGCCTGGGCCAATGCTTAATCACTCTTGTAGGGAGGAAATTGTTCTTAATATCCAACTTGAACTTTCCCTGGCACAATTTGAGGCCATTTCCTCTTGTATCACTTGTCACCTGGGAGAAGCGACCAACCCCCCACCTCACTCCAAGCTTCTTTCAGGGAATTAGAGAGTGAGAAAGTCTCCCTTGATCCTCCTCTTCTCCAGCCTAACCAAGCCCAGCTCCCTCAGCTGCTCCTCCCCACACTTGTGCTCCAGACCCAGCCCCAGTTTTATTGACCCTCTTTGGACACACTCCAGCACTTCAATAAAGGTCCCAGAACTGTAGGTTGTGTTGGCTTGACTGGAGGTAATGTTCTCAAACGATGGAAAGCACAATGTGCTGTGTGGAAAACTGGAATTTTCTGTAGGAAAAAGGATGTTCAGTCATTTGCTTGAGGTAGTTGCAAGCGTTTGTCCTGCTTTGATTGCCAGCTTGTCTGTGCATTAGTCAGCCAGCATCACTTAAAATAAACCCAACCAACCCAGACTGGGAGACAAGGCAAGTTCTGTTGACTTACAAAGCTGTCTTCTGTTCTTGGGCTGTAAGTGCAGCCTTTATTGGAGCAGGAGAAGGGAGGTTTTTACTACTGCTTTTCCCTGCTAGTTAGGAGGAAGGGAGGGAGGAGAGTGCAGTGTAGAGGTCTGAAATGTAAAAGGGTGTTTGGCTAGAAGCAGGTATTTTATTAAGAATAAGCATAAATCTGAGCTAGGGTTGAGAGAGTTAAATGTCAAAATTGCCTTGTGCTGAGTTGTACTTTATTTTTGTAGTTATCCTCAAAGAATTGCTGACCTGGTGAACACTTCTATAACTAGAATTCAGACCTGCTTCTTTGTACACAGGGAGATGAATTGCCACTCAGCATTCTACTTTCAGGCAGTAACTTGTGTATAATTCAGTACAGTTAGAAAGTATGGCAGATACTGTTAGAGCATAAGATTGAGCTTTAAAATTGGTGGCTGAAATTCTGTCAGACTGCTTCCTCTGCATTTCAGAAAGGTTATGTCTCCTTTTACTAGAGATCTATTTGGGGTTTATTTATGTATTGCCTCTCAAATATCAGAACATTGACTTTCTCCAACCTGACTGTGTCTAGAAAGCAAGCTAAGCACTTCAGAGGACTAAAAGTATTGATCCCAATGCAGGAAGCATGTCTGAAAGGAAAATAGTTCACACATGGAATGTATTGAGGACACAGTGACCAGGAAAGGTGTCTCTTAACTTTGCCAAGTAGGTGCCTGAGCTGGTTCAGGTTACTCTATCATGCTGCAGATGGCTTTGCTTGCTTTCCCTCTAGCTGATGTGGCTTACATAAGCTCCTAGGAGTTCTTAAAACCAGGATTATTTTGAGGAAAGTGAGATCCATTCATCTCTTTCTCTTGCATGTGGAAGCACTGGATCAATCTGCTCTTCTTCTGAGGCCTTTGTGCCTTAGAAATACTTTGTGCAGGTAACATGTGTATCCTCTGTAACATCAAGAAGAGGGGAAATGTGCTCCAAAATAATCTTACCAATAAGGTCATGTCAGTAACAAACATGACTGTGTTGCAGTTCAGAATGTTTTTTATTGTTTATGCCTGCTACTTTTAATATTACCCTTTTTTTTTCCTACTTAAAGCTGATTTGAGCTTTGTGTTCACTGATCAAAGCATCCTGGGGAGAATCAGTGGTACCAATTATATGGGGAGTGAAAACACATTTCCTTGTGAATAATGCAAAACAAGGTGTGGCAATAAAATGATGCACTAATCTCTCCATGTGGTTTTGTGTTTTCAGTAAAGTGAAGCAAGGCCTCCTTCCTAGCTTAGAAGATCTCCTTTTCTATACCATTGCAGAAGGACAAGAAAAAATCCCAGTTCATAAATTCATAACTGTAAGTTTGCTGTGTGGAAAGCTAACTACTGCCAAGTCTTTTTAACCTTCTGAAGGCAAAAATGGAAAGCAGAGAATGATACATGATTATATCTTATTAATGAGATGTGTATTGCATGATGAGCTGCAGCAAGGAGTGTGACTCTTTTACCTTTACTTTCCTCATTGTTTCTTACAGTAATTCATTCTCTTAATTAAAAGTAAATGAATGAACTAATGTTGTTACTCATTTCTTTGCTGTGCAAAAAAACCCCTATGCTTGAAGCATCTGGGGCAGGGCTGGGTAGTGTTTGCCCCCTGTGGCTTTCAAAAGACATGAATCCCTTCCCAGCAGATGCAGCCCAAATGGCAGAAGGCTCAGTAAAGTTGATAACAGAGTGGTCCGTGTCTGTTCCTTTGCTAAGTAGAGAACTTGCTGGGAGTGGCATCTCTTGTGCTGTCAGTAATGATTGTTTTCTTGTGGCAGGCACTCAAATCGACAGGCCTGCGTACGTCTGACCCCCGACTGAAGGAGTGCATGGACATGCTGAGACTGGCTCTTCAAACAACTTCAGATGGGGTGATGCTGGACAAAGAGCTTTTTAAAAAGTAATCTTGCTCTCAAGACCCTACCTGTGTCATTCTGAGGGTATCTTGGCTCTGTTACANCATCCTAGGATGCCATTGGCCTCTTGGCCACAAGGGCACATTGCTGCCTCATGGGCATCCTCCTAGCCACCAGCACTCCTAGATTTTTGTCCCCAGGGCTGTTTTCCAACAGATAAGTTCCCAGTCTGTACTGATCCATGGGCTTGTTCTTTCCCACATGCAGTACTTTACACTTCCCCTTGTTAAATGTCATTAAGTCTCTCCCTGCCCATGTCTCTAGCCTGTCCAGGTCACTCTGGATGGCAGCACAGCTCCTGGTAACTTAACCTAGTCTATATTATGCTGTTATTCCTTCTGCACACAGAGTGCCAATTAAGTATTATTAATTACTTGCTGTGCCTGGAGTAGGTAACTAAGTGCAGGCTGCTGGCAGCAAAACCAAACAGGACTTTTTTTTTCTTTTGCTAGATAGCTGAAAAAGGAGAGGATAAGGATGACAAATGGCAATAAAACTAACTCAACTCCTATTTTAACATAGAAGTTTATAATAGAAAGAGCAGCTCTGAAGGTGCTAGTGTGTGCAACTCTGCTGTTTCCCTTCCATGCCTGGAGAGTAGTGCGTTGCAGCATTTGAGATGGTTGTCAGTTAAATTTGGGGTGAAGTCTCCTAAGCACAAAAGGGTTGAAACTGAAGGTTTAAGAGGGATTCAGAGGGAAGATTCCAAACCACATCCTGTGCAAGCTGTTCTAGGTTGTCTTGCTCTGGCAAGGGAGGTTGGACCTAGATGATCTCCAGAGGTCTCTTCCAACCCCTACCAGGCTGTGAAGAGAATTCTGTTCACTGCTCTTCATGCATCTTCATTTTGAACTGATAATGACTTTGTTAATTATAGGATTATTGAAAGTACCTATTCCAAGTGAAAAATACTTGCCTAAACATTACTTTCTGTTCTGAGTCATTTTTTCTTGGAAGGCTATGTCCCCCTGTGGAGGATGGGCCTAGATCTTCACTTTCCACTGGTCTCTGTTGACAGTAGCTTTGTGCTATTGTCAACACTGCCAGAAAGCACAGTATGACCCTGTGAATGAAAGTGTTTGTGTGGTGGTAAAGCTCCCTTTCTTGTCCCTGCACTGGGATAGGGCTGCTAATACCCTTTATCAGCTCAGATTTCAACTGACCTGAGAATGACTCCCAATTCCCAGCCCTGCTCCTGCACACAGCTACACCAGCTTGTGTTTTGATCCTTCCATCCTGCTGTTTCCCCCCCTAGATAAGTCCTTTCCTTCTTACCTCATCAGTTTTGTACCAAATGGACTGATATTTAGAGGGTGTGGAGGTTAATCTCTCTGTGTTCTGGGTTAAAAGGCAGCAAAAAATCCTTAGCTGGTGCTAGTTTGAAGCAAGAGACTTGCAGTGTTAACTTTGGTTTAGTTTAGATGATGTTATTGAGTATTTCCGCAGGGGTTTTGTTCAAGTGAAACTACCAAGAGCTGAAAGTGAACACAATGAAAGAACTGTAAATAATTGAAAAGAAAGTTGAAAATGGCAAAGATTTTCTAATGCAGACCTGTTCTTGGAGGTCTGTAACTTCAAGGCAGCTAATTAAGTGAGCTTTGGGGCCAGTACTTCCTCCCAAATACTAATAAACTCCTGTTTTCCCCCCCCTCTTTGCAGGTGTGTACAGAGTAATATTGTGTTGCTTACTCAAGCTTTCAGGAGGAAGTTTGTCATTCCAGATTTCATGTCCTTTACTTCCCATATTGATGAGCTCTATGAAAGTGCTAAAAAACAGTCTGGAGGAAAGGTAAGCTCTTTGTCAAGTCACCTTCAAACTTCTCTTGATATTAACCAAAGCCTTTCTGGAAGTAGGCAGGTTTTATACAAAATGTTGACCTGATAACTGGATCAAATAATTTTGGAAGTGTTCTGCCTTCAACTTGTAAAGTGTATTAGAAACACAACTCCTTCTCTTTAACAGTCTGGAGGTTAGAATGAGAAAATAGTGTTGTTAAAACTGCTCATTGATTTGTCATCCTAAACTTGGATGCAAAGTTACCCAAGCAGACAGAAATAATTGGCAATATTGGCCCTGTGTTAATAATTAAAGTTGATCCTAGTGCCTCTGTAAACCAATGGAAAAGCCCCAAACTTCATTTTAAGATACAATTGGATCCAGTTGGAAAATGCTGCACATTCCATAACACAGAAGAGAGATTCCTCTTAGAATATGCTCAAGTTTGTGCTTTGAAAAGCAATCTTTTATTGGACAATGACCTAAGTGAATATCATATGCTTTAGCTGTGATTCTTAGTGGCATAATGCAGTTGTGCCTTGTGTATTTCTTCCCTCTGTGGGCCTTTATTGGAATGAATCCATATTATTAAGATGTTGTGCTGTCTCTCTCTTTATTTCCCTTGCTGCTAGGTTGCTGATTATATTCCACAGCTAGCCAAGTTCAGCCCTGATCTGTGGGGTGTCTCACTTTGCACAGTGGATGGACAGAGGTATGTTCTAACTCCTAGACTTTGCTATTTCACTTCAGAACAGCTCATGGGCTGAAGGAAGAAAAAGATTGATTCAAATGAAGAAGTACAATCCATTTGCTCATTTATTTTTTCCCCCCACTTCTCTGTGTAAACTGAATTATTTTATGATAAAATACTGCTTAAATACTAGTTATAAGTACTACATTCAAGTTGGATAACACTACCCTTATGCTTCAAACACAAGAATGAAGTTATGGGTAATTTGGGGTGATTACCAAAGGATAGGAGAGAGAGACAATGCTTAGGTCACATCTACTTCACAGTTAGTTCCTTTCCTGCATTTTAATGTTCTTCCTGGAGCATTCTTATCCACTCCCTTTACATTCAGCTCCCATTCTTCATAAAGAGAAGGAAACTGGGCAGAACTTAACATAATTTTGCTTTTCAGGCTAATTTAGCTTTCTCCTGTAAGGGTGCATGTAGTCTTGCATTGAGCTAGAGTGATCTTAACTTGTGTTTTTTGTTAGTAACTCAGTGTAGCAGCGAGAGTTGTGAGTAAAATAGGATCTCCCAGCATCTAGCTGAGCTGATTTTGTGAGTTCTTCTGGAACCTTCTCACATTCTCTGCAAAGAAAAGCAGCAACTGTCCTTTTGATGAGGTAGCTTGGAGCCTTTTGCTCCAAAATGCTGCTGCTGTGAGTCATACTTTGATGTAGGCTGACTTGGAAAGGCTGACTTTCCACATCTAAAAGATAGCATTTCATAATTGGAATAAAATGCTTCATGCCATTCTCCAAGGGAATGTAAATACAGCTGTTGAATTCTTGCCCTCAAATTGCAAAGCAGAATTGCATCTCCTCTTGGTTTCTCTAGATGTAAATCTATGGAGTGGTTCTCTTCAGGCCAGCTCTACCCTGCTGAGTGTGTGCTTTGCTCTTTAGGAGGCTAAGTGTGATCTGAAGAGGCCTGAGGTGCTATTTTGCTGTGCTACAAACCTCTTTCTCTCAGCTTGCTTTTAGTTCCTTCCCTCAGCAGCAATCCCCAGCAAGTGACTTTGTTAGGCTTAGTTTATGGAGGCAATGGGAGAACCTTTAAATCTTATTGTTATGCTCTTTAAAATGAGATTTACTACTAATATGGTTGGGGTTTGGGGGTCTTTTTGGTAATAGTCTTAGTATGTAAATATACTATAATGTTATATTATTAATATTATGTTATAGGTGGAAATGTTATAGGTAGAACTGTTTTAGGTGCAACTAACTGTTCTAGGTGGAACTAACTAACTAACTGTTCTAGGTGGAACTAGCTAACTGTTCGAGGTGCAACTAGCTAGCTAACTGTTCTAGGTGCAACTAGCTAGCTAACTGTTCTAGGTGCAACTAGCTAGCTAACTGTTCTAGGTGCAACTAGCTAGCTAACTGTTCTAGGTGCAACTAGCTAGCTAACTGTTCTAGGTGCAACTAGCTAACTGTTCTAGGTGCAACTAGCTAACTAACTGTTCTAGGTGCAACTAGCTAACTAACTGTTCTAGGTGCAACTAGCTAACTAACTGTTCTAGGTGCAACTAGCTAACTAACTGTTCTAGGTGGAAGTAACTGTTTGTTTGTTTTAGGTGGAAGTAACTGTTTTAGGGGAGAACTGTTAATAATGTTCTCTTGCTCTATAATATTACAGTAGTGTGTCTAAAGCCTGTAGCACTTTGCTGGCAGACAGGAGATATCCAAGCTCTCCCTCTTTGTTTTTCAGGCATTCTGTTGGTGATACCAAAGTTCCCTTTTGTCTGCAGTCCTGTGTGAAGCCTTTGAAATATGCTATTGCTGTCAATGATCTTGGCACAGAATATGTGCACAGATATGTTGGGAAAGAGCCCAGTGGGTTAAGGTTCAACAAATTGTTCCTGAATGAAGATGGTAAGAGATGTTAAGAATACTTCTTCTTTCTAAAACAAGCTGCATAGGGGGTTTTTGTCCTGTTTTTCCATTTTACTATATCTTCTAAATCTTATTATTAGCCAGTGTCCCAGGATATTTTGCCAGCAGCAAGGTCACTCACTAATTTAGGATGCTAGTAAAAGATGTTTTCTTACTTCTCTTCCATTTGCTAGTTATCCTGCTAATTCAAAACATTTTTACAAACATGGCAAAAAATCTGGGAAGCCTGACTCATGGAGCCTTAGAGGAAATAGTGGATGTTATCTCTGAAACACAAATGGTTCTGCTGGAGAATCTCTCTCTGGAAAAGAACAGACAGGGTTTCTGTTGCCATGGTGTTGTAATTAATATTTAATTAACAGCAGAAGGCTTGGATGATAGTTTGGTTGTATTGGGCTGTATTGAATTCTGACTTAAATATCCTTATTAATAATATATTAATGATACATAGAAGCATTTAGGTTGGAAAAGACTTTGAAGATCTAGTCCAAGAGTTAACCTAACTCCCTTTGTTTACTAATACTGAGAGTCAAGCTGGGAAGAATGGAGAATATTCCAAGAGAAGGAACAAGCAATTCCCATGTTAATTAAATCCAACTAATTCTAGCTGATCAGGAATTTTAGCCCAGTAATCTAATTGTTGGTGAAACTTAGTCCAGTAATAAATACATGTTGCACTGTAATTGAGTGAGGGATTGCCAGGAAAAAAGGGTTTATTCTACTGAAGAATTTGGTTAACCAGAGATGGAATTGGTTAAGTTTCTCTATTGGACAAGGAGATTTTGAGGTCATTTCAGAAAGAACTCTTCTGTGGCTTCTTTGAAATGAGCAGGAATCTTCCAGAGTGCAAGATTTAGGCATCCTGGCCCTTAAAAATGTCCAGTGTAGCTTAAGTCTGTGGAGAGATTCTTCATTGTAGGCTAGAACAGACTATATTTCAGTTGGAAGGGACCTAGAGTCTTGCTCAAGTCCAACTGCTTGCCCACCTCAGGGCTGATCCAAAGTTGAAGTGTGTCCTAATGCCTCTTAGGCTTGGGGCATTGACCAAGGGAAACCTTGGTCACCTCCCTAGGAAACCTGGAGCTGTTTTGGCAAGATAAAAGGGTTATCTGGCAGTTACAGATCTCTGTGTATGGGAAGTGTTTGGATAGTGTTATCTGGTGCTATGCAGATAGTGGAAGTTGCTTTCCTGGGACCTGGCTACCCTGACAGAGTTTGTTCTGCTCAGAAGAGGAAACAATGGATTCATGGAGGTGTTTTGCTGAGCTCTGGGATGTGCTGGGGTTAGGCAGCTGTAAGAGAGACCCTCAAAGAAGAGCTTTTGTGCTGCCATTCAGGCTGGAGAGCTGGGCAGAACAAAACCTGGTGACATTCAGGCAGGGCAAGTGTAGGGTGATGCAGCTAGGGAGGAATAACCCCCTGGAGCAGCCCACTTCAGGGGAACAAGCCCTGGGGGTGTGGGTGGCCAGCAGGATGAGCAGGAGCCAGCAATGTGTCCTAATGGCATCCTGGGCTGCAGCAGGAAGAGTGTGGCCAGCAGGGCCAGGGAGCTTCTCCTTCCCCTCTCCTCTGCCCTGGGCAGGCCACAGCTGGAGGATTGGGTTCAGTTCTGGGCTCTTCCCTGTTTAAGAGAGAGAGGGAACTTGTGCAGAGAAGGGCTGCTGAAATGCTGAGGGGACTTGAGCACCTCTCTTGTGTGGAGAGGCTGAGACAGCTGGGGCTGGGGAGCTGGAGAAGAGAAGATTGAGAGGAGATCTGAGCAATGCTGATCAATCCTTACAGGGTGGGGGTCAGGAGGATGGGGCCAGGCTGTGTTCTGTGCTGTCCAGGGACAGGACTAGAGGCAATGGGCACAAACTAGCACCCAGCAAGTTCAGCTGAACATCAGGAGGAACTTTTGAGGGTGCTGGAGCACTGGCCCAGGCTGCCCAGGGAGCTGCTGGAGTCTCCATCTCTGGAGAGATTCCAAACCTGACTAGACACATCCTGTGCAAGCTGCTCTAGGTTCTCCTGCTCTGGCAGGGAGGTTGGACTAGATGATCTCCAGAGGTCCCTTCCAACCCCTACCATGCTGGGATGCTGTATTGGGATAGATTTGTAACTGAAAAAACTTCTCTTTCACAGACAGGCCTCATAACCCTATGGTGAATGCTGGGGCAATTGTGATCACCTCTTTAATCAAGGTAATAAGTTCATGTTTAGTTTCTCTCTGAGTATTTCAAGAGCATATCTTGTACAGATGATGAACTGTTTCCCTTCTGTGTGCAGTATCTGATGGCAGTTTACTCCCTAGCAAGTAGAACAGCTCTGATTTTTGGAAGTAGTAACACAAATGCAGTATTAGACTAGCAGCTGAAAACAGTGCAGCTGAAAGACTCTTTTTTTGCTTAGCATTTTGAGTTTTCTTTCCTTCTATAACAGCAAAACACTTAATATTTTCTTGAGAGCATTGCCTCTGTTAAAAGCTAAGAGTATGTCCTTGCTAGCACTCAGAAATACCTTTCTAAATGTTTAATGCTCTTCTGTACCATCAAGTTAGCAGAGGATTTCTTGCTGTGGAATTGGTGCTGGAGCAATGCAGCTCTGGCTTCATACTGAATTTTTTTCATGCTATTAACATACTGTCCAACTAAATTCTGTTTGACTTCTGTCTTCTTTTCTGTTGGGGATGTTTCTTGCTTAAATAAGTGTGTCTGGAAACAGTTCTCCCTGTTTTGCTGTGTAAACCAGAGCTGAACAATGACTTAGCATCCATGGAAAGCTGTGTTTTATTTTTTTTCTTCAGACTAGCTGAAGTTGAAAATGGCATCAATTCCATGGAATGCTCATCTTTGCCAGAGATTTTACTGCTACAAAAACATAGTATTTTTTTCTTCCTGCTTAGAATTGTGGGGAACATGTCAGTCCCTTGGAGTTTTGAAGTAGGAAAACTTAATGCTGTTACTTCAGAGGTCTACAAATCTTATTTACAGCCTTTTTGCTTGCTTTGTCTCAAAATCCATTAGCTGCAGTGTGTTTTCTACCTCTTTGTTTCCAAATGGTTGATTTGAAAATGACCTAGATGATGATGATTTCTCTGTTCTTTTATATTTAAAGAAGGTGTAAGAACTCCTGCTTAAAGACATTTATCTTTAATAGCTGTAGGTGAAAGAAAATGGCCCCTTAAGTATGACAGGTAAATTTATTCACATTTAATCTCTTTTTCAACGTTGACTGAGCATTGAAATTCACTTGAATCAGAGTGAATTTTAAACCCAGAATTAACCCATTTGTCTGAAATGTCAAAATGTTAGTTTTCCTACAACAATTCCTCCTGCTTCCAAAGCAAAAGACAAGCCTGTGCCTCTAGCAGAAGGCCCAAAGTTGGTGAGAAATGGTGAACTTCTGAGGAGAGAACATGGATTTGTTGACTGCATGCCACTGGGAGATTGGTTGGAAGGTTGGGGGATTGGGTTTTTTGTTTGTTTTTCTCTTTTCTTTGCTGTAATAATCTTGTGCAGAGGATTGCTTTGCCCTGCTGGTTGTGCATGGATAGCTGCACGTGTCATGGACACCTTCATGACTTTGGTTTGTAGTGTGAGTCCAATGCAGAGGATTTTCCACACTGCTTCCACTAAGAGACCATTTCTCATTGGAAGAACTAACCCAACATATTCCAAAGAAAAATCACTTTTTATCCTGGGAAGAACTAACCCAACATATTCCAAAGGAAACCACACGGTCACAGGTGCAAAGTTACTTCATGGTTGTATTTTTGGGGAGTGAAATAACTTGATGAAAAGCTGCAACTTGATAATAGTCCTACTAATTATTCAGTGAATGAAGTAAATATGGGGTCTAATGTCAGAACTAGTTGTTTCCTGAAGAAGGTGGCTTCATTAAGCCATGGCTTGCCCTCAGTTCCTCTGCAGATCTTGCAGACTGGCTATGACTCCTAGAGGCCAAGAAAATGAAGGAGTTATTAACCATGGCTACATTCACCATGTCTGACAGATTCAGCTAGGGATAGGAGAGATTGTGGCTGTATTTCAGTGTTAAGAATGCTTTTAGCTCCCATTATTTTTCTCTTTGTGAGTTTCCCTAGATTGAAACTCCCTTCCAATATTGAAGGGAGTTTAGCAGCTGTTGGGGCACATAACTGCCCTTAGAATCTGACACAAATCATGATTACTTGTGGCTAAGAGATGATGCTTGGAGTAATCTCTCTGTCAGAATATACCATACTCTATTTTATATTCTCTTCAGGACATTCTCTGTTAACATTTTAGGGGGAAAAGCATCCCTTATCAGTTCTAACTGCCTTAAAAATTCACTATACACCTCTTGGAACAGAGCATAGGTCTAAACTCTAGTGTTATGCTTAGTCTTTGCTCTCCATAATAATAGTAAAGCATATGTGCACATTAAGTTGTACATTTTGGCTTATCCTTTAACCAGCTGAAAAGGATTCTCCTCCTGTCATGTGCTGGGAACTGAGATATCTTTATATTTTGGTGCCTTAACTCCCAACTGTCTTCTAACTCTACTTGCATGAGACCTCCCCAGGCTGCTCCAGCAATTTAAAGCATGTATCTGCAATACAACTGCTGTAGCAAAAGGAGATCCTGTGGGACAGTTTCAATGAAATCCAAATTTCCCAACTCCTAAGGAGCTTTTGCTGGGTTTGTAATTGTACAGCCAATTTCTAGTGAGAGATAAATACATCAGGGAGATGTTTTGCAGTGAAGAGAGAATCCATGCTGATGGATTAATGTGGGGAGCATTTAGATGTGTTGGAGGGGCACAGCAATATTCCTAGTCCTTAGTGTACAAGAACATGAAAATGGTGATCTTACTGACCCTAAAAAAACCTTCATTCATTCTAGGAAAGCTTTTCTTTTTTGGGTAGAACATAGAGGTGTATCTGAGACTTAAGAGCTGTCATAGAAATGAGGCAAAAAGTGGTGGAAAAAGCTGTCCAGCTGTGCCAAGTGTCTGTTTGCTGTCAGGATACAGTTAGTAGGAAACCTCTAGAGTTCTAATCTAATCTAATTCTTGCTTTGGTTTACTTGAGAAGAAATAGTACAGATTGTAGCTTAATTGCTCCATGCTACCCACTGCAGTGTAAATACACATACCACTTAAAAATGTGTTGGTGGTGTGATCTTCTGTGCCAAATCCTTGATTTGGGTGAAGTTTCCTCTCCTGTTGGCTTGTCCATTTTCTTGTAGTCCCTGACATACCTTGATGTTACTCTGCACTTCTTCTTGTAACTCAGATGTTATTTGTCATGGACTGTGTAGTAGTATGAAGTCAGTGAGCACATCTGCAAGTGTTTCATATCAAAATAGTGCATATATGGATTTGAAATAATAATAGTATTGGTTTTAGAAGATTAGAAACCTCTCATCTTCCAGATGTTTGGATTAGCTTGGCTTGGCTTCCAAATTGAGACACATGGGGAGAGCTTATGTGGCCTAATGGTAGAAACACTGAATGGTGATCAATGAAAAGTAGCTAACATTAACTACTTTTCTAACAAACATAGCCTAATTTGGGTGTTGCAAGCTCTGGTAAGTACCCGTGGGTCTCTTCTTTCCTCTGTACATGTAGGCATGCAACTTCTATTTCTAGTAGAAACACAGATAAAAAAAGTACCTTGTGGAGGGAGAAGATGATCCCATTTTCACTTTCATTTTGTATTCATTCTGAAGCTTTTGGTTAGTTTTATTGCTGTGTATATACACACAAGCATGTCTACAGTTCAGTGTGTATATAAACATATGTTCCAGTCAATGTCCTGAGTGTTTTGGGCTGGAAGGGGGGGGTTAGTGCATGGAATGTTTTCCTTTCATCTTCTAGAGAGATGAATTGCATCTCAACTTCATATAAAAAGGATTTTTAAGCCCCCCCAACCTCATCAAGCTAAAAAATGAGCAACACTGGGGCAAGAGCACAAGTTTTTCTTGTGTCGTCTTTATTGCTATTATTCTGGATCAGTTTCTCAGTGTTCTGAAGAGAGGATTTTCTTTTTCCAACTGAATTGGAATGATAGAATGTGACTTGCCTCTGTGTCTCTTCAGCTTTTTAGGAGGAGGGAAAGAGGGAAGCTGATGTGTTGGGTTTTGGGCTCATCATGTATCTCATAGGAGTTCTTAGGGGAATATTGGAGCTCTCTGAGCTGTCTAATTTTTAAGCAACAATGCTTTTATGGTTGATATCAAATGTGGAACATCAAGGACATCCTCTTGTGTTAGCATACAGAAGCTTTTCTTCCCATAATAGGAGATTTAGGTGGAATTTTAAACAGAAACCTTTTCCTTCTGGCAACAAACAGATGTGGAAGAAGTTGGCCTTAACTCTTTTGCCCAACACTTATATATATATATAGCACAATTTTTTTCATCTGGGCAAAAAAGGAATCAACTGAAGTATGATGTATTTCTCTTTTGGCAGAAAGCATGATCCCTTTCCCCCTCTTTCTTTATTTTTTTAACAAAAGACCTTCTTTCAATTTATGATCCATGTCTAACCATCCAATTCCCAATGCAGCATCCCATAACTAATGCTGATCCACTTTCCCAAGACAAAGCAAAACCCAAACCCAGATGTTCATTGTTCTTTTTTTTTTTTTATTTTTTGTGGTTTAAATGTTGTTACATATTTTCCAGCATTAGGATCTATGGAATATTTTGACAACTGCAACAGTTCAATGAAGTTGGTAATTTTCTTCTTTTAATTCCTTTTTTTTTTATTCATTGAACCGCTTGGGAGTTAGAAACATTTTTAAGCCTTGTGTTCTGCTCTTATGTTCTAGAGGAAGAATTTGGATGCAGTGTATGATGAGCTTTTTGTTTTTTCCCTCTCCTCTTGAGCTAGAGATGATGAGTGAAGGTAGTGGAAGGGAACCCCTGGAGCCTCCTGGAGTGTGATGCTCTGAGCTAGCGCTCGCTCACTCGCTCGGACGTGTGGCACTGCACATCCTCTGCTAGATGAGCTGATGCATGGGCTGCAAGGATTAGCTAGCTGCAACCCCCTAATCCACACACACACACACACACAGTGGCAAATCAGCCAGAAAAAGATTCTGCTTGGTAGAAAGCTGAAGGGTTTCCCCCCACCGCTCCCATCCTAAACCCAGTCTGGAATCGGCGGAGATAACGTTAAGAGTTTTGTTATCTTTCAGACTTGAGATGATGTATAAAACCAATCTCGTCTATGTGAGGATCTCATTGGTTTTTAAACTCCCTGAACAAAATTCTACTTGGCTGTTTCCAAACCTCCCCTCAGCAGACCATGCACTGTTGGGTTGTTTTTATCTCCCAACCCTCATTTTGCTAGAGGAATTTGTGGAAGTTGGCTATCATAGACCTGTAAGGAATGAATCCTCCTTGAACTAAATGTAAAAATGCTCTAAAATGAGGAGGAAAACCCACTAAAAAGCCCCAAATAACACCCCCAAAAAAACCTCAACCCAGCCAACCCTCAGAATTTTCACTAGCATCCTTATTAAGTTGGATTTAGATTATTAGCACAATGATGTGAAAGTCTCTTTTTCTGTTAAAATTTCAAGAGGTGGGACATGAGTCAGCTCTTAAATAGCTATTTTTGATTAAATACAATTATTTTCATAGTAACACTTTTAAGTCTTCAACCTAGATTTTTAGTATGCCATGGAACTACTTTTAACTTGAGTAGCCTGAACTTCCCTGTGCTCAGCTCTGTTGGTAATATAAGAATCCCTTTGGGTCAATAATCTATCAAAAGTTAGTCTTTGTTATAATTAGCCTGATTTCTAGTTACTTTTATACTTTTTTTCCTGTTTTAACTACTATATTTCCTTATGCTAAACACCTAAAGTTGACTAGAGAGCACTTAAAAGTCCCTTTTTCAGTTTAAATTCATTTCCAACACACAGGTGTTTGCTAAGACTTTGCTAGGATGATTTAATTTAAATGCTAATTAAAGATTGACTTACCTAACAGTTTAATATTGTCATTAATATGAGATGATTGTAGTACTTCAGTCTTAATTAGCCTCATCCCTTAGTTGTAGGCATTAAAAATCCTAATACTGTTAAGTGAACTAACTTCTTTCTTCTGCTAACAACTTTTGTAAATCATTTGTTCTTTTTCTTGCAGCAAGGAGCAAATAATGCAGAGAAATTTGACTATGTAAGTTCATGTTTTACCATTTCCTTGATGAACTAAATTCAGTGCTAAAAGTCTCAAGTGAAATTGAACCATTGCAGATGCTTTGTGCTTTTCTCTGTACTTGGTTGTTGAAGTACTTAGTGATTGGTAAGATTTTGGGTGAAGCTGGGTGGGAAGTTGATCACTTGTGACATTTCCATGTCTGAAATGTTAGCATGGTTGTTTTTTTTTCCCCCTTTTCTCCTCTTTGTCTCTCCCAGGTGATGCAGTTCATGAATAAAATGGCTGGTAATGAGTACGTTGGATTTAGTAATGCCACGTGAGTAGTGTGTCTTCCCTTCATGGAGTGAGGAGGAAAATGCCTCACAATCAGAGAGTCACTAAGGCTGCAAGAGACCTCTGAGCTGATCAAGTGCAACCCATCTACCTATCACTAAACCATGGCCTAAGTAGAACATCTAGATGCTTCTCAACACCTACATGGAGAGCTGGCATTTGGAGCTTGATCCATTTCTAATGAAAATCATCAGTTTATCCTTCATATGAGATGGTGCAAATTGCATCACTTTGGTTACCTCTTAGACTCTCTTAGTTGGTGCTGTGGCAGGCAGAGTTGGAAGTGCATCTCTTGCCTTCCTGGCATTCCTATTACAAATCCAACTCTGCATCTTGATGGCTGCATAGCAAGTGTTTGAAAGGTTACTTGAGATAGTTGATACTCCTTCTTTATACTTCTTTTGGCGTATTTAAATTCTTTCCTAAAGGAATTCCCCTCAGTGGATAACACCTTGAGAGCTTTTTGAGGCAGCACTGGGAAAACTAGCCTAAAGCTTCCATAGAGCAGAGCTGCTTGCAGGTTGCTAGTTGACATGCACAGAGACAAAAGCAAAAGGAGATAGAAGCAAGGTTTCTCCTGAGCTTTGTTGATGTAGAAGTGTTGAGCATGGAAGAAACCAGACAGGAGAGACTTCCCTACCCCTTCCACCATGCACATTGGCTCCTTTAGGCTTCATCCTTAAGTGAATCAGAAGTAATCTCCTCTTTAAATGCAATGTTCTTGAATTAATTCATGCACCTCTCAAGTTCAGCATTTTTGGGGGCAGTTTGATGCGTGATCTCCTTTTAATTTGTGCTTTTTCATCTCCAGGTTCCAGTCTGAAAGAGAGAGTGGAGATAGAAACTTTGCAATCGGCTATTACTTGAAAGAAAAAAAGGTTCATCTCTTGTTTATTGGCTTTTGAAGGCTCTGTAGTGGTTTTTCTTTTTGTCATAGCTTTTTAGTCTCTTTAATGTACAGCATGAATTTGTCTTAATGTTATGATTTCTGCCTTTTGCAGTTAGCTGATTGAAAGGTGTTGAGAGCTGCAGGGTGAAGATTTACTCCCTAGCTTATTGACCTCACTGCACTGTTCTAAGTCTGATGTGACTTAATAGTTCTGCTTCTGACACTTTAATGTGAAATCTGCCTAATGCTTAGCGTACTGACAAGCATATCACTTGCTTTAGGCCTCTCTAAAAGTGATATTAAAACAAAGAATCATTTAATCTAAAAACTCTCTTTATTTTCCTCCCTCAGTGCTTTCCTGAAGGCACAGATATGGTTGCTATACTAGACTTCTATTTTCAGGTAACTGACTTTAAAGTTGAGATTTATTCTAGACATAGAATGACTGTTATAAGCAGTAGAAGCTGATTTGTTCATAGATATGAAGGTTTTCATGACTTCTAGTTAAACTTGTCAGCTTCTCTTCAGCTCTGGAAATGAATGATGTGCATTTGATGTATCCAGATTGGCTTTTGTTTAGGTGATGTACTTAAGTGTCTTTGTTGCTAATGCAAAGCAGCCAAGGTCTTAAAAAGACCAGCAGGTAGAAGCTTAAAATGTCTTGTAATAATACCTCAGGAAGTTTGACAAAATACTTCTGCTTCTTTGGGTTACTGTGAAATACTTTAAACTGTGTGACTAAAAATGATGTGCATGCTCTGTTGTAAGCTCAAGGGGAGTGTTATAAACAAAACAATATGAGAAGCTCCTTTTTGTTTAATTCAGTGCTTAGGAGTAAAATCTACTCAGGTGGATTCTCCCCCTCTCCATTTTCTTTTTTTTCTTTTGACTTTCAGCAGTTTCTTTGTCCCCAAATGAGAAGTTGGCAAGTGGGAGGTATTTCCTCAGTCAGGATTTCCACTCCTCAGCCAGCTCTGCTGCATATAGTTCCTGAGAAGCAGTTGAAGTTCTAGTACTGATTCAGCCTGTCTGGATAGTTTGTAAAAGAATCTAGAACTTAGTTCTGGGTTTGATTCCTGAGACTTGCTCTGATGCAATTTATAAACAAGATTTTTGCCTTTTTAAATGCAGCTTTGATCTGAGGTTTTTTTCCCCCAATTGGGATGCACCTGCTCTAATCTTTAGCTTGAATGACTCTCTGAAGCAAGGTAGATGTCATTAGCTTTAGCTGGCCTCTTGTTGAGTTGGAAACTAGATACAAGCTAATAGTCTGCTCTGCACTTGTTATTACAGAACAAACCTGATCATTCCTTGGGATTTACTGTTGCAATGTGCTTTTGAAGTGCTTTCTCTCCCACTGCCTCCACTCCTGCTATGCTTCTGAGTGCCAAGCTATCCCTAAAAAGCCCCAAACGAACTTCTCTGATGTCTTTTCATTTGGCCTCATTTGACCTCTAATTTCATGACTGCATGTCACCTTTTGTTTTTTCCCTTCTTGCCAAATTCCCTTTTCACTCCATACTCAGAAAAAAAAGGGCACCTCACCCATGAGTGGAAATGCTGTTTTCTTTTCTTCTCCCTCTAAGATGCTTACTTTCCACCACTCCTTCAGAGGCTACTTACTTCTTTTCTTTGGGTTTTCTGGAATGCTCCTTTGTTTTTTTTTCTGACCAGGAGAAGCAAGGCACAAAAAAAACAAAACCCAAACAAATGCAGGTGCTTAAACTGAGAAGCTTTTTCTTTCCAAGTAGGTGATATTGTGTAATACTTCCTATGTTTAAAACCCAGTTGCCCTTTTAGATGCGTCTCTGACTCAATCTCTTGATTTGCAACTCCAGTTGATTGGACTAGGATGTAATGAGTTTGGCACCCGGAAAATAAGAATTCCAGGTAGTAACTACTCATGCAACCTTGGTTTAGGTTAACTTCATGTAATGACTGTTTGGCAAAAGCAAGACTAGAAGCAGTAAGAGTTTGTTGTGACTTTTTGTTCTCGGCGTAGCATTTCAGCTTCAGGTTGAAACCAGCTTATCTTTTGGTTTCTGCAGAAAGGAGGCAGCATCAGGTGATGGCATCATATCACATTTCCTGATGTGTCACCAAAGTATGTATAGTCTGTACTGAAGCAGGGATCCTGGGAGAAACTCTGGTGGTTGTATCATTCCTATTTCATACTGGAGAGCAAGGTGGAAATAAGGCTGCATCAGCAGGAGGTGCTGACATTAAAGACTTGCATGTGCTAGAGATTGCAGCTTTCCAATGTACTTGTTGTAATAATGTGTGGGGGCTTCTAACAGTTAAAAAAAAACCCCACCACACAAAAACTCCAAAATGCCTTTGAAGCAGATGCAAAATACTTGAGATTGTTTTCCAGACCTCTTCCTCTCAAAGGAAAATGAGGAGGGTGGGGGGAGGAATCAAGCACACACTAACTAACCCATGAAAAATCCCAACCTATTAAGAGGGCTTCCAAACACTGTGTCTGGGATCTTTAGAGTAGGAAGAGTCAGACCATGTTAACTGATGCTACTAGCATCATCTGTAATCAATGTTATGCTGCAGGTTATTTACTGAGATGTTATTTCTAGAGACACATATTGTTGCTCCTGCTATAGTTGGCCTTCCTATGCTGGAAGTATCACTTCTTACCATCTCTCTTTCTTTCTCATAAGCTCTGCTCAATAGAAGTAACATGTGAATCAGCAAGTGTGATGGCAGCAACTCTGGCTAATGGTGGCTTTTGCCCAATCACTGGGGAAAGAGTCCTGAGTCCTGAAGCAGTCCGGAATACCTTGAGTTTAATGCATTCCTGTGGCATGTATGACTTCTCAGGGCAGTTTGCCTTCCATGTAAGTACTTTCCCAAGAAGATGAATCTGTTTTCTGTGTTCCAGGGCTTGCCTGCTTGCTCCTGGGGTGATATAAATTGTTCAGGAATTTAATTCAGTCTATAGGAAAATCTCACCTAGAATTGATGGGACAGCATATCTTCCAACACTTGCTACTCTCTTTCACCTCCCATTTGGGAATCCTTTTCATGGCCAGACATAACAGCCTTTCTCCAAGGCAGTAGTTCATGAGATCATGATGGAGATGTAACTGGAAACAGCATAACTGAAGAAGAAATCCTGGTCTAGAGGAGGAAGGAACAGCAAAAATCCTTTGCAGACACTTGCTTTTCCTTCACTAACTCAGGCTGATGAAGTGTGGTCATACACAGCACATGTACCCTGCTTGTTTTCCAGCAGAATGTTTCTTAGGTATAAGTATTTCAAGATGTAGTGCATCTTACTTGTGTTCCCAGCATTTTGGGTTGAGCCTTTTGAGTTTATCCTTGTTGCACATACCTAAAATTGGATTGTGGTGCTTTGCCTGTCCTAAAAATGAATTGCTTCCAGAGCTGTGACATGGTAATTCCTACTGAAAACAAAGCAATCCCTTCATCCAGATTGTAAATAACTTGATTACTGGATAATTTGATGACAGATTCTTCTGCTTTCTTGAGTTTTTGTGTTATATCACGGTGGGTTTTTTATATATATGGCTTTCTACTTCTACCTCCTTACAATTATTACAGATATACTTGTGTCATAACTGCTTTACATCATCCTTTTCACTCCCTTCCTGACTCTGTGTTACTGAGAGCAGATTGTGTGCCCTGGATTGCCATGAGCTGTGCTTCAGGCTTTTTAGAAAGGGATAAATAATCATGCTTTCCAAGCTCCAGGTGCTCTCAGATCTACCTTTTCTCCATGCTGCATCATTCTCTTCAGTAAAATATTGCTGCACTGTGTCACAATAGTGAAGAATTGTTTGCAGAGGACAATAATTCCTTTCCTTATCCTGTAGGTTGGGCTTCCTGCAAAATCTGGAGTTGCTGGTGGCATTCTTCTGGTTGTTCCTAATGTCATGGGCTTGATGTGCTGGTCACCTCCTTTGGACAAGATGGGCAACAGTGTGAAAGGAATTCACTTTTGCCATGTAAGCAGCATTGCCTGGAGTGGTGCTTTGGTTGGGCTGAGCTTTAGAAGCAGGAGAGATGCTTTGTCATGCTTAATAAAGATGGTTTGTGGGAGAAGTGAACTTCCTTTTTGATGTTTCTCCCCAAAACTACCTTGTAATACTGATTGCTGAGTGCTAAATGATGACAGTTAAGCTGGACTTCAGTTCCTAGAGAACTGAACACTTGTGCTGACAACAGCAGGGGATTCAGAGCATGCAAAGGTTTACTTCATGGTAGAAGTTTTCATGCTTTTCTTTATCTAACATCTGTAGAGCTGATTCATTGATCAATTAATTGCAATTTAGAGTCCAAGAAGGTACTCATTCTACTTGAAATAAAGTTCCACATGAAATTATCTTGATGGTTTGAGTGTGGAGTTATCCTGATGGTTTGAGTATGGAGTTAGTTATCCTGGTGGTTTGAGTGTGGAGTGAGTTAGTTATCCTGGTGGTTTGAGTGTGGAGTGAGTTAGTTATCCTGGTGGTTTGAGTGTGGAGTGAGTTAGTTATCCTGGTGGTTTGAGTGTGGAGTGAGTTAGTTATCCTGGTGGTTTGAGTGTGGAGTGAGTTAGTTATCCTGGTGGTTTGAGTGTGGAGTGAGTTAGTTATCCTGGTGGTTTGAGTGTGGAGTGAGTTAGTTATCCTGGTGGTTTGAGTGTGGAGTGAGTTAGTTATCCTGGTGGTTTGAGTGTGGAGTGAGTTAGTTATCCTGGTGGTTTGAGTGTGGAGTGAGTTAGTTATCCTGGTGGTTTGAGTGTGGAGTGAGTTAGTTATCCTGGTGGTTTGAGTGTGGAGTGAGTTAGTTATCCTGGTGGTTTGAGTGTGGAGTGAGTTAGTTATCCTGGTGGTTTGAGTGTGGAGTGAGTTAGTTATCCTGGTGGTTTGAGTGTGGAGTGAGTTAGTTATCCTGGTGGTTTGAGTGTGGAGTGAGTTAGTTATCCTGGTGGTTTGAGTGTGGAGTGAGTTAGTTATCCTGGTGGTTTGAGTGTGGAGTGAGTTAGTTATCCTGGTGGTTTGAGTGTGGAGTGAGTTAGTTATCCTGGTGGTTTGAGTGTGAAATCATAAAGCAATAGGTAGGTGAAGGATTTACTCCATTTCTTCTGTGTGGTATTGAGACCTAAAAACTGCTAGGTGATCCTAGCAGAAAAGCAACAGGAATATAACATTCACAGCAGCAGAGCAAAGCTCTTTAATTACAACCTGAATTCAAATCCATTCTCTCACACATCATCTTGTTTCATCCTTTCCTTTGAAGGTTTAGGTACTAGACTAGCCCAAAGTATTCTTCCTCTTTCTGAGTGCTTCCTGCAGCTGGAGTAGAAATAGATTAAATTAGGTCATTTGCAAATTGCTGCTTGTTTTCCTGCTTCTACTAACACCTTTAAATCCCTTTTGAAAGAATTTATACCTGTTAGTGATAGGTAGGTGGTTGAACTTAATGATCTTAGAGGTGATTCTCTCTGTTCAAAAAGCCTTCCAGACCTCAACTCCTCTTATTGCTGGTGTAAGCTGTGAGGGATGATCTAAACCATAAGTGGCAGTATGATTAGCATCTCCTGTGCAAAGAATCATGTGTGTTTTCTCTCCCATCTTTGCAGGATCTGGTGTCTTTGTGCAATTTCCATAACTATGATAATCTGAGACACTTTGCCAAGAAGCTGGATCCTCGCAGGGAAGGTGGGGACCAGAGGGTAAGTTCTTCACCTGTGCTCAGTCACTAGTGCTGCTAGCCATGAGAATTAAGCCAGCACAGTCCTTGTCCAAGTGCAAAGCTGCTCAATGACATGTATTGCATCAAAGCTTGCAGATCCAGGAGCTAGTTTCCATCAGTAGTGGACACTATCAGCAGAATTCCACCTTTCATCAGCAACTCTAGTTCATCCCCCTTTTGCTAAGCTAAAAATAAGCTCTCTCAGGAAAGTTTTACTCTCCTGGTTGCCTTTAATAAAGACTTGGATCAGCCTTTCTGTTCTGTACTGCAAAGCAAAGCATGAGATCAGATGCAAGCATACACTTAATTAGGATCATTTTTCGTGTCCTTCAGGAGCATTCAACAGTTGACAGTGTCTAGTGATTATTCAGATTAGTTTTGAGAGAAAGGCATGATAAAATGTATATATTTCTAATTAGTAATTACAATCAGATGTATGTTTAGCATTTGCTGAGAGTTTCCTCTTTCCTCCAAAAGCACTTCCCCTCTGGTTTGCCATGAGGATTGATTGGAGATGCTAAAGAGTAGATGTATTTATGATGTGTGAGGATCCTGAGGCAAGATTTGAATCACTGTAGAGCTTGAGGATGGCCTTGGAGACAAGTGCCTGGTCCTAAGGAAGTGCTAGGGAATGAACTGAATCCACTGCAGCTCCATGGCCAAAAGAGAAAAGGCTGAGGCTGCTCAGGAGAAGGAAAAACTCTTTGCTTATATTAATGTTTGAGCTAAGACATGAAGGTTTCAATAGGAGAAGAGAGAGCAGAATGCTTTGTAAAGCTTCTATTTACATGTCTGCCTAGAAAAATAGACCCAGTTTGGCTTTTGAATCTTGTAGAAGTGGAAAAGAGAAAAAGAGGTGAAAAAACTTGAGTCTGTTAACATTGGCTACAAGTATGGCTTGATGCTTTTTATTTGTTATCCTTCCAATACACTAATAAATCATGTATGTTGCTTGAACAACTAGCATTCCTTTGGACCAATGGACTATGAGAATCTCCAGCAAGAACTTGCTTTAAAAGAAACAGTATGGAAAAAAGTCTCACCTGAATCAAACGAGGACATCTCCAGAACCATAGTCTATAGAATGGAAGGTCGGGGAGAGCCCAACTAAACCCAAGGGCTCCTAGAGTTGCATTTCAAAGCCCTCCAGCAGCTCTAGACTTAACTTGGGAGTGGAAGATTCTTTGCCTGCTGTTTCATTGGATCTCTACCTTTTTATTTTTGTGTGTAAAAATCTGTATGCTCTACCAAAAAAAACCTTTGTCAAAGCTCAAGGGGGAAGGGGAGGGGGAGAGAAAAGGGAGAAGCACATGCAAACAACAAAACCCCAAACTGGTAACTGGCTTAAAAGACACTTCTTTTTTTGTAGTTACTTAAAAGACACTGTTTTGTAGTTACTTAAAAGACTAGTAGTTACTTAAAAGACACTTTTTTGCAGTTGCTTAGAGGACTGGTAGCTGCCTAAAAGTGACTGGTAGCTGCCTAAAAGTGACTGGCAGCTGCCTAAAAGAGCCTCTGGCAGCTGCCTAAAAGAGCCTCTGGCAGCTGCCTAAAAGAGCCTCTGGCAGCTGCCTAAAAGAGCCTGGCAGCTGCCTAAGAGACTGTGGCAGCTGCCTAAGAGAGACTGTGGCAGCTGCCTAAAAGAGACTGTGGCAGCTGCCTAAAAGAGCCTCTGGCAGCTGCCTAAAAGAGCCTGGCAGCTGCCTAAGAGACTGTGGCAGCTGCCTAAGAGAGACTGTGGCAGCTGCCTAAAAGAGACTGTGGCAGCTGCCTAAAAGAGACTGTGGCAG
This sequence comes from Bucco capensis, assembly GCA_013396975.1. Classification (NCBI taxonomy): domain Eukaryota; kingdom Metazoa; phylum Chordata; class Aves; order Piciformes; family Bucconidae; genus Bucco; species Bucco capensis. The sequence goes on along the minus strand of VWZO01021453.1, from coordinate 9,555 downwards.
CTGCCTAAAAGAGACTGTGGCAGCTGCCTAAAGGAGACTGTGGCAGCTGCCTAAAGGAGACTGGCAGCTGCCTAAAAGAGACTGGCAGCTGCCTAAGAGACTCTGGTAGGTGCCTAAAAGAGACTCTGGTAGCTGCCTAAAAGAGCCTGTGGCAGCTGCCTAAAAGAGCCTGTGGCAGCTGCCTAAAAGAGCCTGTGGCAGCTGCCTAAAAGAGACTGTGGCAGCTGCCTAAAAGAGACTGTGGCAGCTGCCTGAAAGACGTTTACTTTTTTAAAGCAAAAAGGAAAATCTGAATGTGTTCAAAGATCTACTGCTTTTGTGTATATCTATTTCATTTTGTTTCTAGCTAAGACTTTAACTTGAGAGCTAAGCAAGACATTGTGTCCTCATCAGGGTCAGCATGGAAAGGGAGGAGAAGTTGAATTCAAGTGAAGCAGTGTCAGCAAAATAGAGCAAAATGAATCTCTAAATAACTCTATGAAGTGGAGATAGGTTCTGAGTCATGTTAGAGCCTTTCTTTTTTTGTTTAAGAGGAGCTTTCATATTGCTTGGAGCAGAAATGAATCCTTAGGCTCATGCCACACTAGTGAAGATCCTCAGTTCTTCACACAGCAATTGTTCAAGCTAACATTGAAATGAAAAAGGTATCAAATATCTGTGGAGGACTGAGAGAAGGAGGGGAAAAAAATACCCCAAGCCCTGCCTTGCTTGCAGGGGAGCTCATGCAGCAGAAAGATCCTTTCCCAAAGGATTTGTGAGTGTCTTGCTAGCTGGGAATTGTGACTCAGAAGTCTGCCTTTGCTAATAATGCTGTGCTCCACCCTGGAGAGGAATGTAAGCAAGCTTGGCTTTGGAGTGGGAACAACCCTAGGCAGCAGGAAATCTCTGCAGAGTCCAGCAGATTGGGGACATCTTAGAGCCTTTCTTAACAATTAACTTTTGTGTGTGTGTGTGTGTGTTCATCTATACATGAGCAGAGGTTTCCTTTCCTTACACAAGAGCAATTCCTTCAAGAAGTGCTGATGAATTGCTCCTTATTCCGGGGATAGGGAGCTTGCCCCTCTGTCAGCTTGCTGACAAGCAGCATTTGCCTTCACCAGGCACCTGCAGTAGAATAGAGCTGGAAAATGGTGTGTGTAAAGCTTCAGGGAGGCTCAGTGCTAGACAGAGGGCACAGACTTGGCTCAGTTCAAGTTAAAGTCTTAATCCTGCTCAAAGTCTTAGGAAATGTGCAGCTAAAGGGATCTAGCCCACCCCCTGACAGTGTGTCTGCCTTTAGAGAGCTGCAGAAAACAGAGCCAGTGCCAGATAACACCTTCTCCCTTCCCTCTCCCTCTCTGCGGTGGCTCTCAAACTCCAATGGGAGTTTTGCCTAAGGGGAGGATTAAGTTTTTCCTGCCCTTTTTTGACCCCTCTGGATGTGTATGAATCCTAAAGCCAAGCTGATGCTCTCTGAGAGAGCAAAGCTGTTCTTCATCACCCTGTTTAGGTATTGTTAGCTTTACAAACCCCTTGGAAATCAGCTGAATAATCTTCAGTCTAGCAGAGTATTGGAAAAGGATAAAGCTTCCTGCCCTTTGAGGCCTAGGATTCAAATGTTCAAGGAAAACAATAGAGGACATCAATTTTTTCAGGCTGAAGAAGCAAATCTGTGGTGCAGGCATCAGTCATCAATTGAACTGAATCATTTCCTCACTGATGGTAAGGTTAGGCTTATCTTAGCTTGAAAGTAAAGTGAAATTTAGAATGATGCAAGTGTCTCATTATTTGAGGCTTTCCCAAGAAATGAGTAGTGACAGAAACATCCCAAGTATTCAGCTCCTGCATGTCTTGACCTCAAATACCCTCAGCCTGCAAGAGGGAGCAGAGTATGTCTGTGCTGAGTAAAGAAGGAAAAGGCAGGATTTGCTGGAGCTCATCCTACACACAGGAAATGTGCTGCTTTTGGGAGCTAATCCTAAAAACATGGGTGAAGATAGAAAATGATTTCAGAGTTGAAAATCCTGATTGATGCTGAGCTACAAAACTTGTAGTAGAGGCCAAGTCCTGCAGGGGAAACCAAACAGTCTTTAAGATGCATAAGAAGAACTCTTTAAGATGCATAAGAAGCAACTTTAAGATGCATAAGAAGAATATTTAGGGTACAGCTTATACAATCTTGCTATCTATCTATATAGATATGCTTGTCTTAGTTTGAAACCTATCTCAGAATTCAAGCTAGCCTCTAGGGATGATGAGGAGGGGAGAGACACTCCTCTGGACCAATGCTTGGATAGCTTTCCTACTACTCCTAGGATCTTCTTGTGGCCTGGCAGGCTCCCCAGTCAGCTCTACCCCAGGTGCCAGAGGCTAGGCACTGAACCTTGGAAGTCTGCAATGGTTTTTGTGTTCCCCTCTGCTTACAGCAAGGAGTAAATTCTTGATATTCAAGCATTTTAGCTGTTTTGTTTGGTGTTTTGTTTTTTTTTTTCCTTTGGCAGCATCATTAACATTTCATTAGAAATGTAAATGCTTTTTAAAAGGGTTTCTTTTAGCATTTCTTTGTGTTGTACCTTTTTTTTTTGGCTCAGTTGTTAAGTTACCTGTCTGGTTTTCCCCCTTTTTTTTTCCTCCCCTTCATTTGCATTGTATGTTATTTATGTATCTTGATTTCCAGCATGCTTATTTTTGTATTGTTTAATAAATTTATTTTAAGCTGATTTTTTTTATTGTATTTTTATTCCCCCCTCTCAATAGAAAAATCAAACTCCTTTTTGAGGCTCAGGTGAGAGAGTGAGTAGGTGGAACAAGCCATTGAAAACCTTCCTAAGATGTCTTATTGTACACTAATAAGATGATTTTTTTTCCTCTTTGAAGCAAAAAATGAAATGGGCAAAACTTTCCCACCATGACTTATTGGAGAGAAATGCAACAGGATGTGAAACTCACTCAGGATTTGGGTGTTTTGGGAGCTAGTCATGCAGGGAATGGTTAATGATAGCAGTGCCAGGCTAGGACCTCTTGATCCTGAGCATTAGCAAATGCCAAAGAGAGCTTCTAAGAAACCACCCAAGAGCAAGGAAGAGGTGTTCCCAAAGCCCCACATCCTTGTAGAGGGCTGAGAACAACACTTAGTTGACCCTGGCTTCCTGGCAAAAGCATTTCCCCTTTGGTTTGCCATGAGAATTGATTGGAGATGCTAAATAATAGCTGGATTTCTGCTGTGTGAGGATTTGGAGGCAAGATTGGAATCACTGTAGAGACTGAGGATGGCCTGAAGTACTGCTTGAGCTTTGCTCTAGTTCCTTGGGCTGTGTTTTAAATGAGCTCTGGGTTGTCCGTGAAGTATCCTAGGGAAGAGTTTCTTCTCTCCACGCCATCCAGAGTGGAGTCCAGTTGAGTGCTTTTGGCTCTAAGCTTGTGGTTTCAGGGGGGTCAGAGGAGCAGGGAGATGGCTAGAAAGGCCAGGAAGAAGGTGGGGAGAATATGTTGCTTTGTCCTTGTGCTTCTTGCTCTTGATACGTACATGTCATTGATGCACAGGAGGGAGCTGGCAGCAAAGTAGTTAAGGAGCAGCTTCCTAGTTTATTATACATACATCAATTATGCTGTTCTATGTGGTTTAGTAACCTCATTCCTAGTTCTGTCTTGTGCCCTAATTCCTAGTTCTATTTGTATCCTGATTCCTAGTTCTGTCTTGTATCCTAATTCCGTCTTGTGCTTTAATTCCTAGTTCCCTCTTGTGTTCTCATCCCTAGTTCCCTCTTGTGTTCTCATCCCTAGTTCCCTCTTGTGTTCTCATCCCTAGTTCCCTCTTGTGTTTTCATCCCTAGTTCCCTCTTGTGTCCTCATCCCTAGTTGCATCTCGTATCCTCATCCCTAGCTCCATCCTGNCTGTATCCTCACCCCTCGCTCCATCCTGTATCCTCACCCCTCGCTCCATCCTGTATCCTCACCCCTCGCTCCATCCTGTATCCTCACCCCTCGCTCCATCCTGTATCCTCACCCCTCGCTCCATCCTGTATCCTCACCCCTCGCTCCATCCTGTATCCTCACCCCTCGCTCCATCCTGTATCCTCACCCCTCGCTCCATCCTGTATCCTCACCCCTCGCTCCATCCTGTATCCTCACCCCTCGCTCCATCCTGTATCCTCACCCCTCGCTCCATCCTGTATCCTCACCCCTCGCTCCATCCTGTATCCTCACCCCTCGCTCCATCCTGTATCCTCACCCCTCGCTCCATCCTGTATCCTCACCCCTCGCTCCATCCTGTATCCTCACCCCTCGCTCCATCCTCTATCCTCACCCCTCGCTCCATCCTGTATCCTCATCCCTCGCTCCATCCTGTATCCTCACCCCTCGCTCCATCCTCTATCCTCACCCCTCGCTCCATCCTCTATCCTCACCCCTCGCTCCATCTCGTATCCTGACTCCTCATTTCCCCTGCAATCCTAGTGATATGTTTTTAATAGCCTAAACATTGTTTGTAGGCTTTTACTGTTTGTGAAGTATTTCTGTTCAGTGTCCTGCTGGAATTCAGAAGCAGTTATTCCACTGAAGGAAAAGCAGACTTCTTATCTGCAGATAAGATGACTAAACACATCTAATCATTCCTCTGGGAGGAATTGGAATATCCCAGCTGTCTGTAGTGGTTGCAGAAGCTTTGGATCAGCTAGCAACCTAACTAAAGCTTCATTGCTTTGATTTTTCACATGCTGCTCTCTTGTCTCTTCCACATTTCATGTCCAGTCTGGAAATCCCAGGACTAACAAGTGTGGTTAATGAAGTATTTTTAGGATGGGGCATATGCAGCCTGATTTTATATGAGTTTATATGCTGAGAGTGTTAAGTAGTTTATTGCAGCCTAACTGATGAAGCTACCTCCTTTAGATCAGAGTTTCCTATTGCCTATTTCCTCCTGGGTGCAAAGTAGAAGTATCCTGCCTGCAAATGGCAGTGACTTTTATTGCCATCCAACCCTGCTTTAGGTAGAGTTTTGATGTCACTCCAACACTTGGCATTTAAAAAGGAGGTTTTTTGCCAGGCTCAGCTCCTTCTGGAAATGCACAGCTCTAAGTATGTTACTAGTTGAGCCATTGAAAGAAGTAGGTAATGAAGCTGTGAGAGGTTACTGGACCATGCAGATAAGGGAAAGGGAGAAGAATAGACACTTGGACATCTCAGGAAACAGGAAAGACTTCTAGAAGGCTTTTCTCCCTGCAAACTGCTCCAGACAGCCATACTTGCATGTATGTCACTTGTGCAGGGCAAGGTCATGCTTAGCTGCTGCTGTGCTGCAGCCCTGAGCTAGCTGCTGCCTTGTGCAGTGTCACTTGTGCTTGCAGAGGGCAAATGCTGCTGCTGTGCTGCAGCCCTGAGCTAGCTGCTGCCTTGTGCAGTGTCACTTGTGCTTGCAGAGGGCAAATGCTGCTGCTGTGCTGCAGCCCTGAGCTAGCTGCTGCCTTGTGCAGTGTCACTTGTGCTTGCAGAGAGCAAATGCTGCTGCTGTGCTGCAGCCCTGAGCTAGCTGCTGCCTTGTGCAGTGTCACTTGTGCTTGCAGAGAGGCAGAGGGCAAATGCTGCTGCTGTGCTGAGCTAGCTGCTGCCTTGTGCTTGCAGAGGGCAAATGCTGTCTTCTGCCTGTCTTCTTTCCAGCTTTCCTCTGCCCTCTTGATCTGATCAGTTAAGAGATCTTCTCCAGTGAAGCATTCCTGTGTTCCTGCAAAAGGATTGTGCATTTTTCATCCTAAATTCATTCCTCTTTTCCTAACCCAGGTCGTTCTGGCTTAGCTTGGTGGCATCATGGTAACCCATTGGTCTGCAGTGGGCTGTGAGCAACCTAGGAGTGAAACTTGGAAGGAATCTCTGGACATCCCCTAGTCCAACAGCAGTTAGATCCTATTGCTCAGGGACTTGACTGCTCAAGTCTTGAAACCTTGCAAGGATGAGGTTTATTATTTCACTGAGTAAGCTGGCCTGGTGCTTTACCACTTCCAGCAAAGAGTCTTTTTCCTATCCTCCAGCTGAAATTTCCCCTCCTGGTGCCTCCTTTCTTTTCCACTGGGCCTGATGAGCTCACCATTCTGTTAGCCTTCAGGGAATCCTTGAAATGGCATAGGTAAAAACGGCTTTTAACTAACATTCTCACCTCCTGCTCTATTTTCCTACTGGATACAAGGGTTTGAAATGCCATACTCCCTTTCTTTTTCTTGGAAAGCCTAACAGGCAAAGCTGGAAGGGAGTTATTAGTTGAAGGGCAGCCCAGTTACTGCTCAGACCCTGTGCAATCACAACACTTACTAGCAAAACAATGAGCAGAGGAGTGATAGGAAGAGATAATGTTGCTTGCTTCCTGTTGATGTCATTCACTAGGCCAAGGTTCTCCCTGGAGGCAGACAACTTTATTGTTTGTTCAGGAGTTACTCTAGGGGTTTTATTTGGGCTGGTAGACCTGGTTTTGGTTTTGGTTATTGGTTCCCAACAAGAGCAGAGTGCAATTCCTGGTAAGCTTTCCTCTCTTCTGCTTTCAGCTTAGGTCTTGCTTGCTTCACTCAATACCTTCTGAGAGCATCCTCTTCTATTTTTATATTATCCCCTTGTTTGGGTTTTTTTTCCCTGCTTCCACAGTCAGGGTTTGTTCCCCTTGGTAAGGTTTCTGTATGCAGGGGTTAGCCTGTGACAGAACTGAACATGAGCTCCAAAGCCTCTGTCATGAGAGGAGGAGGATGGAGGAGGATTGAGGAGGAGTTGGAGGATGATTGAGGAAGATTGATGAAGTTAAAGCCTTTAAGAGAGTCATTCTTCCCCCCCCCCATCATTTGATGCCTTGGACCTGTCTAGTATTTCCATCCAAGGATTTCTCTATGTTTCACTTGATCTAGGAAGCGTTTGGTTGCAGTGATTTGTGTGGCTGCCATTCCTCTGTCATGCTGTCTGTGGCAAACACCATGGCAGCATCACTTTTGTCCCCAGGGCAGAGCCACATCAGATGTTTGTGACTTCCTCTTGTAAGTCATAATTCTCTGGAAGTGCCTGACTCACTGTGCTTATTCTAGCTTGGCTTTCCTCATTAGATCTCCAAACATTTTGCTTGCTGGCATGATTTAGGAGTGTGGCAACGTCCATGAAAGGTGGAATGAACCATCTTGAGATCTCAATTCTCAATTTTGACTCTTTATTTGGGGAGTTTTGTCAGTGTTATGTTTAATTCTGTTGTCTCCTGAAGGTCAAGTGCCTGAGAGCAGATGGAACCAAGCATCACCATGCTTCTGTCATCTAGTCAAGGCACTTTCAGTACTCTCTCCTCTCTCTCTTCTTCCCTTTTGAATCATTCCCAAACCAATAAGTATGAAGCAAAGGCTAAGACATCTGTAAATACTTGAGGTTAGCTACTCTTCCACCAGCCTTAAGCACATTATCATCATCTAATCCATGGTGAAGCTTCAGCAGTAGTTATTACTCAAGTAGTTATTATTAAAGAGCTCACCTGGAGTCAGGCTTGGTTCTTCTTGCCTCTGTTGGGGTGCTGGCTGGGTCACCCCATAGGGTTTCCCCCATCTCAAGAGAGGAATAGATGGGCATGGGCTTTCTGAAGGTAAGTAGATGTTTCACTTCATCTAGTAAACATTGTGTTTCCTTCTTTTTAACTCCTGTTCATTCAATAGTCTTATCTCCAGTTTAAACAGAAGCAGTTTGCTCATGCTTCACAATTAATCAGTAACCAGAACTGTAAATAATCAAGTGATTGCACCTTCCCAGGGTTTTGTGGAGGCTTGGAAGTGGCTTTCACGCCCTTTAAGCAAAACCAAATATGACCTAGGCTTGTTCTTATGCAATCATGCACTATCTTGGAAATAGATAATGCTTAAAATTTCAATGACAAGATACTAAATCTCATTTATCATCTAATTCAATGTAATAATCTCTGAGCATCCAGTGGTTCAGGTAGTTGTAGAGCTGAGCTCAGTCCTAGCTGTGATCTTGCTTTGTTCTGTAGGAGTTCAAGGAGATGATTTTGGCTCTTGGAAGAACTTGCACCTCCTGCATGTTAATATTTCAGGTGAATCAGCCATTTCCCAGGTGGAAATGTGTTGTTTGGAGAACATTGCTCAGACAGACTCCTTCCAGGTTGCTGTAGGGAGAGGTGAACTCTGGCTTTAGGCAGAGATGGGCAAAGAAACTCAGTCTGGTGATGATGCTTGAATGCTGAGCAATTTGGGGTGGCATAACCTAGCACTTGAGACTTTCTGACCAACCTCTAAAAGGAAATAAGGATGCTTAAAATCCATTCAAAAGCAGGAGGGAGCTAGAGAGAGGGAAGTTGGAGTGGCATGGTGCTGTTGGGCCAACACTGAGGTTGCACTTGAGCATCTTAGAGACCTTTTCCAACCTAAATGAGTCTCTGAGTCTGTGTTCCTGTGTCTGACTTGAACAAACATGGGCAGAACTCCTCTCAGATGTTTGCAACAGACACTTCTAGGACCATTCAATTATTATCTTCTTCTTTTAATGAGTGTGTAGCATGAAGCCAGAAGGAGATCATGACCAAGATGCTGTTTGGCTTGGAAACCATGACAAAAAGTTGAGCTGCAATAAGAAGAACCTTTCTTGTTGGGTTTGTGGAAGCAGCTCAGCTCTGCAGATGCACTAAGGGTCTGGGAGCACTGAAACAAATCTTTGGGGTGCTCCTAAATGAGATGAACTCCTGCAAGTGATTGCAGGCTGCTGGCCCTGAGTTGCCAAGGGGAGCTTGAGGAGGTGAATAATCTCAGTGCCTGTACCATCTAGAGGAGAAGCAAGGAGAGAAAATGGGATAAAGAAACTGGGGAAGGGGAGGGGGGAAAATGCTCTCAGGAAGCAGGACACAGGAGGAAATGAAAAGGCAGATTCAGTGAGCTGTTTAGCTCAGAGCTTCTCATGGAATTAATCCAGCTCTGAGCTAAATGAATTCTTGAGGATTTTTTTTTACTGCAGGATTTGTTTGCTTTGCCTGCACAGCTGTTTGGCTTCTGCAGCTGAGCTGAGTGGGGAGCAGAGCTGGGCAGGAGCTTTGGGGCCAGCTCTGGGCTCCTCAGGTCAAGAGAGGCAAGCAACTCCTGCAGAGAGTCCAGGGAGATGCTGTAATTACTCTGCTACGTTTGCTTTTTTGTATCCTGTTACTTCTACTGTTGTACTCCCAAATTCCCTTCTGAATTAAACAAGGAGATAGGTGTTTTTTTTATGCTTTATTATTGTTTGGATTTCTGTTTTCTTTTTGTATTTCTCTTTATTTGGACCTATCAAGAAGTTCAGTTCTGGAATAATAGCACCTTGGATTTTAGATGAGTTACCTTAAGGAGGAAGCAGCTTGAACCTCTCCCAGATTGCTGAGAGACATTAATGGGTTGGAAAGCCTTAGGAATCCCTAACTTCCCTTTTGCCACATCATTCTAGAAGTGGATTTTATGAAGGACATAAAGGTTTGCTAAGAGTATTCAGCAGGACCTGAAAGGTCTGAGTGGAAGCAGCCAGGCTGGAATGAATTCTTCCAAGTGTTTTATACTCTGCTGCAAAATGCAGGATAAAATGAACCACTTG
>VWZO01021449.1:0-14250 GCA_013396975.1 Bucco capensis | reverse complement strand
ACAATACAGCAAGCAGTAGGCAATCAAGAAGACTCCTGGAACTTCTTGACATGAACTTCCTAACACAAGAATTAGACAACCCTACCCAGTGAGGTGCAATACTTGATCTACTGCTCACCAATGCAGATGAGCTCATCAGGGATCTCAAGATTAGATGCTCCCTGGGCTGCAATGATCATGCACTGGTGGAATTCACAGTCCTGAGGGTCACTAATCAGCCAAGAAGCAAAGTCAGAACTCTGGATTTCAGAAAAGCAAAATTCCAGCTCTTTAAAGAGTTACTCAGCAGGATATCCTGGGAAACGGCCCTCAAGGACAAGAAAGCAGAACAGAGCTGGCAGATCTTTAAGGACACTTTCCATAGAGCACAAGAGCTCTCAATCCCCAGGTCTAAGAAATCTGGTAAGAAAGGGAAGAGACCTGCATGGCTGTATCAAGACCTGCTGGTCAAATTAAAAAGCAAAAAGGAGCTACACAGGCAGTGGAAACAGGGACAAGGATCTTGGGNAACCTAGTGGCTTTCTATGATAGTGTGACTCCCTCAGTGGACAAGGCACGACCTGTGGATGTGATCTATCTGGACTTGTGCAAGGCCTTTGACACGGTCCCCCACAACATTCTACTGGCCAAGGTAGAGAGCTATGGATTTGATGGGTGGACTGTTCAGTGGATAAGGAACTGGCTGGATGGTCGCATCCAGATGGTAGTGCCAATGGCTCGAAGTCCAGCTGGAGATCAGTGACAAGTGGTGTCCCTCAGGGCTCCATATGGGGGCCTGTACTGTTTAATATTTTTATAAACAATATTGTCAGTGGCATTGAGTGCACCATCAGCAACTTTGCAGATGACACCAAGCTATGGGGTGCTGTTGATAAGTTGGAGGGGTGGGATGTCATCCAGAAGGACCTGGACAAGCTGGAGAGATGGGCCCAGGTGAACCTCATGAGCTTCAACAAAACCAAGTGCAGGGTCCTGCACCTGGGTCACAACAATCCCCACTATCAAAACAGACTAGGGGATGAGATGATAGAGAGCAGCCCTGCAGAAAAGGACTTTGGGGTGGTGGTGGACGAGAAGCTGTCCATGAGCAAACAGTACACGCTGGCATCCCAGAAGGCCAATTGCATCCTGGGCTGCATCTAAAGAAGTGTGACGAGCAGGTCAAGAGAGGTAATTCTGCCACTTTATGGTGAGACCTCATCTGGAATACTGTGTCCGGTTCTGGAGCCCTCAATACAGAAAGGACATGGACCTGATGGAGCGGGTCCAGAGGATGGCCACGAAAATGATCAGGGGGCTGGAACACCTCTCCTATGAATACAGGCTGAGGGAGCTGGGATTGTTCAGTCTGGAGAAGGGAAGGCTTTGGGGAGACCTACCAGTGACCTTCCAGTACGTAAAGGGAACTTACAAGTAGGCTGGAGAGGGCCTGTTTACAAAGGCCTGTAGTGAAAGGACAACGGGCAATGGTTTTAAATCAGAGAACAGTAGATTTGGACTGGATATTAGGAAAAAGTTCCTCACCACAAGGGTGGTGGAATACAGGAGCAGGTTGCCCAGGGAGGTGGTTGGGGCCCCATCCATTGAGGTTTTCAAGGTGAGGCTTGACAGGGGTCTGATCAACCTGATCTAATGGGGGATGTCCCTGCCCACTGTGGGGGGGTTGGACTAGATGACCTCCAGAGGTCCCTTCCAACCCATACCATTCTAGGATTCTATGATTTTAAACTAGCTTGAACTCCCTTGCAGAATATCTTGCTATATTTGCCCTGATGCTTTCTTTTACTAAGCCATATAATTTTTAGTTGTTTTTTCCTTGCTCACATTTTGACAGGCACCATTTTAGCAAAAGCCACAAAACCGTTATCATTTTACCCAAGTATGGAATCTTAGGCTAGTAGGTTAAAAAACCTCCAACTCAATATTCTCCTTACCTATAACAACTCTGCTCTTAGGAAGAGGTGAAAGATTGCTAGTCATTTCATAACTACCAGGTGAAAACAAAACAAAAGATATTAACTATTATCTCAGAGAACAATTACATTAAATTATTAAGAATGAATAGAATTCATCAAACTTCTTCTGTAGAAGATTTATGGCCAGGTCTTATTTTAATGGTAAGTCATTTACATGGTAATGCAGATTTATTTAAGTTAAATACAGGGTGATTAGAGTTATTAAATAGAGATGTGATGCTTAGTGGCAAGATATGGGGAAACATTATATTCTGTCCTGCATACTTACCACATGCAGATCATTATGTTTTCACTGTATCCTAATGTGGCTGAGTGCATAGAATACTTGTGAATAATGTTGTTTTCTATCTAGTTTAAGGTGTGTGTTAGGATGCACATACGTACATAAATTCTCTTCCATATACTAAGATATAGCCTACATTTTCCATTACAGCAAGAATCTCTTCCCTGTGGCCTTTGGTCTCTGTACCAGCTGACAGCCTACCGACTGAAATGCATGGGCTTTAAAAAGCCACCTCAGCTGTGTGTTCAATGTTTTGAGGCAATTGTCTTGTATCTGTTTGAAATTAGTAAGTAAATATTGGCATCTTCTATGCTTCCTTTGGAAATCTGTTTTGTTTAAGCAACACCCCTGCTAGGCATTTATGATGATTTTCATTTCCTAAGAAAAATTTGTCCATCAAGGTCTTGTTGTTGATCAAGGCTGCTGACTTTGGTTGCAGGTCTGGGAACTAACCTCATTTGTTTATATGGTGGATAATAAATCCTCTGTACCCAGTTTCATATCAAGAGAAGTGCAGGTCTCCTTGTTTTCATCTCTTCACTGTAACAGCTGATGAAGAAGAAATAGCAATGTTTTTGCCAGATAGTGGTGATTTCAGAATTTGACTGCTGTAGTACTCCTGTATTTTTATCTAACAAAGAAGTGCTGATTACTGTCTCTACATCTTCTTGTTTATTTGATTCTTTTATTTGCAAAGAAAGTCTTCTACTAGAAACAACTTTTTTTAGAAACATAAACTTTTTACTCAGTGTGATATAATCCCAAAAGCAGCTGCTTTATGAAAAAAAAATTACTGCACTTTTGTGGGAAAAAAATATTCCAAATAAAAATAAATAGGCCAAAATACCAGGTTTTTTGGATTAGCCATGTGCAGCGATGCAGATGCTCTAGTGTAGCTGCCTCATTTTGGAGAGTTGCCTACTTCCTTCTCTGAGTCAAGTCTCTAACTAAGTATATCTCATCACAACTACTTTCTTACATTCTGAGGGGATACGTTAGTACACAGTGGAAGATCTAATACAACTTCTGAGAAGTGCTGCAAAGGGCTAAGGTAGAAGGGGAGCCATAATTCAGCTCTTTTGCAGAAAAGCATATGTATACCTTTCACACAGCCTCCCTAACGTGCTGATAGGCAAAAAGTGAGAAGGGTTCAGAGCCAGAGCATTTGGTAGACTTAACAGTTCTGAAAAATTATGCAAGGCAACCTGCTTCTTACCAAAGTTTTGAACTAATTGCAATTTTTTTGTCCCACTAGCTGAAACTGAAACTAGCTGCAATACTGTGGAACCCACATACCAAATAAAGTGCTGGAAACATGCAGAGAAGTCCTTCCACAAACGTTTTCCTCAGAGTCTGTAAGCTTGAGTGTGCTTTGAGGAGAACCATTTGGAAGCATGTTCTGTAAAAGATGTCTCCATTCTCTCATCAGCAGCTCTGAAAATTTTTCAGAGATAAAACAAATTTTTAATGTGAATATAATTAAGTTTGAAAGTTTCTTGTTATTTTCTAGCTCACAAAGTTTCAGTTCTCTCATACTATAAATCATCTTAATGTAACACCCAAAGATAAGTAGATAGTATTTCATAATGATGTAAAATAAACATTGAAAGATTCACTCACTACTTGTTTACTGGTGAATAACTTGATTAAACTCTGCATGTTTCAGAAGACATTACCTGTTCTGTACATCTGTACAGCACCAAACACACTAAAAATGTACACTAAGTTTAGAAGCACAAAGGATTACTTGTTTAATTCATCTGATTCTTTACATAACGCAGTCCATAGATTCATACCACTGATTGGTAACTGTCATTTTTGGATGAACTAGGCGGTACCTTTCAAAACGGGATCTAGTATTCACTTTTTCATTCCTTACCCAAGAAGACACAATAACTTCCAGAACCCCAATTAAGTATATTTATGAACTACCTTCACATTTTAAAAATGTATGCCTTAGCTCTATGTGCTCTGATTTGGCTTCCTTTGCCTGCTAATTTAAGAAGTCTATTACTATCATAAATATCCTCCTGCTCACAAGCACAGCATATGGGCCTGCTCATTGCTAGCTAACCATTTCATACATTTTAGCCTCTTATTGGAAGAAATGAAGGAATTGTAGAATGGATGTATTGTAGAATGAATTGTGGAAGACAATATTTCTTCCTAAAGTACATTAAGTAGGAAACTCAATTTCAGGATATGTTTTCCCCTGAGAATCTAAGAAAATATCAAAATGACAGTTATCTGCCCACCTGAGCAAGTCAAAATGAAATTTATTGGTTTTAAATATACAACTGGACAAAGGCAATACATATATATATATTTTATGTTCTTTTGGCAAAGCACTGTTCAGCGAGTGTTTAGTCCCATAAAGAATACTAATAGAAAGACAAGAAGGCTTAAGTAATTAAGAGAAATATAAAAAAGGCTATGATAAGAAAAAACTTTGCATTAGATGCTACATTAATAAAACAACAGGGTTCCGGGGAACTTATCGCTCAAATGGGACAAGAAAAATACTTAGTATTTAGGGTTACTTAGTATGTCTTTAGCAGAGCCTTGCTTCAGTGACCTGAGCATTATATCACACTGCTTCTCATTTGCAGAAATGGTCTACTACTAGTCATAGGGAAGAAAGTGTTTTGAAGCTGAACTAGGACATCAGAACTTGGCTCGTACTCTGGTATGCGTGACAATGCCTTACATTGTTCAAATAAGTCATAATGTGCTTTTATGCCTTACTATACTACTAAAATAGGATACCCAGAAAATGAAAAGGCAATTTGTGTATCATATCCATTAAAAGATACTATACATTTTAAATTGCCGTTCTAGCTGCAGACTGATTTGTACTAACACATTTCATAATTAGACCTAAGATCCACATGAAGCATGACTAACATAGCAGACATGTTAATTTAGTAAACCTCAAAAAGCATCTGTCTATATCCATCATTACCCTTACAGAAGTATGATCTTAATATAGGATGGAGGAAACCAAAGCTTAGAAGGTGACTTGCAGACAAGATAGAAATGTGTCTCTTTGTGTCTAGAACAGTAAATGTAATGATTTCAAATTTCTTTTCAAAACTATTTTCTAGTATGAAGCATGCCTTAAACTGCTAAATAACAATATGGGCCACAGTATGGCTGCAAATTGGCAAAATATGTCATTGGTCTTAATTCTTAATTCCTTGGTCTCCATGCTAGTATTGCAGCACTTTAATTGTGAGCTACTCCTCTAAGTCAGACCTATAATTGATCACACCTGCACTCAACCTAGCAAGTCAGGATTTTTCAAGTACCTTCTCATTCATATGCTATTACTAGTAAACAAAAGAAATATTCTGAGAACTCACATGTCTCTGACCATTAGGGATTACCATAGATCAAGTGATTTTTTAATCAGTTTGTGTCTACAAGTCTATTCAGCACAGTAATTTATCCAAGTTGCAAATAAAAGAAATAAAAGGAAAAATCTCAACAAAATCTATTTCACAAGAGAAAATATGAATCTCTAGTTAACAATAATTTGCTGTATTTTGTTTTTTTGAGCAGTGGCAGTTAGATTCCTTTCCTCACATAAGCCTTTTATTGTTTGCCCTCACAGGCATTTGTTTCAGAGAACGAAAAGACAATAAATTTAACTTAAGCTATCTGTGACAAATACCCTGTGACATTTGATTCTCCTTGTCTTTTTGATGCCACTTCTAAATAAATATTGATGGCTTGTCATAGCATGGGTCTAGTCAGAAACGTTTTCATCCAAAACCTCAATTTTTTAAACAAAATGTGATGGGCAATAGAAAAGACATATTTTCCCAATGGCTTTTAGTTTTCACAAATGCTTACATCTTTTGATTCCACAGTTGTTACAGATGGGACAAGCTGGAGCTAAGGACAGAAGGGGGTCATTCTTTTATCTTATTTTAAGGAAGTAAATGGAAATTATAATGGAAAACATGTAGAGAAGTTGCCTGTGTTCTTATGCTTAAGTAGAAACAAGATCAGACCAGATCTTCTAATAGTCTGAACACATGCTCAGACTCTGTGGAAGTTCTAAACCTTAGACCAAGTCTGAGCATCGAGGCTCTCTGTTAAAGTGTGTATTTTTATAGTACCCTGAGGTTGAATCCCACTGATTCAGTACTAACCAACTGAAATAAATTCACTGGCCTTTGTTGGAGTTAAAGTCAATCTAGATGGTCTTTTCAGGCCTCAACATTTCTGAAGCTATGACTTTATGTTTTCTTTGTGAAAAGTCTTGACTTTTGTCTATATTGACCCCACACAGCAAAATGTTGAAAAATTTTGATTTAAATTTACATCTTGCATTTTGCATTCACTTCTGCAGCCTAGACTCAAATGCTTGTTAAGTTCCTCTCTTTAAAACGTAGAGTACACACAGGGAAGAATCTTAATTATAGGAGGTAAGTGTATGTATGAGAAGAAAGGGGAAACATTTAGAAATGGAAATGCTGCTTTACAGTTGAGAGTATCATGTGTTTTTGAAGATCATTTCTCCTATGGCACATCCTCAGGGCAGAACTTATGCAAGCTAGCCCAGATAGGACATGCAGCACAGTGCCAGACCAATTAACCCATCTTGGAGAGAGAGTCATATCTTTCAGACAGAGTTTGAGTATATCTGCATATCACTTTATTATGCTGTGAAGACAGATCCCCTTGTCCAGCTTCAGCATCTAACAAAACGAAGCCCCAGATGTATTTGGAAACAGTAGAATACACCACACAGGTAGGGATTTATCAAATCTTTCTTCTCAGGCATTACCAATGCATGTCTTCATGTATGCAGGTATTTCACTAAGCATGTCTTCATGGTCCTGTTTATTTTGAAAAATCACAAACCAGAGTGACCAAACAAGCATCCTTTAACATCTTTAGTGACACCAGTCTTGGTTTGTGATATACGCAGTCATTAATAACTGCAGGAAAAGAGATCACGGAAACTATGGCAGTTGAGTAGTTACTGAGTGACAACAACACTAAAAAGTGGTGCACATTCGCAACTGAAATTCCAGTCTCAACCGTGTGTGGTCACTGAAACTTTGTGTCATAACAGGGAAAGGTTATTGGTGTTCTTCTCCAGCACTAGTGCAAAAAATGTTGATACCATGTTAGCAACACAGGCCCTTGCAGTTTTTCACTGTGATGCAAACAATTTGCAGTTCAATTAACACAAATAAGAGTGATCTCTTAGAGAATACTTTAAATTCACAGGTCAAAGCACTCTTTAGCTAGGAAGTACCTAGAGCCAAATTATTCTGCCTAAGTGGGAATAGAACCCGGTTCCACTCTGAATAGAAACCGAATGTCCTTCTGTTTAAGTGTTTAAATGCTAACTAGAGTCATAATATCTAGATATTCTAAGTTCAATATTTTGTCTGAATCTACACCCTTGCTTGAGTTTAGTCTTATTCATGACTTGAGCATAGAAACTTCAGCCCAAGTGAAGGTCTCTGCAGAGATGTGTTCAAATAATCTCTGATAAAAAAGCTATTTTCTTCCCTTACATACTGGATTGGCAGGATTCATCAGGATGCAGTAACACAGCCATCAGCTGTTCATAGCTTACTTACCCAACTTCTGAATTTATCTAAGTAATTTACACTTGAAAAACTGTTTAAAACATGATATTTGCTCAGTGTGTAAAACACAGTGCAAGTACGTGGGCTTTATCTCCAGAGCAGAGGGCTGAGCAAAGGCAAGAAAGTGTCTACTGGCACATGTGAAAGGACAGAAAATTAACACAGAACGAGAAATAATAAACAGGATGAACTTGAGATCTGTGTGCGATCTCAGGACCATGATCTCCTTGCAATCACTGAAACATGGTGGGACAGCTCCCACGACAGGAACACCGTCATGGATGGCTATGTCCTTTTTAGGAGGGAAAGGCTGGCAGGGAGAGGAGGTGGAGTTGCTCTCTATGTGAAAGAGCATTTGGAATGTATTGAACTCTCCTTGGGGTCAAGGATAAGCTAGTGGAAACCTTGTGGGCAAAAACTGGGGGGGAGTCTAGTATGGGAGATATTGTAGTGGGTGTTTACTACAGGCCACCTGATCAGGATAATGAAACCGATGAGGCCTTCTATAAGCAGCTGGAAGTAGCCTCGAGATAACAGCCTCTGGTTGTCATGGGGAACTTTAATTACCCAGACATTTGTTGGGAGAATTACACAGCCAGGCATAAACAGTCCAGTAGGTTCCTCCAGAGCATTGATGATAACTTTCCAACTCAGGTGGTGGAGGAACTGACAAGGAGAGGGGTATTGCTGGACATTGTACTAACAAATAAAGAGGGACTTGTTGAGGATGTGAAGGTAGGGGTCACCCTTGGCTGTAGTGAACACGAGTTGGTGCAGTTCAGGATTACGGGCAGTAGGCACAGACAACAGCAGGATCGCTACCCTGGATTTTAGAAAGGCCAACTTTGGCCTTCTCAGGGAACTGCTTGATAAAGTCTCATGGGACAGGTCTCTAGAAGATAAGGGGGGCCAAGCAAGCTGGCTAGTATTCAAGCGCCTTTTCCTCCAGGATCAAGATCAGTGAATCCCAAAGAATACAAAATCGAGTAAGAGAGTTAGGACACCTGCATGGTTGAGCATAGAACAACTGGGTAAGCTTAGGCATAAGAAGGAGATATATAGTACATGGAAGAATGGGCAAGACATTCTGGAAGAATATAGGGGGGTTGTCAGAGGGTGTAGGGAAGCGACAAGGAAAGCTAAGGCCTCCTTAGAACTTAACCTGGCAAGGGAGGTCAAGGATAACAAGAAGAGATTTTTTAAGTATGTTGGAAGCAAAAGGAAGTCTAGGGGTAGTGTGGGCCCTTTGAGGAATGAAATGGGTGCACTGGTGAACGAGGATACAGAGAAGGTGGTATTGTAATACCAACTACCAGCAGTCCCACTACTTTAAAACTACAGANTTGGGAACTGGCTGAAGGACAGAGCCCAGAGAGTGGTGGTTGGTGGAGCAGAGTCTAACTAGAGGCCTGTGACTAGTGGTGTGCCCCAGGGGTCAGTGCTGGGTCCAGTACTGTTCAATATCTTCATTAATGATCTGGATGAAGGGGTAGAGTGTTCCCTCAGCAAGTTTGCGGATGATACCAAGCTTGGAGGAGTGGCTGGCACACCAGAAGGCTGTGCTGCCATCCAGGGAGACCTGGACAGGCTAGAGAGATGGGCAGGGAGAAACTTAATGCAATTTAACAAGGGTAAGTGTAAAGTACTGCAAAGAACAGTAAGTACTGAAAAGTATTTACTGTAAAGTACCGAAAGAACAACCCCATGTATCAGTACAGATTGGGAACTGATCTGTTGGAGAACAGCCCTGGGGAAAAAGATCTAGGAGTGCTGGTGGATAGGAGGATGACCATGAGCCAGCAATGTGCCCTTGTGGCCAAGAGGGCCAATGACTTCCTAGGGTGCATTAAGAGGAGTGTGGCCAGCAGATCAAGAGAAGTTATTCTCCCCCTCTACTCTGCCCTGGTGAGGCCCCACCTGGAATACTGTGTCCAGTTCCGGGCCCCCCAACTCAAGAAGGATAGGGAGCTGCTGGAGAGAGTCCAGCACAGGGCCACCAAGATTATTAAAGGAGTGGAACATGTGCCCTATGAGGACAGGCTGAGAGAGCTGGATCTCTTCAGCCTGGACAAGAGGGGACCTCATTAATGTTCACAAATATGTTAAGGGCAACTGTCAGGAGGAGAGACTCAGGCATCCAGTGTTAGGACAAGAGGAATGGGAGTAAGTTGGACCACAGGAGATTTGATATTAACCTGAGGAAAATCTTTTTTACACTAAGGGTGACAGAGCACTGGAACAGGCTGCCCAGAATGGCTGTGGAGTCTCCTTCTCTGGAGACATTCAAGACCCGCCTGGATGCGTTCCTCTGTGACCTTGTCTAGGTGGTCCTGCTCTGGCAGGGGGGATGGACTATATGATCTTTCTAGGTCCCTTCTAACCCCTGGCATTCTGTGATTCTGTGGTTCTGTGGTCTCTAGAAATGCTTACTGTTAACATCTTCCAGATATACAGATCTACAGAAAAACTAACTAGAAAATGTTATTTCTAATGTTCGCTAACCACTTAAGGTGAAACCAGCAAATTAAGATGATCTAAGTGTGGGCTGCCACTGAGAGAGATGCTTATGTGGTTCCATTGTAATTTAGCTCAGGGAACTAATCCAAGTGAAAAACCAACCCCCTCTTGCTGCTAAATGAAGTTTTCATGCAGTTCCCTGATTCAGCTCCCTGTGCGGCCACATAAGCACAAGTGTCAGCACAAAGGCAAGTACAGCAATTTGGATGCCAACTGCTTGGTGATTTAAAATTCTTTCCCTCTAATGATTTTTTTCTTATTATTAAATGAACTATTTTATACAGGCTACTTTGCCAGTTTCTTCACTGGTATAGTTCCTGAGGAAAGAATGACAGGTATTGAACTACACAGATCGAACTCTATACAGTGTGCAGGCTGGTGTACAGGGTGAAGTAGTTTAACTACAAGAACAAAAAAAACCCTAAAAGATACCACTGGGAAAGGTGTAAACTTGTGAACTAACACTTGAGAGAGGCACTCCGAAAAACACAAATGAGGAGAAAGAGGCAGCCAGCTGTGTTATCTTTAGAAAGACCTATTAGCATTAACCATGTAGGAAGTCAGTGTGGTTGATATTAAATCATTAGAAAGCTGATGCTTCTAAATTCAGAATGTGTCAGGAGATTAATGATATGTTTCATATAATATCATTTTTTTTTCAATCAAAATACTTGCAGCTGTACAGTTTTATAGAAAAACAAACTTTTTATAAAAATATTTGTGAAAAAATATTTCTTTTCAGCAGACCATATTAACAGTTTCTCAGTAGTTTTAACAATGAATACCAACCAGGGACAAGCTGGCTGGAAGATCAATCCAGCAATGCGGGAGTTGGCAATGTATTATTGACAGACTAAGCCTCCACTCTCTTATAAGGAAGATTTATTCATTGTCACTCACAGGAATTAGCAGTGTTAGAAAGATAACCTTAATATTTATGAGAAGTTTTGAGATCCTTAGGTTACAATACATTCATAAATTTTGGTAACATTTACCTAAAACATTACAGTTTCTGTAAAACACCGAAAAGCATCTAAGCCACATCTACTCTATATAGGGGTGTTACCCTTTCTTTGAGTCTGAAAACAGCAACCACTCATATGTAGACATGGAAATTAGGACATCAAAAACATTTGTTTCTTAGGCTACTCCTAGATTTAAAATGATATCTTCCCATGAAAATAGCCTTGACTTGGACGGATTCAATTCTGGACCAATGAATCAGAGCAAAAGCTTTGACACAGGAATAATCAAAAGTTCCCATGGCATTCCTATGACTACTTCATGTGAATGCCAAAAACTGTAGGCATTGCAGTTTTTAGCAATTAAAAGTTGTCTAGGAAGTATCAAACATAAACTATACAATTGATATATCAGATATCAAAGCTGTAATTAGAGTGTGTTCACTACAAATGATGGAAAAATCATCTGGAGTCTAGTCCACCAAGTTACATCCACAAACTAGACAACTGGTAAACACACATATTTACTTACCTAAGGGAAGCCTTGCAATGCAAGCACTACGCATTCTATAAAGTCTATTGAACCAGACACAGCAAGCTGTACAATAAATGTCCAAGCAAAATGGAAATAGGATCCTTAAGTTAAGTCAAAGGTAAGGACAGGTTGAGACAGTTGGGGTTTTTCAGTCTGGAGAAGAGAAGGCTCCAAGGAGGCCTTATTGTAGCCTTCCAGTATCTGAAGGGAGCCTACAAGAAAGCTAGTGAGTGACTTTTTAGGATGTCGGGTAGTGATAGGACTAGGGGGAATGGATACAAACTAGAGGAGGGTAGATTTAGACTAGACATTAGGAAGAAGTTCTTCACCATGAGGATGGTGAGACAATGGAACAGGTTCCCCAGAGAGGTGGTGGAAGCCCCATCCCTGGAAGTTTTTAAGGCCAGGTTGGATGGGACTCTGAACAACCTGATCTAGTGGGAGGTGTCCCTGCCCTTGGCAGGGGGATTGGAACTAGATGATCTTTAATGTGCCTTCCAAACCTGACAATTCTGTGATTCTGTAAGTTAAAAGCCACACAGCTAAACATGCTCTCACTAAGTGCCCAACTCAGTATTCCTTTGCAGTAACATCCAGTCATGATCCATTAGCAAGAGGCTACACACCACCTGTCACCTCTACCCTTCTTGAAGCAAACATGACTCTTACATCATGTTATCCACTGAGATACGGTCTATGTTTTTTGGTCACTGAAAATCTTTCTTGTGTATACCATAGAGCACTGAATAAGAAAACATACTGCTCTCCCAGTCTTTTTGGTGCCTACTTGGTTGGCATCACATGATCTCTCTATACTGTCTTTAAAATTGTTCACAAAACATCCATTGGTAATAAATTTAATCATAGGAATGAAACACATCCATACAGCTGTGATAATTAGAAAACACTTGATATGAAACTGTGTTTAAAATCACATGTTGACCACTTTTAACTTTCCTCTGTTATTGGCTTTGTGCCGTGGTTTAACCCCCGCTGGCAACTAAGCACCACACAGCTGTTCACTTACTTCTCCTCCCGTCCCCTGATGGGAGGGGGAGAAGAATCAAGTAAAAAACAAAACCAAAAACAAACAAACAAAAATTACCCCCATAAAACCAACTCACGGGTTGAGATAAGAACAGTTTAATAACAGAAATAAAATATAGTAATAACAATTGTAATGAAAAGGGGTATCACAAAAAGAGAGAGAAATAAAACCCAAGCAAGATATAATGAAATTCCTCACCACACACTGACCAGCCCTCAGACAGTCCCTAAGCAGCGATTGGCCCTTCTTGGCCAACAACTGAACATGATGTTCTATGGTATGGAATTTCTGTTTGGCTAGTGTGGGTCAGTTATCCTGAACATGCATCCTCCCAGCTTCTTGTGCACCTTCTAATTGGCAGAGCATGGGAAACTGAAAAGTCCATGACTTAGGATAAGCACTACTTAGCAACAACTAAAACATCAGTGAGTTATTAACATTATTCACATACTAAATCCAAAACACAACACTGTACCAGCTACTAGGAAGAAAAATAACTCTTTCCCAGCAAAAGCCAGGGACACTTCACTAACACTAGTGGCAGAGTTTCCAACTAGCTTTGTTCTAAGCATGATCTATGTCCATACATCACATGGCTAAAATGGATTTATCTGATAATATTGACAAAAACAGAGCTATCTTCATGCAACCTGTGTTTTCCTGGGCTTGCACAATTTGTCTCATGATAGCTGGGTCATTACTGCTTTCCTGTCAATATAGGTTTCTTTTATTATTCTTGTGTTATCTAGCATCACAGAATTATGTTTGTTGAGCACTCTAAAATGTTAGAGATGCTATATTTATTGATATTTTCTTGCTACGCTATCCTCTGCTAAGGTCCAATACCTAGAAGATAAATTACATAGCTGAATTTATACCATACATTAGCTGAAAACTGAGACTAGCATCCATGCCAACCCCCCCCAAATCCCCATACCAAGGCACAAAGCATGGACAACACCACTTCTAAACTCATTAACAAGAACATAGCTGTGTTATAGACACATAGTGAATATGTGGGAAGGGCTTTTGTTCTATTATGATCTGAGATCCAGCTGTGAGGGTGGAGATTTAGAATGGCACAATAGCTGTAGGGTTTGCAGCCCGTTTCCAAGATCTTTACAACATCCCACATTCTGAGTATTGGCATGTGACAAATAGGACAGTAGAATAAAGGCTGTGTGTCATGCTTCTAGTGGGAACTGTTGTATAGTTTCCTCTGTCCTCCTTGGATCTTCTTTAAAAGAAAAAGCACAATGCAGAGAACTGTCCATTTATGAAGCTGTCAGCCTTGTGTCCTGGAGTGATTAAAATTTA